>OX104120.1:12759434-13222706 GCA_944474755.1 Limnoperna fortunei | reverse complement strand
TATAAATAAATGACGTAAACAAGTCGTAACATATTGATCTTGAAATTTCTCATTTCCAACTTAACCCAAAATAGTTGCTTCCCAAGTCCGCCAGCCGGGGACGTGCCGTGCTGTTACTTTGCTTTGCTCAAATATTCCAACAAGATGTAATTAAAATTACCAAGTTGACAAATTCTTTACGCCAGACGCGCGTTTCGTCTACTTAAGACTCATCAGTGGCGTTTAACTCTAAATGCTTAAAGTATTTTTTCATTCGGTGATGGAATAATATAAGTCCACTGGGATCGTGTAAAAACACAATACAGGTAGTTCAAAATATTATATAAAAGTCTAAAGAGTCTACCAACCAGCAAGCTTATTAAGTATCGGATCGACAAACATGACGATACAGCATAAACAAAAAATAATATACAAGTCTAGAAGATTATGCAACGATACACATGACGGTGTTTCTTGTCAAAAATTTAGACAAAGACTGACCAACGAATGGCCTTAGTCATTGAATGTCAATATAAATAAATGACGTAAACAAGTCGTAACATATTGATCTTGAAATTTCTCATTTCCAACTTAACCCAAAATAGTTGCTTCCCAAGTCCGCCAGCCGGGGACGTGCCGTGCTGTTACTTTGCTTTGCTCAAATATTCCAACAAGATGTAATTAAAATTACCAAGTTGACAAATTCTTTACGCCAGACGCGCGTTTCGTCTACTTAAGACTCATCAGTGGCGTTTAACTCTAAATGCTTAAAGTATTTTTTCATTCGGTGATGGAATAATATAAGTCCACTGGGATCGTGTAAAAACACAATACAGGTAGTTCAAAATATTATATAAAAGTCTAAAGAGTCTACCAACCAGCAAGCTTATTAAGTATCGGATCGACAAACATGACGATACAGCATAAACAAAAAATAATATACAAGTCTAGAAGATTATGCAACGATACACATGACGGTGTTTCTTGTCAAAAATTTAGACAAAGACTGACCAACGAATGGCCTTAGTCATTGAATGTCAATATAAATAAATGACGTAAACAAGTCGTAACATATTGATCTTGAAATTTCTCATTTCCAACTTAACCCAAAATAGTTGCTTCCCAAGTCCGCCAGCCGGGGACGTGCCGTGCTGTTACTTTGCTTTGCTCAAATATTCCAACAAGATGTAATTAAAATTACCAAGTTGACAAATTCTTTACGCCAGACGCGCGTTTCGTCTACTTAAGACTCATCAGTGGCGTTTAACTCTAAATGCTTAAAGTATTTTTTCATTCGGTGATGGAATAATATAAGTCCACTGGGATCGTGTAAAAACACAATACAGGTAGTTCAAAATATTATATAAAAGTCTAAAGAGTCTACCAACCAGCAAGCTTATTAAGTATCGGATCGACAAACATGACGATACAGCATAAACAAAAAATAATATACAAGTCTAGAAGATTATGCAACGATACACATGACGGTGTTTCTTGTCAAAAATTTAGACAAAGACTGACCAACGAATGGCCTTAGTCATTGAATGTCAATATAAATAAATGACGTAAACAAGTCGTAACATATTGATCTTGAAATTTCTCATTTCCAACTTAACCCAAAATAGTTGCTTCCCAAGTCCGCCAGCCGGGGACGTGCCGTGCTGTTACTTTGCTTTGCTCAAATATTCCAACAAGATGTAATTAAAATTACCAAGTTGACAAATTCTTTACGCCAGACGCGCGTTTCGTCTACTTAAGACTCATCAGTGGCGTTTAACTCTAAATGCTTAAAGTATTTTTTCATTCGGTGATGGAATAATATAAGTCCACTGGGATCGTGTAAAAACACAATACAGGTAGTTCAAAATATTATATAAAAGTCTAAAGAGTCTACCAACCAGCAAGCTTATTAAGTATCGGATCGACAAACATGACGATACAGCATAAACAAAAAATAATATACAAGTCTAGAAGATTATGCAACGATACACATGACGGTGTTTCTTGTCAAAAATTTAGACAAAGACTGACCAACGAATGGCCTTAGTCATTGAATGTCAATATAAATAAATGACGTAAACAAGTCGTAACATATTGATCTTGAAATTTCTCATTTCCAACTTAACCCAAAATAGTTGCTTCCCAAGTCCGCCAGCCGGGGACGTGCCGTGCTGTTACTTTGCTTTGCTCAAATATTCCAACAAGATGTAATTAAAATTACCAAGTTGACAAATTCTTTACGCCAGACGCGCGTTTCGTCTACTTAAGACTCATCAGTGGCGTTTAACTCTAAATGCTTAAAGTATTTTTTCATTCGGTGATGGAATAATATAAGTCCACTGGGATCGTGTAAAAACACAATACAGGTAGTTCAAAATATTATATAAAAGTCTAAAGAGTCTACCAACCAGCAAGCTTATTAAGTATCGGATCGACAAACATGACGATACAGCATAAACAAAAAATAATATACAAGTCTAGAAGATTATGCAACGATACACATGACGGTGTTTCTTGTCAAAAATTTAGACAAAGACTGACCAACGAATGGCCTTAGTCATTGAATGTCAATATAAATAAATGACGTAAACAAGTCGTAACATATTGATCTTGAAATTTCTCATTTCCAACTTAACCCAAAATAGTTGCTTCCCAAGTCCGCCAGCCGGGGACGTGCCGTGCTGTTACTTTGCTTTGCTCAAATATTCCAACAAGATGTAATTAAAATTACCAAGTTGACAAATTCTTTACGCCAGACGCGCGTTTCGTCTACTTAAGACTCATCAGTGGCGTTTAACTCTAAATGCTTAAAGTATTTTTTCATTCGGTGATGGAATAATATAAGTCCACTGGGATCGTGTAAAAACACAATACAGGTAGTTCAAAATATTATATAAAAGTCTAAAGAGTCTACCAACCAGCAAGCTTATTAAGTATCGGATCGACAAACATGACGATACAGCATAAACAAAAAATAATATACAAGTCTAGAAGATTATGCAACGATACACATGACGGTGTTTCTTGTCAAAAATTTAGACAAAGACTGACCAACGAATGGCCTTAGTCATTGAATGTCAATATAAATAAATGACGTAAACAAGTCGTAACATATTGATCTTGAAATTTCTCATTTCCAACTTAACCCAAAATAGTTGCTTCCCAAGTCCGCCAGCCGGGGACGTGCCGTGCTGTTACTTTGCTTTGCTCAAATATTCCAACAAGATGTAATTAAAATTACCAAGTTGACAAATTCTTTACGCCAGACGCGCGTTTCGTCTACTTAAGACTCATCAGTGGCGTTTAACTCTAAATGCTTAAAGTATTTTTTCATTCGGTGATGGAATAATATAAGTCCACTGGGATCGTGTAAAAACACAATACAGGTAGTTCAAAATATTATATAAAAGTCTAAAGAGTCTACCAACCAGCAAGCTTATTAAGTATCGGATCGACAAACATGACGATACAGCATAAACAAAAAATAATATACAAGTCTAGAAGATTATGCAACGATACACATGACGGTGTTTCTTGTCAAAAATTTAGACAAAGACTGACCAACGAATGGCCTTAGTCATTGAATGTCAATATAAATAAATGACGTAAACAAGTCGTAACATATTGATCTTGAAATTTCTCATTTCCAACTTAACCCAAAATAGTTGCTTCCCAAGTCCGCCAGCCGGGGACGTGCCGTGCTGTTACTTTGCTTTGCTCAAATATTCCAACAAGATGTAATTAAAATTACCAAGTTGACAAATTCTTTACGCCAGTCGATCCGATACTTAATAAGCTTGCTGGTTGGTAGACTCTTTAGACTTTTATATAATATTTTGAACTACCTGTATTGTGTTTTTACACGATCCCAGTGGACTTATATTATTCCATCACCGAATGAAAAAATACTTTAAGCATTTAGAGTTAAACGCCACTGATGAGTCTTAAGTAGACGAAACGCGCGTCTGGCGTAAAGAATTTGTCAACTTGGTAATTTTAATTACATCTTGTTGGAATATTTGAGCAAAGCAAAGTAACAGCACGGCACGTCCCCGGCTGGCGGACTTGGGAAGCAACTATTTTGGGTTAAGTTGGAAATGAGAAATTTCAAGATCAATATGTTACGACTTGTTTACGTCATTTATTTATATTGACATTCAATGACTAAGGCCATTCGTTGGTCAGTCTTTGTCTAAATTTTTGACAAGAAACACCGTCATGTGTATCGTTGCATAATCTTCTAGACTTGTATATTATTTTTTGTTTATGCTGTATCGTCATGTTTGTCGATCCGATACTTAATAAGCTTGCTGGTTGGTAGACTCTTTAGACTTTTATATAATATTTTGAACTACCTGTATTGTGTTTTTACACGATCCCAGTGGACTTATATTATTCCATCACCGAATGAAAAAATACTTTAAGCATTTAGAGTTAAACGCCACTGATGAGTCTTAAGTAGACGAAACGCGCGTCTGGCGTAAAGAATTTGTCAACTTGGTAATTTTAATTACATCTTGTTGGAATATTTGAGCAAAGCAAAGTAACAGCACGGCACGTCCCCGGCTGGCGGACTTGGGAAGCAACTATTTTGGGTTAAGTTGGAAATGAGAAATTTCAAGATCAATATGTTACGACTTGTTTACGTCATTTATTTATATTGACATTCAATGACTAAGGCCATTCGTTGGTCAGTCTTTGTCTAAATTTTTGACAAGAAACACCGTCATGTGTATCGTTGCATAATCTTCTAGACTTGTATATTATTTTTTGTTTATGCTGTATCGTCATGTTTGTCGATCCGATACTTAATAAGCTTGCTGGTTGGTAGACTCTTTAGACTTTTATATAATATTTTGAACTACCTGTATTGTGTTTTTACACGATCCCAGTGGACTTATATTATTCCATCACCGAATGAAAAAATACTTTAAGCATTTAGAGTTAAACGCCACTGATGAGTCTTAAGTAGACGAAACGCGCGTCTGGCGTAAAGAATTTGTCAACTTGGTAATTTTAATTACATCTTGTTGGAATATTTGAGCAAAGCAAAGTAACAGCACGGCACGTCCCCGGCTGGCGGACTTGGGAAGCAACTATTTTGGGTTAAGTTGGAAATGAGAAATTTCAAGATCAATATGTTACGACTTGTTTACGTCATTTATTTATATTGACATTCAATGACTAAGGCCATTCGTTGGTCAGTCTTTGTCTAAATTTTTGACAAGAAACACCGTCATGTGTATCGTTGCATAATCTTCTAGACTTGTATATTATTTTTTGTTTATGCTGTATCGTCATGTTTGTCGATCCGATACTTAATAAGCTTGCTGGTTGGTAGACTCTTTAGACTTTTATATAATATTTTGAACTACCTGTATTGTGTTTTTACACGATCCCAGTGGACTTATATTATTCCATCACCGAATGAAAAAATACTTTAAGCATTTAGAGTTAAACGCCACTGATGAGTCTTAAGTAGACGAAACGCGCGTCTGGCGTAAAGAATTTGTCAACTTGGTAATTTTAATTACATCTTGTTGGAATATTTGAGCAAAGCAAAGTAACAGCACGGCACGTCCCCGGCTGGCGGACTTGGGAAGCAACTATTTTGGGTTAAGTTGGAAATGAGAAATTTCAAGATCAATATGTTACGACTTGTTTACGTCATTTATTTATATTGACATTCAATGACTAAGGCCATTCGTTGGTCAGTCTTTGTCTAAATTTTTGACAAGAAACACCGTCATGTGTATCGTTGCATAATCTTCTAGACTTGTATATTATTTTTTGTTTATGCTGTATCGTCATGTTTGTCGATCCGATACTTAATAAGCTTGCTGGTTGGTAGACTCTTTAGACTTTTATATAATATTTTGAACTACCTGTATTGTGTTTTTACACGATCCCAGTGGACTTATATTATTCCATCACCGAATGAAAAAATACTTTAAGCATTTAGAGTTAAACGCCACTGATGAGTCTTAAGTAGACGAAACGCGCGTCTGGCGTAAAGAATTTGTCAACTTGGTAATTTTAATTACATCTTGTTGGAATATTTGAGCAAAGCAAAGTAACAGCACGGCACGTCCCCGGCTGGCGGACTTGGGAAGCAACTATTTTGGGTTAAGTTGGAAATGAGAAATTTCAAGATCAATATGTTACGACTTGTTTACGTCATTTATTTATATTGACATTCAATGACTAAGGCCATTCGTTGGTCAGTCTTTGTCTAAATTTTTGACAAGAAACACCGTCATGTGTATCGTTGCATAATCTTCTAGACTTGTATATTATTTTTTGTTTATGCTGTATCGTCATGTTTGTCGATCCGATACTTAATAAGCTTGCTGGTTGGTAGACTCTTTAGACTTTTATATAATATTTTGAACTACCTGTATTGTGTTTTTACACGATCCCAGTGGACTTATATTATTCCATCACCGAATGAAAAAATACTTTAAGCATTTAGAGTTAAACGCCACTGATGAGTCTTAAGTAGACGAAACGCGCGTCTGGCGTAAAGAATTTGTCAACTTGGTAATTTTAATTACATCTTGTTGGAATATTTGAGCAAAGCAAAGTAACAGCACGGCACGTCCCCGGCTGGCGGACTTGGGAAGCAACTATTTTGGGTTAAGTTGGAAATGAGAAATTTCAAGATCAATATGTTACGACTTGTTTACGTCATTTATTTATATTGACATTCAATGACTAAGGCCATTCGTTGGTCAGTCTTTGTCTAAATTTTTGACAAGAAACACCGTCATGTGTATCGTTGCATAATCTTCTAGACTTGTATATTATTTTTTGTTTATGCTGTATCGTCATGTTTGTCGATCCGATACTTAATAAGCTTGCTGGTTGGTAGACTCTTTAGACTTTTATATAATATTTTGAACTACCTGTATTGTGTTTTTACACGATCCCAGTGGACTTATATTATTCCATCACCGAATGAAAAAATACTTTAAGCATTTAGAGTTAAACGCCACTGATGAGTCTTAAGTAGACGAAACGCGCGTCTGGCGTAAAGAATTTGTCAACTTGGTAATTTTAATTACATCTTGTTGGAATATTTGAGCAAAGCAAAGTAACAGCACGGCACGTCCCCGGCTGGCGGACTTGGGAAGCAACTATTTTGGGTTAAGTTGGAAATGAGAAATTTCAAGATCAATATGTTACGACTTGTTTACGTCATTTATTTATATTGACATTCAATGACTAAGGCCATTCGTTGGTCAGGCTTTGTCTAAATTTTTGACAAGAAACACCGTCATGTGTATCGTTGCATAATCTTCTAGACTTGTATATTATTTTTTGTTTATGCTGTATCGTCATGTTTGTCGATCCGATACTTAATAAGCTTGCTGGTTGGTAGACTCTTTAGACTTTTATATAATATTTTGAACTACCTGTATTGTGTTTTTACACGATCCCAGTGGACTTATATTATTCCATCACCGAATGAAAAAATACTTTAAGCATTTAGAGTTAAACGCCACTGATGAGTCTTAAGTAGACGAAACGCGCGTCTGGCGTAAAGAATTTGTCAACTTGGTAATTTTAATTACATCTTGTTGGAATATTTGAGCAAAGCAAAGTAACAGCACGGCACGTCCCCGGCTGGCGGACTTGGGAAGCAACTATTTTGGGTTAAGTTGGAAATGAGAAATTTCAAGATCAATATGTTACGACCTGTTTACGTCATTTATTTATATTGACATTCAATGACTAAGGCCATTCGTTGGTCAGTCTTTGTCTAAATTTTTGACAAGAAACACCGTCATGTGTATCGTTGCATAATCTTCTAGACTTGTATATTATTTTTTGTTTATGCTGTATCGTCATGTTTGTCGATCCGATACTTAATAAGCTTGCTGGTTGGTAGACTCTTTAGACTTTTATATAATATTTTGAACTACCTGTATTGTGTTTTTACACGATCCCAGTGGACTTATATTATTCCATCACCGAATGAAAAAATACTTTAAGCATTTAGAGTTAAACGCCACTGATGAGTCTTAAGTAGACGAAACGCGCGTCTGGCGTAAAGAATTTGTCAACTTGGTAATTTTAATTACATCTTGTTGGAATATTTGAGCAAAGCAAAGTAACAGCACGGCACGTCCGCGGCTGGCGGACTAGGGAAGCAACTATTTTGGGTTAAGTTGGAAATGAGAAATTTCAAGATCAATATGTTACGACTTGTTTACGTCATTTATTTATATTGACATTCAATGACTAAGGCCATTCGTTGGTCAGTCTTTGTCTAAATTTTTGACAAGAAACACCGTCATGTGTATCGTTGCATAATCTTCTAGACTTGTATATTATTTTTTGTTTATGCTGTATCGTCATGTTTGTCGATCCGATACTTAATAAGCTTGCTGGTTGGTAGACTCTTTAGACTTTTATATAATATTTTGAACTACCTGTATTGTGTTTTTACACGATCCCAGTGGACTTATATTATTCCATCACCGAATGAAAAAATACTTTAAGCATTTAGAGTTAAACGCCACTGATGAGTCTTAAGTAGACGAAACGCGCGTCTGGCGTAAAGAATTTGTCAACTTGGTAATTTTAATTACATCTTGTTGGAATATTTGAGCAAAGCAAAGTAACAGCACGGCACGTCCCCGGCTGGCGGACTTGGGAAGCAACTATTTTGGGTTAAGTTGGAAATGAGAAATTTCAAGATCAATATGTTACGACTTGTTTACGTCATTTATTTATATTGACATTCAATGACTAAGGCCATTCGTTGGTCAGGCTTTGTCTAAATTTTTGACAAGAAACACCGTCATGTGTATCGTTGCATAATCTTCTAGACTTGTATATTATTTTTTGTTTATGCTGTATCGTCATGTTTGTCGATCCGATACTTAATAAGCTTGCTGGTTGGTAGACTCTTTAGACTTTTATATAATATTTTGAACTACCTGTATTGTGTTTTTACACGATCCCAGTGGACTTATATTATTCCATCACCGAATGAAAAAATACTTTAAGCATTTAGAGTTAAACGCCACTGATGAGTCTTAAGTAGACGAAACGCGCGTCTGGCGTAAAGAATTTGTCAACTTGGTAATTTTAATTACATCTTGTTGGAATATTTGAGCAAAGCAAAGTAACAGCACGGCACGTCCCCGGCTGGCGGACTTGGGAAGCAACTATTTTGGGTTAAGTTGGAAATGAGAAATTTCAAGATCAATATGTTACGACTTGTTTACGTCATTTATTTATATTGACATTCAATGACTAAGGCCATTCGTTGGTCAGTCTTTGTCTAAATTTTTGACAAGAAACACCGTCATGTGTATCGTTGCATAATCTTCTAGACTTGTATATTATTTTTTGTTTATGCTGTATCGTCATGTTTGTCGATCCGATACTTAATAAGCTTGCTGGTTGGTAGACTCTTTAGACTTTTATATAATATTTTGAACTACCTGTATTGTGTTTTTACACGATCCCAGTGGACTTATATTATTCCATCACCGAATGAAAAAATACTTTAAGCATTTAGAGTTAAACGCCACTGATGAGTCTTAAGTAGACGAAACGCGCGTCTGGCGTAAAGAATTTGTCAACTTGGTAATTTTAATTACATCTTGTTGGAATATTTGAGCAAAGCAAAGTAACAGCACGGCACGTCCCCGGCTGGCGGACTTGGGAAGCAACTATTTTGGGTTAAGTTGGAAATGAGAAATTTCAAGATCAATATGTTACGACTTGTTTACGTCATTTATTTATATTGACATTCAATGACTAAGGCCATTCGTTGGTCAGTCTTTGTCTAAATTTTTGACAAGAAACACCGTCATGTGTATCGTTGCATAATCTTCTAGACTTGTATATTATTTTTTGTTTATGCTGTATCGTCATGTTTGTCGATCCGATACTTAATAAGCTTGCTGGTTGGTAGACTCTTTAGACTTTTATATAATATTTTGAACTACCTGTATTGTGTTTTTACACGATCCCAGTGGACTTATATTATTCCATCACCGAATGAAAAAATACTTTAAGCATTTAGAGTTAAACGCCACTGATGAGTCTTAAGTAGACGAAACGCGCGTCTGGCGTAAAGAATTTGTCAACTTGGTAATTTTAATTACATCTTGTTGGAATATTTGAGCAAAGCAAAGTAACAGCACGGCACGTCCCCGGCTGGCGGACTTGGGAAGCAACTATTTTGGGTTAAGTTGGAAATGAGAAATTTCAAGATCAATATGTTACGACTTGTTTACGTCATTTATTTATATTGACATTCAATGACTAAGGCCATTCGTTGGTCAGGCTTTGTCTAAATTTTTGACAAGAAACACCGTCATGTGTATCGTTGCATAATCTTCTAGACTTGTATATTATTTTTTGTTTATGCTGTATCGTCATGTTTGTCGATCCGATACTTAATAAGCTTGCTGGTTGGTAGACTCTTTAGACTTTTATATAATATTTTGAACTACCTGTATTGTGTTTTTACACGATCCCAGTGGACTTATATTATTCCATCACCGAATGAAAAAATACTTTAAGCATTTAGAGTTAAACGCCACTGATGAGTCTTAAGTAGACGAAACGCGCGTCTGGCGTAAAGAATTTGTCAACTTGGTAATTTTAATTACATCTTGTTGGAATATTTGAGCAAAGCAAAGTAACAGCACGGCACGTCCCCGGCTGGCGGACTTGGGAAGCAACTATTTTGGGTTAAGTTGGAAATGAGAAATTTCAAGATCAATATGTTACGACCTGTTTACGTCATTTATTTATATTGACATTCAATGACTAAGGCCATTCGTTGGTCAGTCTTTGTCTAAATTTTTGACAAGAAACACCGTCATGTGTATCGTTGCATAATCTTCTAGACTTGTATATTATTTTTTGTTTATGCTGTATCGTCATGTTTGTCGATCCGATACTTAATAAGCTTGCTGGTTGGTAGACTCTTTAGACTTTTATATAATATTTTGAACTACCTGTATTGTGTTTTTACACGATCCCAGTGGACTTATATTATTCCATCACCGAATGAAAAAATACTTTAAGCATTTAGAGTTAAACGCCACTGATGAGTCTTAAGTAGACGAAACGCGCGTCTGGCGTAAAGAATTTGTCAACTTGGTAATTTTAATTACATCTTGTTGGAATATTTGAGCAAAGCAAAGTAACAGCACGGCACGTCCGCGGCTGGCGGACTAGGGAAGCAACTATTTTGGGTTAAGTTGGAAATGAGAAATTTCAAGATCAATATGTTACGACTTGTTTACGTCATTTATTTATATTGACATTCAATGACTAAGGCCATTCGTTGGTCAGTCTTTGTCTAAATTTTTGACAAGAAACACCGTCATGTGTATCGTTGCATAATCTTCTAGACTTGTATATTATTTTTTGTTTATGCTGTATCGTCATGTTTGTCGATCCGATACTTAATAAGCTTGCTGGTTGGTAGACTCTTTAGACTTTTATATAATATTTTGAACTACCTGTATTGTGTTTTTACACGATCCCAGTGGACTTATATTATTCCATCACCGAATGAAAAAATACTTTAAGCATTTAGAGTTAAACGCCACTGATGAGTCTTAAGTAGACGAAACGCGCGTCTGGCGTAAAGAATTTGTCAACTTGGTAATTTTAATTACATCTTGTTGGAATATTTGAGCAAAGCAAAGTAACAGCACGGCACGTCCCCGGCTGGCGGACTTGGGAAGCAACTATTTTGGGTTAAGTTGGAAATGAGAAATTTCAAGATCAATATGTTACGACTTGTTTACGTCATTTATTTATATTGACATTCAATGACTAAGGCCATTCGTTGGTCAGGCTTTGTCTAAATTTTTGACAAGAAACACCGTCATGTGTATCGTTGCATAATCTTCTAGACTTGTATATTATTTTTTGTTTATGCTGTATCGTCATGTTTGTCGATCCGATACTTAATAAGCTTGCTGGTTGGTAGACTCTTTAGACTTTTATATAATATTTTGAACTACCTGTATTGTGTTTTTACACGATCCCAGTGGACTTATATTATTCCATCACCGAATGAAAAAATACTTTAAGCATTTAGAGTTAAACGCCACTGATGAGTCTTAAGTAGACGAAACGCGCGTCTGGCGTAAAGAATTTGTCAACTTGGTAATTTTAATTACATCTTGTTGGAATATTTGAGCAAAGCAAAGTAACAGCACGGCACGTCCCCGGCTGGCGGACTTGGGAAGCAACTATTTTGGGTTAAGTTGGAAATGAGAAATTTCAAGATCAATATGTTACGACTTGTTTACGTCATTTATTTATATTGACATTCAATGACTAAGGCCATTCGTTGGTCAGTCTTTGTCTAAATTTTTGACAAGAAACACCGTCATGTGTATCGTTGCATAATCTTCTAGACTTGTATATTATTTTTTGTTTATGCTGTATCGTCATGTTTGTCGATCCGATACTTAATAAGCTTGCTGGTTGGTAGACTCTTTAGACTTTTATATAATATTTTGAACTACCTGTATTGTGTTTTTACACGATCCCAGTGGACTTATATTATTCCATCACCGAATGAAAAAATACTTTAAGCATTTAGAGTTAAACGCCACTGATGAGTCTTAAGTAGACGAAACGCGCGTCTGGCGTAAAGAATTTGTCAACTTGGTAATTTTAATTACATCTTGTTGGAATATTTGAGCAAAGCAAAGTAACAGCACGGCACGTCCCCGGCTGGCGGACTTGGGAAGCAACTATTTTGGGTTAAGTTGGAAATGAGAAATTTCAAGATCAATATGTTACGACTTGTTTACGTCATTTATTTATATTGACATTCAATGACTAAGGCCATTCGTTGGTCAGTCTTTGTCTAAATTTTTGACAAGAAACACCGTCATGTGTATCGTTGCATAATCTTCTAGACTTGTATATTATTTTTTGTTTATGCTGTATCGTCATGTTTGTCGATCCGATACTTAATAAGCTTGCTGGTTGGTAGACTCTTTAGACTTTTATATAATATTTTGAACTACCTGTATTGTGTTTTTACACGATCCCAGTGGACTTATATTATTCCATCACCGAATGAAAAAATACTTTAAGCATTTAGAGTTAAACGCCACTGATGAGTCTTAAGTAGACGAAACGCGCGTCTGGCGTAAAGAATTTGTCAACTTGGTAATTTTAATTACATCTTGTTGGAATATTTGAGCAAAGCAAAGTAACAGCACGGCACGTCCCCGGCTGGCGGACTTGGGAAGCAACTATTTTGGGTTAAGTTGGAAATGAGAAATTTCAAGATCAATATGTTACGACTTGTTTACGTCATTTATTTATATTGACATTCAATGACTAAGGCCATTCGTTGGTCAGTCTTTGTCTAAATTTTTGACAAGAAACACCGTCATGTGTATCGTTGCATAATCTTCTAGACTTGTATATTATTTTTTGTTTATGCTGTATCGTCATGTTTGTCGATCCGATACTTAATAAGCTTGCTGGTTGGTAGACTCTTTAGACTTTTATATAATATTTTGAACTACCTGTATTGTGTTTTTACACGATCCCAGTGGACTTATATTATTCCATCACCGAATGAAAAAATACTTTAAGCATTTAGAGTTAAACGCCACTGATGAGTCTTAAGTAGACGAAACGCGCGTCTGGCGTAAAGAATTTGTCAACTTGGTAATTTTAATTACATCTTGTTGGAATATTTGAGCAAAGCAAAGTAACAGCACGGCACGTCCCCGGCTGGCGGACTTGGGAAGCAACTATTTTGGGTTAAGTTGGAAATGAGAAATTTCAAGATCAATATGTTACGACTTGTTTACGTCATTTATTTATATTGACATTCAATGACTAAGGCCATTCGTTGGTCAGTCTTTGTCTAAATTTTTGACAAGAAACACCGTCATGTGTATCGTTGCATAATCTTCTAGACTTGTATATTATTTTTTGTTTATGCTGTATCGTCATGTTTGTCGATCCGATACTTAATAAGCTTGCTGGTTGGTAGACTCTTTAGACTTTTATATAATATTTTGAACTACCTGTATTGTGTTTTTACACGATCCCAGTGGACTTATATTATTCCATCACCGAATGAAAAAATACTTTAAGCATTTAGAGTTAAACGCCACTGATGAGTCTTAAGTAGACGAAACGCGCGTCTGGCGTAAAGAATTTGTCAACTTGGTAATTTTAATTACATCTTGTTGGAATATTTGAGCAAAGCAAAGTAACAGCACGGCACGTCCGCGGCTGGCGGACTTGGGAAGCAACTATTTTGGGTTAAGTTGGAAATGAGAAATTTCAAGATCAATATGTTACGACTTGTTTACGTCATTTATTTATATTGACATTCAATGACTAAGGCCATTCGTTGGTCAGTCTTTGTCTAAATTTTTGACAAGAAACACCGTCATGTGTATCGTTGCATAATCTTCTAGACTTGTATATTATTTTTTGTTTATGCTGTATCGTCATGTTTGTCGATCCGATACTTAATAAGCTTGCTGGTTGGTAGACTCTTTAGACTTTTATATAATATTTTGAACTACCTGTATTGTGTTTTTACACGATCCCAGTGGACTTATATTATTCCATCACCGAATGAAAAAATACTTTAAGCATTTAGAGTTAAACGCCACTGATGAGTCTTAAGTAGACGAAACGCGCGTCTGGCGTAAAGAATTTGTCAACTTGGTAATTTTAATTACATCTTGTTGGAATATTTGAGCAAAGCAAAGTAACAGCACGGCACGTCCCCGGCTGGCGGACTTGGGAAGCAACTATTTTG
The DNA here is from genome assembly GCA_944474755.1 of Limnoperna fortunei. Taxonomy (NCBI): domain Eukaryota; kingdom Metazoa; phylum Mollusca; class Bivalvia; order Mytilida; family Modiolidae; genus Limnoperna; species Limnoperna fortunei. Next base: position 13,207,933 of record OX104120.1, on the reverse strand, counting down.
GGTTAAGTTGGAAATGAGAAATTTCAAGATCAATATGTTACGACTTGTTTACGTCATTTATTTATATTGACATTCAATGACTAAGGCCATTCGTTGGTCAGTCTTTGTCTAAATTTTTGACAAGAAACACCGTCATGTGTATCGTTGCATAATCTTCTAGACTTGTATATTATTTTTTGTTTATGCTGTATCGTCATGTTTGTCGATCCGATACTTAATAAGCTTGCTGGTTGGTAGACTCTTTAGACTTTTATATAATATTTTGAACTACCTGTATTGTGTTTTTACACGATCCCAGTGGACTTATATTATTCCATCACCGAATGAAAAAATACTTTAAGCATTTAGAGTTAAACGCCACTGATGAGTCTTAAGTAGACGAAACGCGCGTCTGGCGTAAAGAATTTGTCAACTTGGTAATTTTAATTACATCTTGTTGGAATATTTGAGCAAAGCAAAGTAACAGCACGGCACGTCCCCGGCTGGCGGACTTGGGAAGCAACTATTTTGGGTTAAGTTGGAAATGAGAAATTTCAAGATCAATATGTTACGACTTGTTTACGTCATTTATTTATATTGACATTCAATGACTAAGGCCATTCGTTGGTCAGTCTTTGTCTAAATTTTTGACAAGAAACACCGTCATGTGTATCGTTGCATAATCTTCTAGACTTGTATATTATTTTTTGTTTATGCTGTATCGTCATGTTTGTCGATCCGATACTTAATAAGCTTGCTGGTTGGTAGACTCTTTAGACTTTTATATAATATTTTGAACTACCTGTATTGTGTTTTTACACGATCCCAGTGGACTTATATTATTCCATCACCGAATGAAAAAATACTTTAAGCATTTAGAGTTAAACGCCACTGATGAGTCTTAAGTAGACGAAACGCGCGTCTGGCGTAAAGAATTTGTCAACTTGGTAATTTTAATTACATCTTGTTGGAATATTTGAGCAAAGCAAAGTAACAGCACGGCACGTCCCCGGCTGGCGGACTTGGGAAGCAACTATTTTGGGTTAAGTTGGAAATGAGAAATTTCAAGATCAATATGTTACGACTTGTTTACGTCATTTATTTATATTGACATTCAATGACTAAGGCCATTCGTTGGTCAGTCTTTGTCTAAATTTTTGACAAGAAACACCGTCATGTGTATCGTTGCATAATCTTCTAGACTTGTATATTATTTTTTGTTTATGCTGTATCGTCATGTTTGTCGATCCGATACTTAATAAGCTTGCTGGTTGGTAGACTCTTTAGACTTTTATATAATATTTTGAACTACCTGTATTGTGTTTTTACACGATCCCAGTGGACTTATATTATTCCATCACCGAATGAAAAAATACTTTAAGCATTTAGAGTTAAACGCCACTGATGAGTCTTAAGTAGACGAAACGCGCGTCTGGCGTAAAGAATTTGTCAACTTGGTAATTTTAATTACATCTTGTTGGAATATTTGAGCAAAGCAAAGTAACAGCACGGCACGTCCCCGGCTGGCGGACTTTGGAAGCAACTATTTTGGGTTAAGTTGGAAATGAGAAATTTCAAGATCAATATGTTACGACTTGTTTACGTCATTTATTTATATTGACATTCAATGACTAAGGCCATTCGTTGGTCAGTCTTTGTCTAAATTTTTGACAAGAAACACCGTCATGTGTATCGTTGCATAATCTTCTAGACTTGTATATTATTTTTTGTTTATGCTGTATCGTCATGTTTGTCGATCCGATACTTAATAAGCTTGCTGGTTGGTAGACTCTTTAGACTTTTATATAATATTTTGAACTACCTGTATTGTGTTTTTACACGATCCCAGTGGACTTATATTATTCCATCACCGAATGAAAAAATACTTTAAGCATTTAGAGTTAAACGCCACTGATGAGTCTTAAGTAGACGAAACGCGCGTCTGGCGTAAAGAATTTGTCAACTTGGTAATTTTAATTACATCTTGTTGGAATATTTGAGCAAAGCAAAGTAACAGCACGGCACGTCCCCGGCTGGCGGACTTGGGAAGCAACTATTTTGGGTTAAGTTGGAAATGAGAAATTTCAAGATCAATATGTTACGACTTGTTTACGTCATTTATTTATATTGACATTCAATGACTAAGGCCATTCGTTGGTCAGTCTTTGTCTAAATTTTTGACAAGAAACACCGTCATGTGTATCGTTGCATAATCTTCTAGACTTGTATATTATTTTTTGTTTATGCTGTATCGTCATGTTTGTCGATCCGATACTTAATAAGCTTGCTGGTTGGTAGACTCTTTAGACTTTTATATAATATTTTGAACTACCTGTATTGTGTTTTTACACGATCCCAGTGGACTTATATTATTCCATCACCGAATGAAAAAATACTTTAAGCATTTAGAGTTAAACGCCACTGATGAGTCTTAAGTAGACGAAACGCGCGTCTGGCGTAAAGAATTTGTCAACTTGGTAATTTTAATTACATCTTGTTGGAATATTTGAGCAAAGCAAAGTAACAGCACGGCACGTCCCCGGCTGGCGGACTTGGGAAGCAACTATTTTGGGTTAAGTTGGAAATGAGAAATTTCAAGATCAATATGTTACGACTTGTTTACGTCATTTATTTATATTGACATTCAATGACTAAGGCCATTCGTTGGTCAGTCTTTGTCTAAATTTTTGACAAGAAACACCGTCATGTGTATCGTTGCATAATCTTCTAGACTTGTATATTATTTTTTGTTTATGCTGTATCGTCATGTTTGTCGATCCGATACTTAATAAGCTTGCTGGTTGGTAGACTCTTTAGACTTTTATATAATATTTTGAACTACCTGTATTGTGTTTTTACACGATCCCAGTGGACTTATATTATTCCATCACCGAATGAAAAAATACTTTAAGCATTTAGAGTTAAACGCCACTGATGAGTCTTAAGTAGACGAAACGCGCGTCTGGCGTAAAGAATTTGTCAACTTGGTAATTTTAATTACATCTTGTTGGAATATTTGAGCAAAGCAAAGTAACAGCACGGCACGTCCCCGGCTGGCGGACTTGGGAAGCAACTATTTTGGGTTAAGTTGGAAATGAGAAATTTCAAGATCAATATGTTACGACTTGTTTACGTCATTTATTTATATTGACATTCAATGACTAAGGCCATTCGTTGGTCAGTCTTGGTCTAAATTTTTGACAAGAAACACCGTCATGTGTATCGTTGCATAATCTTCTAGACTTGTATATTATTTTTTGTTTATGCTGTATCGTCATGTTTGTCGATCCGATACTTAATAAGCTTGCTGGTTGGTAGACTCTTTAGACTTTTATATAATATTTTGAACTACCTGTATTGTGTTTTTACACGATCCCAGTGGACTTATATTATTCCATCACCGAATGAAAAAATACTTTAAGCATTTAGAGTTAAACGCCACTGATGAGTCTTAAGTAGACGAAACGCGCGTCTGGCGTAAAGAATTTGTCAACTTGGTAATTTTAATTACATCTTGTTGGAATATTTGAGCAAAGCAAAGTAACAGCACGGCACGTCCCCGGCTGGCGGACTTGGGAAGCAACTATTTTGGGTTAAGTTGGAAATGAGAAATTTCAAGATCAATATGTTACGACTTGTTTACGTCATTTATTTATATTGACATTCAATGACTAAGGCCATTCGTTGGTCAGTCTTTGTCTAAATTTTTGACAAGAAACACCGTCATGTGTATCGTTGCATAATCTTCTAGACTTGTATATTATTTTTTGTTTATGCTGTATCGTCATGTTTGTCGATCCGATACTTAATAAGCTTGCTGGTTGGTAGACTCTTTAGACTTTTATATAATATTTTGAACTACCTGTATTGTGTTTTTACACGATCCCAGTGGACTTATATTATTCCATCACCGAATGAAAAAATACTTTAAGCATTTAGAGTTAAACGCCACTGATGAGTCTTAAGTAGACGAAACGCGCGTCTGGCGTAAAGAATTTGTCAACTTGGTAATTTTAATTACATCTTGTTGGAATATTTGAGCAAAGCAAAGTAACAGCACGGCACGTCCCCGGCTGGCGGACTTGGGAAGCAACTATTTTGGGTTAAGTTGGAAATGAGAAATTTCAAGATCAATATGTTACGACTTGTTTACGTCATTTATTTATATTGACATTCAATGACTAAGGCCATTCGTTGGTCAGTCTTTGTCTAAATTTTTGACAAGAAACACCGTCATGTGTATCGTTGCATAATCTTCTAGACTTGTATATTATTTTTTGTTTATGCTGTATCGTCATGTTTGTCGATCCGATACTTAATAAGCTTGCTGGTTGGTAGACTCTTTAGACTTTTATATAATATTTTGAACTACCTGTATTGTGTTTTTACACGATCCCAGTGGACTTATATTATTCCATCACCGAATGAAAAAATACTTTAAGCATTTAGAGTTAAACGCCACTGATGAGTCTTAAGTAGACGAAACGCGCGTCTGGCGTAAAGAATTTGTCAACTTGGTAATTTTAATTACATCTTGTTGGAATATTTGAGCAAAGCAAAGTAACAGCACGGCACGTCCCCGGCTGGCGGACTTGGGAAGCAACTATTTTGGGTTAAGTTGGAAATGAGAAATTTCAAGATCAATATGTTACGACTTGTTTACGTCATTTATTTATATTGACATTCAATGACTAAGGCCATTCGTTGGTCAGTCTTTGTCTAAATTTTTGACAAGAAACACCGTCATGTGTATCGTTGCATAATCTTCTAGACTTGTATATTATTTTTTGTTTATGCTGTATCGTCATGTTTGTCGATCCGATACTTAATAAGCTTGCTGGTTGGTAGACTCTTTAGACTTTTATATAATATTTTGAACTACCTGTATTGTGTTTTTACACGATCCCAGTGGACTTATATTATTCCATCACCGAATGAAAAAATACTTTAAGCATTTAGAGTTAAACGCCACTGATGAGTCTTAAGTAGACGAAACGCGCGTCTGGCGTAAAGAATTTGTCAACTTGGTAATTTTAATTACATCTTGTTGGAATATTTGAGCAAAGCAAAGTAACAGCACGGCACGTCCCCGGCTGGCGGACTTGGGAAGCAACTATTTTGGGTTAAGTTGGAAATGAGAAATTTCAAGATCAATATGTTACGACTTGTTTACGTCATTTATTTATATTGACATTCAATGACTAAGGCCATTCGTTGGTCAGTCTTGGTCTAAATTTTTGACAAGAAACACCGTCATGTGTATCGTTGCATAATCTTCTAGACTTGTATATTATTTTTTGTTTATGCTGTATCGTCATGTTTGTCGATCCGATACTTAATAAGCTTGCTGGTTGGTAGACTCTTTAGACTTTTATATAATATTTTGAACTACCTGTATTGTGTTTTTACACGATCCCAGTGGACTTATATTATTCCATCACCGAATGAAAAAATACTTTAAGCATTTAGAGTTAAACGCCACTGATGAGTCTTAAGTAGACGAAACGCGCGTCTGGCGTAAAGAATTTGTCAACTTGGTAATTTTAATTACATCTTGTTGGAATATTTGAGCAAAGCAAAGTAACAGCACGGCACGTCCCCGGCTGGCGGACTTGGGAAGCAACTATTTTGGGTTAAGTTGGAAATGAGAAATTTCAAGATCAATATGTTACGACTTGTTTACGTCATTTATTTATATTGACATTCAATGACTAAGGCCATTCGTTGGTCAGTCTTTGTCTAAATTTTTGACAAGAAACACCGTCATGTGTATCGTTGCATAATCTTCTAGACTTGTATATTATTTTTTGTTTATGCTGTATCGTCATGTTTGTCGATCCGATACTTAATAAGCTTGCTGGTTGGTAGACTCTTTAGACTTTTATATAATATTTTGAACTACCTGTATTGTGTTTTTACACGATCCCAGTGGACTTATAATATTCCATCACCGAATGAAAAAATACTTTAAGCATTTAGAGTTAAACGCCACTGATGAGTCTTAAGTAGACGAAACGCGCGTCTGGCGTAAAGAATTTGTCAACTTGGTAATTTTAATTACATCTTGTTGGAATATTTGAGCAAAGCAAAGTAACAGCACGGCACGTCCCCGGCTGGCGGACTTGGGAAGCAACTATTTTGGGTTAAGTTGGAAATGAGAAATTTCAAGATCAATATGTTACGACTTGTTTACGTCATTTATTTATATTGACATTCAATGACTAAGGCCATTCGTTGGTCAGTCTTGGTCTAAATTTTTGACAAGAAACACCGTCATGTGTATCGTTGCATAATCTTCTAGACTTGTATATTATTTTTTGTTTATGCTGTATCGTCATGTTTGTCGATCCGATACTTAATAAGCTTGCTGGTTGGTAGACTCTTTAGACTTTTATATAATATTTTGAACTACCTGTATTGTGTTTTTACACGATCCCAGTGGACTTATATTATTCCATCACCGAATGAAAAAATACTTTAAGCATTTAGAGTTAAACGCCACTGATGAGTCTTAAGTAGACGAAACGCGCGTCTGGCGTAAAGAATTTGTCAACTTGGTAATTTTAATTACATCTTGTTGGAATATTTGAGCAAAGCAAAGTAACAGCACGGCACGTCCCCGGCTGGCGGACTTGGGAAGCAACTATTTTGGGTTAAGTTGGAAATGAGAAATTTCAAGATCAATATGTTACGACTTGTTTACGTCATTTATTTATATTGACATTCAATGACTAAGGCCATTCGTTGGTCAGTCTTTGTCTAAATTTTTGACAAGAAACACCGTCATGTGTATCGTTGCATAATCTTCTAGACTTGTATATTATTTTTTGTTTATGCTGTATCGTCATGTTTGTCGATCCGATACTTAATAAGCTTGCTGGTTGGTAGACTCTTTAGACTTTTATATAATATTTTGAACTACCTGTATTGTGTTTTTACACGATCCCAGTGGACTTATATTATTCCATCACCGAATGAAAAAATACTTTAAGCATTTAGAGTTAAACGCCACTGATGAGTCTTAAGTAGACGAAACGCGCGTCTGGCGTAAAGAATTTGTCAACTTGGTAATTTTAATTACATCTTGTTGGAATATTTGAGCAAAGCAAAGTAACAGCACGGCACGTCCCCGGCTGGCGGACTTGGGAAGCAACTATTTTGGGTTAAGTTGGAAATGAGAAATTTCAAGATCAATATGTTACGACTTGTTTACGTCATTTATTTATATTGACATTCAATGACTAAGGCCATTCGTTGGTCAGTCTTGGTCTAAATTTTTGACAAGAAACACCGTCATGTGTATCGTTGCATAATCTTCTAGACTTGTATATTATTTTTTGTTTATGCTGTATCGTCATGTTTGTCGATCCGATACTTAATAAGCTTGCTGGTTGGTAGACTCTTTAGACTTTTATATAATATTTTGAACTACCTGTATTGTGTTTTTACACGATCCCAGTGGACTTATATTATTCCATCACCGAATGAAAAAATACTTTAAGCATTTAGAGTTAAACGCCACTGATGAGTCTTAAGTAGACGAAACGCGCGTCTGGCGTAAAGAATTTGTCAACTTGGTAATTTTAATTACATCTTGTTGGAATATTTGAGCAAAGCAAAGTAACAGCACGGCACGTCCCCGGCTGGCGGACTTGGGAAGCAACTATTTTGGGTTAAGTTGGAAATGAGAAATTTCAAGATCAATATGTTACGACTTGTTTACGTCATTTATTTATATTGACATTCAATGACTAAGGCCATTCGTTGGTCAGTCTTTGTCTAAATTTTTGACAAGAAACACCGTCATGTGTATCGTTGCATAATCTTCTAGACTTGTATATATATATATATAAGTCTAGAGAATTATGCAACGATACAAATTTAAAGATGTTTCTACTAAAAATGATTCTATTAATAAATATGACAACATTTTTGACCAACTGATGGCCTTCTTCAATATCAATCTATAATAAACGATAAAATTTGGATACTGGTACATCAGCATCCTGTAGTGATGTGATCGGATCTGATTTTATTGATCTTGAACTTTCTCGAATCACATCTATCAGTCTTTACATAAGGGAGTACTGTACAGTTATATAAACCATCTTATCTTTTACTTCTTGATATTCATGAATTTATTGTTTATATTTTGAATGATATTTATTGTTTTTTGTTTATTCCATTGGGGTGTACAGAGCAGAGCTCTTTGATCCAGAATTTTTCTCGGGCCTCCCGTTCAGAGTCTCGCCACTTGCAGTTCTTCTCGATAATTAGGATTTTTATGTTATCAAAATCCTTTGGAGTGTGGTCGGGCAGTCTGAAGTGTTGGCTTACGGGCAGAAACTGTTTCTTAGTAAGGTCACTTCTGTGACCATTCAGTCTTTTGTGGAATGGCTGTTTGGACTCGCCGACATATTGTAAGCCACAGATGGGGCACTCAAGAATGTAAATGACATTCGAGCTTTTGCAGTTAACAGTAGTAAATATTTTGTACTGTTTACCTGTGACTTTGCTGTTAAATGTAGACGAGAGTTCCATATGTTTGCAACATTTGCAGCGTTTGTCACCACAAGACTGACTTCTGCCAGCGGCAGTGCTGGGCTTTGCAATCTCTGCTCGTACAAATAAGTTGCGGAGACTGTTGGGTTGTTTAAACGCAACCCTGGGGGTATATATATATATATATATATATACGTCATATATTTATATTGACATTCAATGACTAAGGCCATTCGTTGGTCAGTCTTTGTCTAAATTTTTGACAAGAAACACCGTCATTTGTATCGTTGCATAATCTTCTAGACTTGTATATTATTTTTTGTTTATGCTGTATCGTCATGTTTGTCGATCCGATACTTAATAAGCTTTACTGGTTGGTAGACTCTTTAGACGTTTATATAATATTTTGAACTACCTGTATTGTGTTTTTACACGATCCCATTGGACTTATATCATTCCATCACCGAATGAAAAAATACTTGAAGCATTTAGAGTTAAACGCCACTGATGAGTCTTAAGTAGACGAAACGCGCGTCTGGCGTAAGGAATTTGTCACCTTGGTCATTTTGATTACATCTTGTTGGAATATTTGAGGAAAGCCAAGTAACAGCACGGCACGTCCGCGGCTGGCGGACTTGAAAAGCAACTATTTTGGGTTAAGTTGGAAATGAAAAAGTTTAAGATTAATATGTTATGACTTGTTTACGTCATATATTTAAATTGACATTCAATGACTAAGGCCATTCGTTGGTCAGTCTTTGTCTAAATTTTTGACAAGAAACACCGTCATTTGTATCGTTGCATAATCTTCTAGACTTGTATATTATTTTTTGTTTATGCTGTATCGTCGTGTTTGTCGATCCGATACTTAATAAGCTTTACTGGTTGGTAGACTCTTTAGACGTTTATATAATATTTTGAACTACCTGTATTGTGTTTTTACACGATCCCAGTGGACTTATATCATTCCATCACCGAATGAAAAAATACTTGAAGCATTTAGAGTTAAACGCCACTGATGAGTCTTAAGTAGACGAAACGCGCGTCTGGCGTAAGGAATTTGTCACCTTGGTCATTTTGATTACATCTTGTTGGAATATTTGAGGAAAGCCAAGTATTAGCACGGCACGTCCGCGGCTGGCGGACTTGAAAAGCAACTATTTTGGGTTAAGTTGGAAATGAAAAAGTTTAAGATTAATATGTTATGACTTGTTTACGTCATATATTTATATTGACATTCAATGACTAAGGCCATTCGTTGGTCAGTCTTTGTCTAAATTTTTGACAAGAAACACCGTCATTTGTATCGTTGCATAATCTTCTAGACTTGTATATTATTTTTTGTTTATGCTGTATCGTCATGTTTGTCGATCCGATACTTAATAAGCTTTACTGGTTGGTAGACTCTTTAGACGTTTATATAATATTTTGAACTACCTGTATTGTGTTTTTACACGATCCCAGTGGACTTATATCATTCCATCACCGAATGAAAAAATACTTGAAGCATTTAGAGTTAAACGCCACTGATGAGTCTTAAGTAGACGAAACGCGCGTCTGGCGTAAGGAATTTGTCACCTTGGTCATTTTGATTACATCTTGTTGGAATATTTGAGGAAGCCAAGTAACAGCACGGCACGTCCGCGGCTGGCGGACTTGAAAAGCAACTATTTTGGGTTAAGTTGGAAATGAAAAAGTTTAAGATTAATATGTTATGACTTGTTTACGTCATATATTTATATTGACATTCAATGACTAAGGCCATTCGTTGGTCAGTCTTTGTCTAAATTTTTGACAAGAAACACCGTCATTTGTATCGTTGCATAATCTTCTAGACTTGTATATTATTTTTTGTTTATGATGTATCGTCATGTTTGTCGATCCGATACTTAATAAGCTTTACTGGTTGGTAGACTCTTTAGACGTTTATATAATATTTTGAACTACCTGTATTGTGTTTTTACACGATCCCAGTGGACTTATATCATTCCATCACCGAATGAAAAAATACTTGAAGCATTTAGAGTTAAACGCCACTGATGAGTCTTAAGTAGACGAAACGCGCGTCTGGCGTAAGGAATTTGTCACCTTGGTCATTTTGATTACATCTTGTTGGAATATTTGAGGAAAGCCAAGTAACAGCACGGCCAAGTAACAGCACGTGCTGTTACTTTGCTTTGCTCAAATATGCCAACAAGATGTAATTAAAATTACCAAGTTGACAAATTCTTTACGCCAGACGCGCGTTTCGTCTACTTAAGACTCATCAGTGGCGTTTAACTCTAAATGCTTAAAGTATTTTTTCATTCGGTGATGGAATAATATAAGTCCACTGGGATCGTGTAAAAACACAATACAGGTAGTTCAAATATTATATAAAAGTCTAAAGAGTCTACCAACCAGCAAGCTTATTAAGTATCGGATCGACAAACATGACGATACAGCATAAACAAAAAATAATATACAAGTCTAGGAGATTATGCAACGATACACATGACGGTGTTTCTTGTCAAAAATCTAGACAAAGACTGACCAACGAATGGCCTTAGTCATTGAATGTCAATATAAATAAATGACGTAAACAAGTCGTAACATATTGATCTTGAAATTTCTCATTTCCAACTTAACCCAACATAGTTGCTTCCCAAGTCCGCCAGCCGGGGACGTGCCGTGCTGTTACTTTGCTTTGCTCAAATATGCCAACAAGATGTAATTAAAATTACCAAGTTGACAAATTCTTTACGCCAGACGCGCGTTTCGTCTACTTAAGACTCATCAGTGGCGTTTAACTCTAAACTCTATATATGTGGTCTAAAGAAATCTACCAAACCAGTACACTTATTTAGTATCGGATCGACAAACGTTAAGATACAGCATAAACAGAAAATAATATACAAGTGTAGAAGAATATGAAATGGCGTGTTGTGTCAAAATTATAGACAGTGACTGACCAAAGAACGGTCTTTGTCATTGAGTGTCAATATAAATAAATAACGTAAACAAGTCATAACATATTGATCTTGAATTCACACACTCTAGACTTAGATATATAATATCTAAAGGATTATGAAACAAGACAAATAGAGATGTTTCTATTTTAACAGATAATATATTAATAAATTTGACCAACTGTTGGCCATCTTCAGTTTACATATAAATAATAAATAAATAAAGAAATAAATAATGAATTAACCGAACAATGTCGTTGTAATTTCCACTCTGAAAATCATCTGTACACACAGATTTGATTTTTGAGCCGTCCCACCTCGGGAATCATGTCAGTTTATAACATCTATGACATCTACTGCGCCTAGCATGTAAAGACAGAGGTATAACATTTAGACCAGATACGTCCGCTAAAAACGGAGTTTCACTGGCCTAGTGTTACTTTTGGTTGAACATGTCATTTACATACCCATTGTTTTTGTGCGACTTGAGCTTTAATTACAACGATTTTCATACATATATATATATTATATATTATACATACTACATCTTCAAACTAAATAAAAAAGACGTTATAATTTAGCTTAACCATTGTTATTATTATGAAAAAACCTTGTTACAAGAATAAAAAAAATATTACATCATATTGTTATAACTGTAACTTCTGATAAATTATATCGTTCTCATTTTTTATACAAAATATATTAATTAAAAGAAGCAAAAAGTTATTATGTTCTATTGTCTTTCAAATATCATTTTTCCTTTCAGTGATCTATCACACAACAAATTGACAAGATTGGTAACTGGCGTTTTCAACAACATACCTGTCTCAGTTATGTAAGAAATTAAAATAAAAATAGCATGATACAATGTTCACAACTGACATACAACTAAATGTTATTGAATGTAATACAGGTACATGTATGTACAAAAAAGTGCGTCTGATGCAGTATATAGTATGCAGCATTCATTATACAGATTGAACACTAAAAACGCCAATAACCTAATAGACACATGACCTGATTAACATATTAATCATTTGATGCACATCTACGCGAGTTTAAATTTAAAATGTGAGATCTCTTTCAAGTTCAGTTAAAAACATGAGAGAATTGTTATTGAGACTTTATATGGGACCATAGACTTGTTGTGACATTAAAAAACGAAATTATTCATAAAATATCTGAAAATAGAGACTTGTCCGACATTACAGAAATCGCACGAATTGTCTTGTACTATAATTAACATCCACTTAAACATAATTCTTTGTAATACTGCATGATCATTTTGACGAATTTGATTGGATCACATACATACATGTATTAACGTGATACGCCTGTCATATGAATGCATTTGCAAAGTTACGCAATCAGACAGTTTATATGAGAGCATATTACAGGTGTTATTGCAGTATTTTAAATTCAATACATTGGTTTTAGACAAATAGTCTAAGATTCTTATATTAGAGAGGTTGAGATCAGAAACTTGTACATGTACTTGTACTGGTACGCGTAGTTACACGTACACGTACACGGGTTTACTTGTAGTTATTTGTGTTGAGATTTTTTTCACTTGTACTTGTACGTGTATAAAAGTCGCCAAAATTAAAATCAAAAGTAAAAACTACAAAAAATTTACTGAACTAGATTGGTCAGTTGTTTCTATCACGCATATATTATGATTTTTATATGAGCCTTAAAATCAGAAAAAAGAGCCGTTTTTACTTTTCAGCGTTTTCAAAAGCTAAGAAAAATACATTCCGTCGGGTTTTACAAAGACCTAACAAATAAAAGTTTAAATAAAAATGATGCAGCATATCCTAAATTTAATCAATATAGCACTAGACATTAATAAGAAAGCTGCTTTATGCAAAGAAAACTACACGCGGTAGACCTACTTGTAAACAGATTTCTACAAGTTTGTGATAAACTTGTACGTCTCACATTATCACGTGACACACCAGTCTTTATGACGTAGAACGAAAAATTACAAGTTATACGTACAGGTACCGGTACAAGTTCCGAATCTCAACCTGTCAATTATCTTTTCCTTCTGAACGGAAAATGCAAAAAGCAGACGTGTAAATAAATTGAGACTTCCGAACATTTCCTACTTCTCTGTCCATTATACCGACACTTGAAACGCTTAAGAAAGAATGTGTTCTGTACTATCTGGAACTCTTAACACTAACAACTTACTACACGGTAACCCAGATTTATCAGACAAAGACAATGGTCGCAGTTTGAAAATTGTTCAAGACGAAAAGATTTGCATTTTAAAATGATGCCTGTGAATTACAGGATAACTGCTTATATAACTTCTACAAGTCCAGAATATTGGTTTGGTCACCTTACAGTCCCTGTAACGTAAAGGTTAACGAAACGCACGATGAACAAACGATGTACGAACGATGAACGGACGAGATACGAACGTTGTACGCACGACGCTCGAAACGATATACGATACAATATACGATGGAAACGTTGAGACGGCTTTTATCGTTTTGATAGATCGTTTTGTCTATCGCATGGTATATTGTATCGTGCAACGTTTCGTTTGGCGCAAGGTATATCGTATGGTGCATCGTTTCCTATACCGTCAATGTATGGTTTCATAAAAGTATTTACTAGTTTTCCTAGATACATAATTTAAAACGTACTTAATTGATAACGGAGCAAAATCATTTGCGTAAATTTTAGCATTCATATATTTTCATATATCCATTTTGTAATAGAACTTAATAGAACAATAATATTACAATGACCTCTAGATTTTAAACAAGAAAACAAGAGCGTTTTCTGCAGCAGGAACTTAAAATTCCATACATTTAATCAAGTTCCTACCTTACTGAAATGAGCCAGTAATATACAAATAGTTACATTGTTGCGGTTTTCTAAAATAAATTATATCATTAAACGTTTTCTGTCGCCTGATGTGTAACTGAAAATTGCCTATTTTGTGCTGAGGGTAAGTTGATTCAACATAAGTCTTAGTTCCCTATCATTAAATGAGTACTTTGTTGTATGTCAATTCAAATATTCATCCCGAATATAAGCTAAAATATTGCTTAGTGGACGTCAAGCAATCCATCCATCAATCAATCAAATATTCAGATATAATAGTATATTTTTTAACCTATATTTGTATTCGATAATATTACTGACGCCACTTTCTAAACTTTGAAAGATCGTTAACTATATTCACAGACTCGTTTTTTTACAGTAATAAGTGTTAAACTACAAAATCGATGTCATTAGATTAAATTATTTTTGTTTTCTTATCTCCATCTAATGATTGTGTATAAATGTTATAATTTTTAATCAATTCGGATGGAAGCGGTAATATTCAAAGTTAGAATAAATACATCAAGTTGTCCTTTAATTACAAACTAACATAGGTACATATGAAACAAATTCTTATTTTTTAACAAACATAATATACTAGTCCCGCCTGTTAAATGCGTATGCAAAACCCGCGCTCCTTAACATATGAACATTTTTATCTCGGCGGAACTACAGTATAACAGCTATTGTACACAAGTGTAGCGGTTGCTGTTTTGGTATCTGTCTTAACTGCTATAAATATTTTATTCGTAATTTATCAATGCATTTATTTAATTAAAAAAACGTTATCATATCTCCTGTTCTGTTTTCTTGTTTATTACTTGGATCCTTTAGAGCATATATAACCTTCACATAAATGGACATGTTCCCTGGGAAGATGTCGGTTAAACAGCTCATGGGATAGCTGGTGTTCTTTTTTTATAAACCATATCGACTTTACATAAAACTGTTCCGATGTGTTGTATCGACTTAAAAGAATATTTATTTATTTATTTATTTATTTATTTATTTATTTATTTATTTATTTATTTATTTATTTATTTATTTATATTTGGTTACTTTTTAACTGACGACTAAACTACAGTTTATATTTATATGTAATTCATTAGGTTATTTAAAAACTATTAATGCACAGCTATAATCATTAGATCAGAAATATGTTATTAAATGTTGCAGTGTATTAAATGTAAATGACGATGTACATGTAAAATCAAATTGCCCAAGCACTATACGATGTAAGCTAATACAACAGAAAAATCATACAGTGAACGATAACACAAACGATAAACCATGCGACGTACGATAAACCATACATTATACGATAAACCTATATGATGAACGGTAAACCGTAAGATATACGCTAAATAAACGGGAAACCATACGATGAACGATAGAACAAGCGATCCACCATACGATGCACGCTGGAGAAAACGATGCACGGTAAACTTAACGTTATACGGTACTATATACGAACAATATACGTACGATGTACGAACGATAAAATCGTTAACTTATACGTTACAGGGACTTATATATTTTTAGACAGAAAGGTATTGTGTTATTAGTATGCATTATGTAAATATAAATTATTAGTCCATCTTGTCATACAGAACATAGTTAAAATTCATTATAGCAGAGAAATTTGCATAAGTGGATGTCCAATTGTTTTCCGATCCTCAAGTTGTATGTATGTTATTGTTGTAACATCTTTTCTGCATAAATATTGTGTACACTAAATGGGAAACACAAAAAATGCAGCAAATATGTTGAAACAAATATCAGAAAAATATGTTTATTAAATTGTAAATTTCTGATACAAATTGTAATGCTATCAAAAACGAAATAATATAAATTTTAATATTTGTACTTATGTTCTACATATTAACCAACAAATAGAGATTGCAATGCAAAATATTGGTAATCATGAATTATAGTAGTGGCTTAATTCATAACAATATGAAGCCTTCTAAATGAGTTAAAAGTTGGAATTACCATAAAACTTTGTGAAATCATAAGGAGGAAACAATTTTTTTAAATATATTTAGTTATGACTAGGATTTAAATATAGAATTTAATAGGATTTAGAATTTAAATTTCACAAAATTGAAGTTCATTTGAAAGCTAACCTTCGTTTAAAGAATAATTGTTTTTTTTAATTCCAGTGATATGGTATTAGATAAGATTTAAAGAACTACAAATAATATCACAGATTTTTCATTTTTGCTCGTCGAACATTCTATCATTGCAGCGTCTAACTCTAAAAAATGCCACGTTTGATTTGTTTCATTATAACAGCAACGATATAAAAAGTTCTGATTTCTGTTTTATTTGTAATTTTGGTCTTAAAAGTCAGAAAGCACGTTTAAAGGTGTAAAATGATAATGTGACTTACTATCATTTCTGAAATAAGTAACCATTATTGTTGTTTATTCGCAAAACAAAGTTACAATAATCATCGTGTTTTCGTTTTTTTGGTTGCGCTATTTTCCTGGTTTAAATGAAAACAAAAAATTAAACAACCATAAAAAATACGATATTGCTGTAAATGTTGGCGCAGTAACAATGATCAGAATGTCAGCGAAAAGGTTAAAAAATGCGTTTTAAAAATTTGCCCGATATAATCTCCGCAATTTTGAGATGCTGGTAAATTACGATGAGCAGGTCAATACCAGTGAATGAGAAGTTAGGCGAATGTTTAATTATAGGCAAGCATCTGAATGCGTGCATAGTTATTATTTAGTTTTAGTTACACGCTTAATTTTTTGTGTTTTGTGTATACAGACGCTTACAAATAATCCAGGGTTATACAACCTCCGACGCACGATATGTTTTCTCAAGATTTGTTTGTGGCGCGCAAAACAAAATTTGACGATTAAATATTTAAGATGTCAAAGTGTTTACCGCCTTACACGAAGATTTCTATATATATAATTTGCTGATTCCATTATTTCTTTATATTGAAAATTTCAAACTTCGAACTAAAGTAATTGTGGATTCATGTAATTATCTAATAACCCACAACGTGAATTGTTTGATATTGAAGAAAATCAATGGCAACAAAAAAGCCGGAATGTTTGTGTGGTATGAGGAAAACTTCATCTATTATTAGACGTGGGGCTAAGTTTTAAAGATATTTAATTAAAACTCTGTTTTTAATCCGCTATATGACCCTTTGTGATTTTGTAACAGCTTTACAGTCCTAAAACATATAGACTAGTTATAATGAAAACATAATAAGGAGGTTTGGCATGCCAGGACCATTGCTGTTGCGATATTTATGGTTTGTAGTTCTAAATTTTTCCATTTTTTAGGGCTGGTTTAAGTGACAGTTTCCTTAATGTTCGGTGTTTTGCTATTACCTTCAATTTAGATATGTCATATCATATATGAAGGTTTATTTTAACACTTTTATAATTAAAGAGTGATTGTTTGATTGTTTTCAAAACAAGTCCAGTAAAATGTAATTGTAAACTAGGTTTCATCCTCTTAAAGATCGCAAGTTTATTTTTTATTTTACTTGATCACAAACTGAATTGACAAAAACTGCTGAGTGTTTATTGGATGAAAAAAGCGTTAGATGTAGTTTATGAGAAAACCCTATATCTTTTATTACATGTTATTTATTTAATTTTCCAGCAAAATTGTAATTAAACAAAATTAAATAATTAACTTTCAGATATTTACGCAACAACAGTATTACAGACATTGAAAGTGAGGCTTTTTGTAATCTATCACAACTGAAAGTCATGTGAGTAAAACAGCAGGTTTTTTATTATAATTTAGAATGGTAAATTTCATATTGTGATCTATATGTATAAAATGTGACTTTGGAAGTTTTGACTCTATGAGTATTATATATGTTTGATGTTGCCCTTTTCATTTTCGAAATTACTGTTTTTATCCATTTCTTGTAACCTCCAATTTTCTATTGTCTCCAAACTCATTACATAAAGCGTACCACTCCAGCTTAGACATGCATTTAAAAGTAATTTGTTAATGGTTTATTTGTGTTTGTATGAATGACGTTAAACGCCACTTTCATCAATTGCCAGTTTTCCTACCGCAGGTCGAGGTTCTCTCCGGGTACTCCGGCTTCCTCCTCCAATAAAAACTGGACGCCATGAAATAGCTGAAAAATTGCTGAAAGTGGTGTTAAAACACCATTCAAACAAACAAACAAAAATCAATTTGTCCGCTATATCGTGGCTTCCAGTTTCTATTGCGTGAGAAAATCCTTGGCTTTTGGTAGGAAAACTTATAATCCTTGTCAATCCAAGTTTGAGTCGAGTGCACCATGTCAGCGCTTTAATGTTTTTTGAAAGAAATAAACTTGTCTATACAAATATGCCTTCAAGATTGGAGACTCATTTTCGTTAAAAGTTTCTCAAAAGCTTGTTTTGAAAAAAGCTTTTGTTTCTTTAAATGTTTAAATGGATTCAAATCCTGTAGATAATTAAGAACCGTTTCAAAGCCTTGAAACTCATGAGCAAACATCAGTTACACGTCTAAAAAGCAGCTAAAACGAATAATCGTACCCTCGCTTTTTTTTCTTTTTGGCGAGGGTACGAATTTAGTCCCATTACTCGAAATGTAGCAGAGCGGGAGTGAATCACTCCCGGCACTTTGATGTCCAAAAGAAGTTGCATATACAATCAGACGTGGTCGATCTTGATATCTTTCGACAGTGTCACCATTTTTTCATCGGTTTCGTGTTTAAAATCGATCATTATTGAAACTTAATGATAGTTATTGCCGTTTTTAATAACCCGCTGTGCTTTGTGTATATTCATTGACATTCGTTTCTCTTTTAAATTACGTTTACTACATGAAAAACATTGAGAAACCCGAAAATGAATGGCCAGTTGCATCTTGGGTAATACATATGTAAATTACTGGATTCTTACTACGGAATGGTTGTTATAGTATGCAAATTAGCACGTTTATAACAAAATTAGGTCACATTATCCATATACAGAAAAATGATCAACATAATATTTCCCACGTGCATTTTCAAAGACGAAAAAAGAAATTTCTTCAATAAAGATCGTTTCACGTTAGTTTCGCAATGACTGAAGCTTTAATAACGTAAAGAAGATGAATATTATGTTTGAATTTTGTATAAAAAGAACGAAGTCAGAATTTTTTATTTGCTACATTACGAGCAATAGGACTGAATTCTGCCGTTAATCCGACAAAAACAAAACTAACTTCGGATTATAACGGCAGTAAAATTCGGCCTAAAAAGCAGCATGACTGTATTTATTTATTTTGTTTTGTGTGAATCGCATTCTGTAGTAACAATCACATTCGACACCCAGAAATTTCATTACAACAGTTTTGTATGCTTTTGCAAAAGGTTGATAGTATATATGCAATGCATTAGTGCAGATTATGAAATGTACAGCATCTTAAACAAAACATTTTCTCACTCATGGTTTTTCCTGTGTGCAGATGTTTGTTATGTTGTTTTCTCATCTATTTTTTAAAGATGTTTTCGTCTGCCGTCGACTTATTTTGTAATGTATTCTCCTCGTTTTATCTTCTGTTCTCCTTTTATAAATAAAATCACTTTCATCCTAATATATTACAATACATATGTTTTTTATGGGCAGGGATGATTTAGTTTTACAAAAGAAAACAATATGAAAGAAGAGAATAACAAAAACACAGGACCGTATGTAGTGCCTACCACTAATCAGAAACCCGTCGAATTAGTCATCTTAAAGTCCGAAAACAAATATTTTCAAAGAGAAAACATACTAATGCCAAGATAAATTGTCTGATCGCATTGTGAGAAAGATTAATAATAAACAACTTAATTGTGGGAATGTTTTCTAAAGGAATGAAATTAACGCAGATATAATAAATCAGAGTTTTAGCATCTACTTGGTCAATAGCAGAATCAATTTTACGTTCATCAATAGCAACATTAATATTTTTATAGATGTTTGCTTGCTTTTCTAATGAATGTATGTTATCTTAAAAAATTACATTCTCCATTTTATTTTCTTGGATTTATATACATATTATATAGCACAATAAAGATAAGATGATGAGCTTAAATAAAAAGTTTGAAATTGTTTGCAACGGGTCAGGTGGTTTATGTTCAGATTTCTTCACAAAACCATTAAATTTCTACAACTTTGATGAACTCTGGATATTGGTTTTCGAATTTAATAGAACGACAAAAATACAGCCAAAATATTGACTAAATTATACATTAATAAAATGTTGATTGCGGGAGACAATACAATGTATTTGAAGCGTTTCGTTTTAGGCATTGTTCTAACCTTAACGCTGACAAAAAAATTCAGGTAGCATTCATCGTGTTCTTCCTTAAATAATGACAAACCACAAAACAAATAAATAAAATTTTGACAGAAGCTGATATGTTATATAATACCTTGCATATATATGTGTCATTATAAATGCATATTTTATTTTGGTTACATTTAACATTGCATCCAGAACAATATATCGAATATAAAGCATTTCCTATTACTATCAATGACTTCATTGCATCCACTATGAAGTCATTGATAGTAATAGGAAATACAAATATCAATTACGATCAGAAATTTTGGCCAAATCGTAGAAAGTCTTAATATTTTCTGGATATGTCATTTCCATGGACATTATAATGACTTACTTGTGTGAGAATAGTGGTAGTCACTACCTACCAGTCAGAACTACATGTTTTTATTTCTATGTTTTTTGGGATTATCTTTCGTTGTAATTCTTGATTTTCGTCTCTAGTTAAGTGCCTGCTGTTACAGCTTGAATTTATAGGATTGGAAAGTTACTTACACAATGTCTTGGTAATATATCGAATATAAAGCATTTATCATTATGAATATTGTGTTCTTAATATGATTTGCATCGACCAAGAATGAAATTGTACGCATTTCATTTCTAGATATTTAACAGACAACCCAATTAAAACAATTCTGACTGATGCTTTCAGGAATTTATCTGTGCAACATATGTAAGTTAAGCGTTATTATATGAGTAACAATGAAATACAAAATCCAAACATACCATAAAATTCGAAATCAGGACTTAAACGATAACACAAATATCAACTGTTTGATGTCATATGATTAAAGGTAATTCAAACTACAAAAGAACACAGTAACATTAAAAAACAATATCCAAATCAAAGTATTCGAAACCAACTAGCTTGAGAATTAACAACCAAAAATGTAGCAACTACATCCATGTAAAGATTGTACGATAGTTTCCTTGGTTGTAAAATTATCGCTGCCTTGTGAATATTATCCCGAAAAAAAAAACAAAAATCTCATTTAATTTAAAACATCAGCAAAACAAAAACGTTTAATTAAAATCAAATTTTATGCAGGAAAAAGCTACATTAAATTATGTTTATTTAATACTTCTGTTGATGAGAAATTTGCAAATGGTCTATTAATACTTTAAGGTCATTCATTTTGTTTCTACCTTAATTTTGTTACCGTGAAAATTTAAGCTGCATTCAGAAATAATAATACATGTTGTTTATTACAGAGACTTTACTGGCAGCAAAATAGCGGTTATTGAAAGTCGTGCATTCAATAATTTGTGGAATCTTTCTTCATTGTATGTATTATTTCTTAATAGTTTTCCTGAAGTAAAATTTCTCTTATCATATCATTTCCTGTTAGAAAGGAAAATGAATTTAATAATAATTATTGGAAATGTTGCTAAAAAATATAAGTGTTAGTTTTAAAACAGCCACATCATAATTTTTTGTTTACAAATATTAACCTATACTTCATCAAGTATTTCTAAATTTACTAATTTGGTTTGTACAGATATATTAGTTTTTGGTTTTAAATGTCTTTTTAAGACCTACATTCGGACCTATAACCAAGATCAACAGTGAAGCTTTTTTTAATCTTTCCTCGTTTAATTAACTGTAAGTAATACATTTTAAGTACAAAATGATGCACTAGATCCATCATAGACCTTTCATTTTTAAACCTTTCGAAAGAAACCAACAAAACATGCTAAATATTATCGTTACGGTTGGAAATTATCTGTTACTCATTACATTTCTAAAAAAAAAATTGTTTTACGGCGAAAACGATCTGTTGTTTTTTTGTTTTTATGTCACTGTTAACACTATCAATATTCAGTCAACAATAAATTTATATGTAGTCTAAGCATGCATAAAATTCAGTTTACAAATACAAAATGTTATTATTTTCAGTGTTTTGACCAGCCGAAATATAAGAGAGATTCAAAGCAATGCATTTGCGTACCTTCCAAAATTAGAAAGCCTGTTAGTAAAGTAAAAAATAATTTATGTTGCGTTTTGGTATGTGTATGTCTTAAGAAAGTGGCTCGAGTCAAACCTAATTTTTTTTCTACACTATAAATGAATTATAGTCATTGATACGAAAGCCCAGAAGGCTCATCCGAGAATCGAAATTCGAAATTCAATACAGTTAAAACCAATCAGATTGCGTGTAACATAATCGTATACCAATCAGAATAGTTCTTATATATTCGAGATTCGAAATTCAATATAGTTTTAGCCAATCAGATTGCGTGTGACATAATCTCTACCAATCAGAATTCCTTGGTTATATCGCAGCTACAGTAAATTTGGTTGAGTAGTTTTAGGGGAGTTAAAGCGAAAACCATCATTATTGAGGATTATTGAAAATTTCTAAGTTCAAAGAGCCAAAACTACCATATAAATTTAGGAATCAACAATTCCTGATAATATGCACTACATATATGGTGTACTAGTTACATACCAAGTTTTATAATATGTTGTATAGTACTGAGTAGCTTCAGATGATTTGTGCTGACAAGATAATTAATGGGTATTTTCTGCACATTTCTAAGTTCAAAGGGCCAAAATAAGTCAGTGGCGGATCCAGAAATTTCGAAAAGGACGGGGGCACTGACAGGCCACTTTGGTCATGCTTCAATGATTTCCTATATATCCAACCAAATTTTTCCGTCAAAAGGGAGGGCCCCTCTAGATCCACCCCTGATAGCCCCCCCCCCCCCAAAAAAAAAAATTGAGGACCAAAATGCCCTGGTAATATGCACAATTAAATATGTTGTACCTACTATATACCAAGTACTCCGTAAGGAGTAGCTCCGACAAGATGATAAATGAGTATTGTCAGCAAATTTTAAGTTCAAAGGGCCATAAATCCCATGAAAATTTGAAGACCAAAATTTCGTGATAACATTCACAACTACATATGGTGTACTTCCTAAACACCAAGTAATTGTGAACTGAATTAATTTGATAAAAACAATTCAAGCTTATAAATGTTATTTTTATAACAAAACCAAATTGAACACAGTCACTCTTTGATAACTATGTCGACGATTTAAACCCCAAATAAAAATAATAGCACGTGGCTACGTTTATATAAGAACTATTCTGATTGGTAGACGATTATGTCACACACAATCTGATTGGTTCGAATTTCGAGTTTCGAATCTCGAATCTCGAATTTCGAATATCGAATGAGCCTTCTGGGCTTTCGTACATTGAGGATTTTGGGACATTGACGACATTAATGAAGATGATGAATGGTAGACATCAATAGTATTTTTATACGTTCCTATTTACAAGCCAATATATAATAGTCGAACGATAAATGTATAAGTAAGATTGTGTTGAACATAGTCTAGCTAAAAGTTTTTTGTAAATGCACCATTCGATCTGGAATCAATTCTCATACATCCACGTGCAGCTACTACAACTCGATGAAGGTCAAACCTTGGTTAAAGAAAACATTCTGTATTGGGCCTGGCTGTCTTGGTATTACAACTCGCAATATATAATTAGACATAGGTTGAAACAAATATAAATAAATGGAAAGACTAACTACATGTTAATTAATGCTAATCATTAAAATTGAAGATATTTAGTTTATTCATTTATGTCGGCATTTATATGTTTCAACATGCGATCACTCCAATTGAGTTAACTTTTTTCATTTCATTGAAAGTCACTGGCTTCTGTTTGTGTGTTTCTAAATCGTTATTTGTTTTATGTGTACCGTGGCTTTGTCTTACGGATTTTGACCACCAAACTTGACTACCCCTAAAGTAATGCCATATGGTACATTTGCTCTTCATAGCACAGAACCACGATTCACAATTTTGTTTATATTTTCCATTTTTAATTAGAAATATATAATATAATCTTTGTTAATTTTTTCTATAGTATCCTGAGCTATAATTCATTAAGACTCATCGAAGAAAATACGTTCTGCAATCTTCCTAAACTAAGACAACTGTACGTAAAAATTCTATTTTAATTAATATATTAAATATAATTTATTAATTTATTGATACATAGTATAACTTATAAAAAATATTAAATATAATTTATTAATTTTATGATCACTTCATGTAAGAGGCAAATGGAGCTATGTTTGCTCTAAAAACACCACAAGTTTGTTGAAATTGCATTTATTTACAAATGCAGACAAACAGATAAAAATTATATACAGAACACAATAATGGTATAAAGGTTATAACAATGCATAAACAACAGATTATAAATCTCATAAAAACTGTGACAAGAAGATTATATAAAATACTGTAAATACTGGACGGTAAATTTGTGATTAGAGCAAAGTTGGGGCCTAGAACACGCCAACTTCATCAAAACTAAGAACACGCCAACTTCATAAAAACTAATATAAAATGACTAGATAAAATACTACAATACAGGCTAAATTTGGGATTAGAAACCAAATATAATTATAGCCTAGCTTAAAAAAAAAATTATTCATACTTGGTGGATGAAGGGGTGGAGGTGGGTTTGAAAAAATGTCCTGCTGCAAATATTTTCTACCAGTTTGTTGACAAGCTGATCCGAAAGAAACTTGATTGGTTAGAAATAAGTATGATGTAGACAAAAGTATAAAATAATGAAACTATCCCGAGTACAACGCCAAATGTTTAATTACCAATTTGTGAGTGATCATAAACTATTTTATGTTCCATAAATACATTTATGATCACTTCATGTAAGAGGCAAATGGAGCTATGTTTGCTCTAAAAACACCACAAGTTTGTTGAAATTGCATTTATTTACAAATGCAGACAAACAGATAAAAATTATATACAGAACACAATAATGGTATAAAGGTTATAACAATGCATAAACAACAGATTATAAATCTCATAAAAACTGTGACAAGAAGATTATATAAAATACTGTAAATACTGGACGGTAAATTTGTGATTAGAGCAAAGTTGGGGCCTAGAACACGCCACAAAGCGATTGAATTCCCACAAAATGTGAATCTACCTGTCAAACCATTTTGGAGGGAAAGCAATCGATGCCCCAACCAACATTTGCCTACCCAAAATTGCCCATAATATTAGATTTAAAAGGAAACACACTAATAATAATAAAATACAAAATACAAAAATTTAAAATATCAGCTGCTATTCAACTTGATAATATAATGAAGAATACATATATAGAGAGTCAGAGTTATTTCAAGAATGTCTGGGAGACTACAGTCCAAACTGTTACCCTTCCAAGGTTTGATGTAAGAACATGAAAATCAGTTTCCATTGAGGCATTGATGTTCCACTGAATTAAGAAACAAGAAATATTTTCTAATCCATCAAAACTGTGATGCTTAAATTCTAATTAGCTTTACCGACTTAGCATCAGTCTCATCCAAAAGGTACAAAAACCTGTAATCCGACTGTTTAATGTAATCGTAGAATCCAGCAGAAACAAACAGTTATTTAGTCTATGAGTATGTAATATGTCCTGTTTATCCAAATCAAGTTTGTTTTGCTTCAATTATTAGATTATAATATTCTCAAGAATTATTAACCGTATGTTACACGGCACCAAACTGGATGAACTGCAAAGCAGGTCGTTATAAATCCAGGTACAATTCTAAAAATCCTTCACATCGATAACGCTTTAGAGTTCAATATTCAACCTCCTAATGTAACGCTACAGGTTGTTGCCAGTCTATCTACGTTTTGTGATCAACACTAAGTTGTAACAATCATTCATATATACAGTTTCTGCAAGGATGACAGCTCCTACCAAACAGTTTTCAGTATCAGCATCATGTTATTACACACTGTTCATTGCAATGTCAATGAGAAAGATGTTAGTTCATAAGTTGTATTACGCCGAAGAATATCATCAACATGACGAACTCACAGTCATCATCTATACTTGACATGATGAAAACACACAACATAATCAAACAATACAAATAACAATAACAATAAAAGAACAGATGTAACAGCAGATATTTTCCTTAAAACAAAATGAAACAGTTTACTTTGAACTACACTTATGAAGTAATTCAAACATGTTAATCATCAAAACCTAAAAAAGAACATGAAAACAAATGCCGCATAAAGATAATTGGCTTCGTAACGAGCACGGTAAATACTCAACATAAACAATATAAAGCAACACATAGTCTTTATACACAAAAAATCTTTAGAGTATCTGCCTCAGACAGAATACAAATGCGACACCTTAAACATGAGTATTTTTTTTTTTAAAAAAAAAAAAAAAGCATACGCAACTCGTTAGGGAAACAAAACATGTTAATGATCAAAACACTAAGTACATTAAAAAGCTTCTTCAGACAGTAGTTGGACACTGAAATCTTAATGTTTCATCTGCCTCAGACAGTAAAAAACATTAACAATTCATACCAGGAAGCATGTCAATTCCAACATAGCGAAGATAAGAATCCGAATGCCAACGACCCATCTCTTTTATTCTACTTTCCGAAATACCTAGCATATGTGCATGTGTGGCTGCACCAATCCTAAAGCTGTGCGATTTGTATAATTTTGTATCATAGTTGGAAAAATGTAATGCTGCTTCTAGAACTGAACAAAATTCTGTACGTTTAATAGGAATTAAATCTCTATAGCAAAATAAAGGGCCTGAACTTTTACCCCTGACAGCTAAATACTGAATTAGGTGTTTAACCGGACAAGTTCCAATATCATCTTGACTAAAAATTTGAAGTGACACTGGATGTTTGGTTGCGTTGTGTTTGAAATTGACCATTCTTAGAATAAAAAACTGCTGTTGATTTTTGTCTTTAAGTAGAGTTACATCATCAATGGTAAGTAAATTAGGGTTGTTTTTGGAACGAACTGTAATTTCTCCAATTCGCAAAAAGGCATGAAAAGCCATTAAGAACATGGCAGCCATTAATTTTTGTTGATAAAAGGAAGAACAAACACAAGGTAAAGCAGCAACCAAGTGTTTCAAAATCTCTAGTGTAATAGGTTTTCTCAAATCAGGGCCTGCCGATAAGCGCCGAGCACCACACAAACTCTTTTTTACTAAAAAATGAGAAGTATAATCAGAGATTCCTTTTAGCTGAAACAAGTAGGAAAGGCCCCCAATATATGATGTTATCGTATTTGGTGATCTGCCTTCCTTATAAAGAAAAGAAATAAACATAATGACAGTTTCTAATGAACAATTTTCGAATGACTTATTTGGGTAGAATTTAGATAAAAAATCATTAAAAACTTTCATTACATTGCCATAAAACGATTTAGTTGCTGGTGCAATAGCAGAATCTAATAACAAAGTAGCAGTTTTAGCTAGAGTTTCAAGAGGTTGTCTGGAACTATTGTCGGGTTTTTGTCCATATGGGGTGCTATTTCCTGAAACTGACGAATCTGAAAACGAGAAAGCAGATCAGGTAAAATATTATAGTTACCCGGAATATGTTCAGCTCGCATTAAAATGTTTTTTAGCATGCAAGCTACCACAAGCCTACGAATCAACAACATGACGTCTGATTCTTTAGAAGACTGCTTGTTTATGACACATACCACAGCTTGGTTGTCTGAATGGAAAATAATGCACGAATTTTGAAATAAATGTCCCCATAGCTCCACAGCTAAGACAATGGGATATAATTCCTTGAAAGTTATAGTTTTATCTATCATTTCCTCCGACCATTCTCCATAGAACCAGTGGGTTTTGTAAATTGCACCAAAGCCACAAGACCCAGCAGCATCAGTAAAAAGATGTAGTTTTGTAGAAGAATGCCAAATTTGATCCAAAAATAATATTTTCCCATTGAAATTCTTAATAAACATAAACCAAGCTGCCAAATCTGCTCTACTGTCTTTTGTAAGTCTGATATAATGATGAGGTTTAGTTAATCCCTTGGTCAGGTCAATAAGTCGTCTCAGAAAGGCACGTCCTGGTAGGATAATACAGCATGCAAAATTCAAAAGTCCAATTACAGACTGAAGTTCTCGAAGGGTAATTTTTTTTTTAATTTGATTGAAGCAAGCGTGTTATGTATTTTCTCAATCTTATCTGTGGGTAAACGAGCCTCCATTTGAACTGTATCTAATTCAATTCCCAAAAATACCAAACATTTGCTTGCATGTTCAGTTTTCTCATGTTTGATAGGAATTCCTAAGATTTCACAAAGTTTCAAAAACAACTGAAGACTCTTTTCACAAATTTCCTGGGTTAATCCTAAAATCAAAAAATCATCTAAAATATGGACGATGTTTTCTATATAACATTTGTTTTCGGCAATCCAATGGATAGCGGTCGAGAATTTTTCAAATATTGCACAAGAACTAGCACAGCCCATCGGTAAACATCTATCATAATAAAATTTTCCTTCCCACTGGATTCCTAACAGCTCATGATCATTTGGATGTACGGGTACAATGCGATATGCACTGTCAATGTCAGTCTTAGCTAAAAAACAATTCCTCCCTAATCTTAGAATTAATGTTATAGCATCATCAACAGTTGCATATGACACTGTTTTGAGAAAATCGGGTATGTGGTCATTAATTGAATGTGAATCCGGATATGATAAGTGCTGAATTAGCCTAAATTGTCCAGGATCTTTCTTTGGAACTACTCCAATTGGTGAAATTTGTAAGTTTTTTAACGGAGGATCTGCAAAGGGACCTTTTATTCTACCTAAAGACACCTCTTTTCCCAATTTCTTACGAACAACTTCGGGATTTTCTTTTGTGGAAACTAAGTTTTTGGAAAATCTTGGTGACCTTGGACCTTGATAGCCTAGAGAAAAACCAAATTGAAAACCTTTTACCAAATAACTAGAAAGCACTGGATCATATCCTTCCAACAGGAGATTTAATGCTTTAAAACTCACGGGAGTTACTATTAGGTCATTAACACATCCTGCATTTTCATTACTTCTTCTCTGAGGGTTTGCTAGTCTGATTTGATGGTCCTGGCTTACTATCCCCTCCATTTTTGAAGCATTTAGACATCGAATGATTTCCCCTGCAATGGGCACATTTGTGCTGAAATTTACAGGGATTGGCTCTACAGTAGCCATCTTTGTTGAAATTCCAGCACAGACCTTTTGGAAGTTGAGCATATTGTCGGTTTCCTCCTTGAAATTGATTTCGTCCGCGAAAGGGACGAAAAGAATTGTTGGTAGGTCGAAAGGCCATAATAAAAAACTCCATATTCAAATTATCCCAAGCAACCCCCCTAATTTGACGGTCCATTCGCACTTTTTGGTCATATTGTATCCAATCATTTAACGGTACTTGAGAGTTTGCCAGAATGCGAACAATCTCTGCATGTTTGATTAAATGGGGGACGGAGTCAGGGTACTTTACACTATAAATAGCAATAAAACGCATAAAAGCGCTGGTCCACTGTTCAATGTCCCGAATTTGGAACTTTGGTTTGTTTTGAACAAGTGATAGCATGGAGTCTACACCTATCTGAAATTGCAAACCTTGTTTTTTGGAACCTGGAGAACAGTTTTGAGGGAGAAGCAAAGCCAGGTCGATATACTTGTCCTGCCAAATTTTATTTTGTAGTGTTAGATCCACCATTGCTGAAATGGGGGTTGACAGGGAGGAGGTGGACGAAGTTGCAGACATTAGAATGTCATTATCGGAAACTGTTACCACCTCCTCTCTGTCTTCCTGAGAAATATTATTTATATTACCTAAACTTGAACTTGAAACAGTAGAGTTTTGTGACGTGGTATCATTTTTCTTTGTAACTGGGGATTTGGATTTGCCTTCTTCTTTTTTGTCTTTAGACAAAGCCTCTAACACATTCCTTGTTATAGTTTGAATTAGTTCTGCATTCAGATCCCCTTGATCCGCATTTGTTGTCCCTTGTCGACTCTTGTTTTTACCTTTCCGAGACTCCCCTGGCTTTGTTTTTGGCATAGTTCTGAAATTAGATTGATTTACTTAAACGTTAACCAATATAATTAACGAATTTAACAATAGATGGCAACCATCTGCCAACAATAAAACTATGATGTAACTTAGTCTCCGCACCTATGACGCGTTTATGAAGAAAAATTGTCAATGTGCGATTCCATGTAATCAATCAATTAAATCAAGATATATGTACAATATTGATTACTGTAATCAACTTATATCAAAAGCTGTGTCATATGCTCAACTATTAGAGCATCTGGAATCAATGTAATTTACGGCTCAACCTTTAGAGTCACAAAAGCTTTAGATGTTTTAAAGCTTATACAAATCACTCAACACTCAACCATTAGAGCGCCTCTAGTATAAAAATATAATGCTCAACCATTAGAGCTAAATATATGGCAAGTCGAAATTGCTCGACCGTTACCGTGCACTGTTAGAGCTAATACAGTACTGTACCAACTAGACTGCTCAATTATTTGAGCATAATATGTATATACTGCTCAACGTTGAGAGCATGTATAGAAATATTTGCTATTTACAACTGTAATGCTCAACCTTTAGAGCACGCACATTTCATAAATATATACATATATTTGAAATGCTCAACCTTTAGAGCATTTGTATAACAAGAATGCTCAACCTTTAGAGCATTTGTATAACAAGAATGCTCAACCTTTAGAGCACATATTAGTAACCAATAATAACAACCAGGAATTTATTTTAAATAAGGCCCATTATAAATGCAAATTACTTGAAAAACGATTAATGTTTGTCTTTCATTATTTCAATATAGTTACCAGCGCAGCTCGTAAACTACGAAAATACTTTAAATAACCAAATTCATTATTTAAATGTACTCCATCCACACAGTACACTGTCTTCTTACTATTTTCCGACCAGAAACCTGAATGCCTCCAAAATATTACATTTTCCATATTTTCATTGGCAAAGTACTTATATAAATACGAATTTAACTCATCACACCTTTGGTTAAACCATTCGGAATCTACATAGTATTTAATTTTCTTTTTGGGGGGGATGCGATGAAGTATTTGGCATATCACCACCTTTTCTATATTATATTTATAACGAAGGAGCATAGCTATCTCAATTATGCCTCTAGCGACACTTATAACAGAATTGTCCCGTTTAGAAAGATCGTTAGAACCAATCTGCAAAATTATTACCTGCGGATTTTTGCAAACAATGAACTCAAAGCCGTATGTTTTGATATGATGCAAATGCCCCCCTGGGTACCCCCAGTACAAAACTTCCTCAGTTTGGGAGCTCAAACCCATATTTAGATCTACCGATGGATGAGTATGAAGCTTGTTAAAAGCCACAAGACGTTTAATAAATGAGTGACCCATTATAACGATCCTCTTAGGCATAGTTTAATTTTGTTTACGTATATCTGATAGAAAACAGAGAGCAGAAATAGGTCAACCGCGCGTGTGGAATTTTACAACAGTATGAACCTACTTAATTATAAATAACACACGTGCCGAAACACATCAATCAGAAAAAAAAACTGATAAAACAACAGATATAAAACATCGTAATATAAACCAAACCATAACCTCGGATAAAAATTAAAGTAATTTGAAAAAATGTCCTGCTGCAAATATTTTCTACCAGTTTGTTGACAAGCTGATCCGAAAGAAACTTGATTGGTTAGAAATAAGTATGATGTAGACAAAAGTATAAAATAATGAAACTATCCCGAGTACAACGCCAAATGTTTAATTACCAATTTGTGAGTGATCATAAACTATTTTATGTTCCATAAATACATTATTGATACATAGTATAACTTATAAAAAATTTTCAAGAATTTTGATTGATCATATACATCAGGTCAAACTTTACTTTCAATGCGAAATACATAACGCATGCTTTATTGGAACATAATTTCAATGTATCTAGCCGCATTTGTTACGCTGCTATCATAAAATGTACACAGGGCATAAAAATATCTAAAAAAGGCCAGATACAGGTATGTTTATTCACGTGAATAAAATAATATGTATTATATATTTTTTGAAATACCAAAATACAACGGTAATTACTACAAATATATTTATTAATTGTTTTGTTTTGGTTAATTATGCATTTTAATTTGGTCTGAGATATGATACATATAGAAACAATCACGGCTTATAGAATATAAAAGATACTACAAATATTCTGCTTTAAGACCGAAATCAAATGTAGTCTTTATATTATATAATGAACATTCAACAACCATTGTATATTCATGTTATTACTGTTTTTGTCAAAATAAAATATAAGATTATTAGGCATGTACGACAAAATAAACTGTGCTGTACAATTATACGATGTTCGCTGACATGCAACACAACTGAGAACTATAAACATAAAGAAGGAAAGTATTTAATAGATAGTTGAGAGAAATAAAATAATTTTAAGTGCTCAATTCTGTTTACAGTATTTTAAGCAGCAATAATATAACAGTATTAAAGAAGAAATCTTTCTGCAATCTTCCAGCCGTAGAACAAATGTATGTATGCAAAATATCCATAACGTACGAAAAACGTTTAAATCCACAAATTGAATTTTGAATGCTCAATTCATTTGTCATTTTCGAATACGATTTCATTAGGGAAAAAATTTAAATTATTCATCTATTTCGAGATAATTAACTATTAACAAGTTGTCCCAATTCCGCAGTTTGTTTTTTACTACTGAATACAATGACTTAACTGAACATGTTTTTATGACTTAATATGCGACAACGTGTCATAAAACAAGATATTCTAATGGAGTATATTTCTACTAATATCATTTCAGAATATTGTATCAAAACCCAATATCCATGATAGAACAGAATGCGTTTATAAACGTGCAAGTAAATACTATGTAAGTGTGTATGTAGTGGGTAACACCAGTTTGAAAACAACAAACTTTGAATACAATATTTAATGTGATTGAAATAAGCATATGCTATGATAATTAGTTTAAGCGTATCTGGACATGTACAATTAAGTGCTAATGATAAAAACAAGTATGTTAAAAGAGAAGTCGATTTTGATTATTATTCATCAGTCACAAGGTAATCTGTTCTGTGCAACATTCAATTAATTGACATAAATAAATGATGCTTAACTAGAGTCTGTTCTCAGAGAGGGCAGCAAGGTGGCCACAGCAAAATAATTTCAACCAACAAAGACATAGATTTCCATTAGCATTTAAAAAATAAAAATTATTCTAAGGTGTGATCAATTCGCCTCTACGTATTCGCAATACATATATTTATGTGCGGAGTTTTGTATACGTAAGGACGCAATCTTATTTCTTCCCACAATCAGTTTCCACAATCGATTTCCTATTTAATGGTGCTGGTTATGGAGTCAAAAGCAAATAGACGGTGATGTTTATCATTTTGTTTGTTTTGAGTGTTTATCCTATTTTTTAAAAGTTCCTCTATATCATAATGTACAGAAGACGAAGAACTGAGTGCACAATTAAACCTGCAACTTTTTATTGTCAAAGTAGGGTTGTAGTAAACAAAATGCGTCACCTCATGTTGGAGACAAACTCACGTCCTCACTGTTCACATGTAAGATATCAAAAGACGATTCGACTAACTAAATTAGATATTTCAGTGGCAAACTTTTATCTATTTTTTGTAGAGTGATTGGAATAGACCAGAATTTTGTGATGAACGAGAATATTCAGAACAACTTTACATCAATGTAATTATTTTAACAAAAAATTAATAAAAATAATTTTAAATAAATAAACACCATATACCTTGCACAATTGTAGTTAAAATCATTTTAACATAAGGCAATCTAATACGGACACAAAATTCATTCAAATTCCACTGTATAGTATATAACAGAAGGGTTAGGACTGAAAGGCTGATAAGATTCGAATTGTGTGACAACCCTTATAACGTAGTCCAACATCAATATCGTCCCAGCCGCCACCCTATATAATTTGCTTAAATGGTTTAATACAAATTTTATTCTTCAGTCGGCTTAGATGCACGTAAAAATAAATCAGAAAACATATAGAACTTTTGACTGTTTAAAGAAGCATTAAGATAACACAAGTGTGTTTCCATTTCGTTATTTTAATTTTATTTTAAAGTTACAATAGTGACTGCATACAATACATATACAAAACTTAATGATATTTGTAATCATCGTTCATAATATTTATTTGAAATAAATTTGTTTTATATTATGATAGATATTTTAATGGAAATTCTTTGAATTGCAACTGTTCTTTCTTGTGGTTTCCGTTGTGGTTGAAAAATCATCCTCTAACAACAGTTGGTGGTGCATGTATAAATTTCAATAAAAGTGTTGACAAACTAGAACCTGGGGATTTAAAATATTGCCATGGCAAGTACTTCAAGATTTGTAATATTAATGTTATAGAAATTTCGCCTCAAGTAATTGCGAATTTACAAGGAAAATAAATATCTGATTGTAAATACTTTCCTCAAACATTACTGACTGAATTAAACTGAATTTTTTTAATACACGTTGGACGGTTTAAGCCGTAAAACTGTGATTTATAAATGTACTTGGTAAATACAAAACACAAATGTGTTAACTGGTTTGTTATTTTAATTTTTGTTTTGTTTTAGAACTCTCTGAACTAAACTCACGCAACATATCACAATCAATAGAATTAACATGTACGTCTAGATATATTACATCGGACTTCCAATATTGGGTTCATATACAGTACGGTACTGAAATTCGTAAGCTGTCAGGACAGATCGTAAGCCCGGATACAAACGTTCTATCTATTGCGTTTTGTAGTTACGAGGATGCTGGAGACTACAATTGTGTAAGAACAACTAATTATTCTGTTCTACCAGAAGTAACATTTACTGCAAAATTGTCTGTTTCCGGTACGTATTATTTATGAACTGTCATTGCATTGCTATCATAACATGGTAACCGTGATTGTCTCTTAAAGGCTTTAGTCCATCTGTTTGTCGATGTCCTGCTGTTTTTGCTTTAAACTTGCAAATCTAAAAAATATTTAGAGAAATAATGCATTTCTTTTTATTAAAAATGTCTTAGTTTTATTAAACCATTTGTAAATTTAACAAAAATATAATCTAGCAGAAGAGCATCTGAACGTATAAAATGCCTTCTATGCTTTACTTGTATGTTTAAAGATCCGTAACGCTCTTCGTTAAGTCATCAATTTTACTCTCCTAATAATGCAAGTATATTTGCAGTCAGCTTGATGCATTTCTTTAATGTTAAAATTTCCATAATGTCGTATTAAAATTGGTTTGTTGCACATTAGCAACAGTTTCGTTTCATGTTTTGTACCAAACGTTTATTTTTATTTGATACCCTTGATATTGTATGTTATTCTTTAATTTCTATCTGCAGGACCTCCAATTATTCTTAACCAAAGCACTCAGGAAGCAGGAAACGATTTGATACTCTGTGTTATATTTTATTGTGACCCATATAATGACCCAGATTGGCTTCTTGGTGACACGATACTATCAACAAACTCAGAACATATGATATCAACAAGCCCATACCTAGTTACGCTAAACCCCCGATTACCAAGAAACTATAAAGGGTTTATTACCAACTTAACAATATTTAGATACCAAAAATTTCTGAGCAAAGTATATACTTGCAAATTAAAAAACATATATGGAGAGGTAAAAGAAAAAATAATATCACAGTCAGGTAAGAATTTAGATCAATTTATGGTTTGATTAAAAATATATTGAGTTAAATGCTTCTCTTTATCTAGAGCAGTTTAGTTGTATGAGGTTAATGTTGCTCATCTTAATTGATGTTTGTTGTTGATATTTGATGTAGAGAAATGCAATAAAATGTAAAAGAGGCAATCAAATTTTTAGTTCAAACCTTAATACAAAACCATGAAAACGTCACAAACACAGGGCAACACAAAAAACCATAAACCAGCGACTCATATTCCCCGGAAAAGGAGCAGTCTATCTATTGCATCACACATATCGTGTCAATTCATGTGAATTCATTTCCGGATGATAAACAGACTAAACAAAATCTAAGACAATCTTACATCTGTACTTATTGTATTATCTTCAATGATGTCCACCACTTTTACAACAAATTATTCTTACATGTTATAAGTTTTTCTTACAATTTTAAACCTTAATATATTTATGTTGTTAATTTGTAACAAAAATGCTTCATTTATTGCATCCATTTATAGTGCAATTATTGAATTACCTTAACTTAATTATTTTTCTAAGTGTACTTTATTTTACTTTGCTTTAAGCAGGTTAGAATATTTAGCATATATTTAATATTAATTTTCACAGTTAGAATAGACATAGATAGAAATACTTTCTGTGATACCTCATCAACGACAGAAATCAAATGCAGCATTGGGTTTGCTGGCGCAGTAGCTGGTTTATGGACCCATTCATACGATGGACAAACGATCCGTTCACTTCCTGGAACAGTCGTCAACAATACTAATATTCTGTTAATACCCTTCTGTAGCTACCAGGACATGGGCGATTATACGTGCACTTGGAATACAAATGTATCTGATCTTTTAACATTGAATAGGACATCAACAGTTTTAGTTAGTGGTAGGTACCAGTTTGAAGGTGTAATGATTGAGCACATTTTTTTCTCATTATGCTCAATATTCTTTAAAAATCTACTCTTCATAAACGAAACGTCTTTGATTATAAACACAAGTAAAGGAACAATAAATGTACACAATCTAACAATTCTGCATCTTATGCATTTAAATGGGTGTCAAAATCTGGGTCTACCTTTTAGTTTTCTTATTTGTAAATTGTATTTATAGGATTTTAATTGCACAAAAATCTCCTTCTTACTAAAATTCCACGAAATGCATGAATGTGCTGAAGCAACTTGTAGACTATAGAAAGCCAGACATTTTATAAAAGTGTGTCATAACTGATTGAATGTCTAAAATCCTTGTACCTTGTAATATGAACGTACCTTAATAACGTCAGTATTGCATAAGATGTATCAATGCATGGGTTATTTCAAGCCATACCGGTTTCTAAGCTGTGTCTGATCTATAATTTAAAGGTTAAATTAATTTCCCAATATTAATGAATTCGTAAATTTTACTACAAAATGTAATCACTAAACTAATGCAAGAATTGCTTGCGCTGTAGCAACGCATTGGCTATGCAATTCGTTTTTAGATTGTATCATCTATATATGTGTTGCAAGATGTACTTTTGTCGAATCTACCTTTTTGACATTATAATGAATGGTATAACCAATGATTATAACCAATGTCAGCGATGTTGACTCTTAGTCTATGACAATCGGATAAACCCGCGGGAAGTAATTTAGGAGGAAAGTGTATGAATTTGGACCATAAATCGGTCCAAATTAGGCAAATGAGGTACAGTTAGCATGGTTGTACAGCAACACAATTTTATCGTGACGAAATATATTACCAATTAATTACTCAAATATACGGGTACTTTAATGGCAGAAATAAAAACTTAGATGAATCATTGTGTTATTCGCCTAAACACTAACACTGTACACAGTTCCTTCCTCAACAACGTTTTGATGAATATGTATTTGTTAACAATCTAGCGTCTTCAGTAATAGCGTGTTAAACGTCAATGACGAACCAATCAAATGAACTAAATATCTTAGACAAAATAATGACGTGTTGAATTCATTGATAATGACTGAAAATATTTCAAAATGGAGATAATTTTTCCGACCCTTGCCGATATTTTGCCGAGAGATGTTTCGATTGATTCTATAAATGAAGTGTGACCTAATAATACGTGTGACGCCAAGGACTATATGTTTCTGTTAAAAATGTTTCTTCGAGTACATTAATATTTTGATTTTAATTTAATTTTGTTCTGCGTTTTTACACTTCATAATTTTAGATAAACATATCATCTGTTTCTCGTCTCGGCTGTGCAAAAATTCCGCATCACAACTATACAAATGTACTATATCGATGTGATACATGTAGTTGTAAATACAAGTAGCTGTCAAATGAAGTAGGGGATCTGGTTACGATTTTTGTAAATGGACAGGTCAAAGAAAATAAAAAAAATAATGTGTTTACCTTATCACGAATTCTGGTTAATAGTACTCTAGAATCACAAGTTAGAAAAATCAACAAGGCCAAACGACGGATCAAAATATACATTCCCCTTTTAAACAAGAATTACCTTAAAGTATAAAGTATACTTTTATGTCAAATACTACATAGTTGCTTATAAGAATTAGCTTACTTTATGGCAAAATAATATATA
The DNA here is from genome assembly GCA_944474755.1 of Limnoperna fortunei. Classification (NCBI taxonomy): domain Eukaryota; kingdom Metazoa; phylum Mollusca; class Bivalvia; order Mytilida; family Modiolidae; genus Limnoperna; species Limnoperna fortunei. Next base: position 13,169,185 of record OX104120.1, on the reverse strand, counting down.
AAATTCCACAGGCGTGATAATTAAAAACATTTGCAAACAATAAAAAATTATTTCCGTTACCTACACATTATGTGAGACTGTACCGATCATTTATATACAATTATTTACATATAAATATAAAAGATTTTGTAAACATAAAACATTGTCGTATTAACTTTCCATTGTGCAGGGCCACCGTTATTATTAGATTATCTCATATCAAGGGACGGTAACGATACAATTTTGTCAGTGTTCTTCTTCTCTGAACCTTTCCCGGCGGAACCAAGGTGGTATTTCCAAGGAGCCTCTGTTATATTAGGATATGGATTTGACTACCAGCAGATAACTAATTTTGCAACAGTAACAGTACGACAGCACAAACTTAATGTAAACAGACAGGGATTTGTTAGTAATCTAACAATTATCAATTCAAAGTTATATGGGACGTATACCTGTAAAATTGAAAACAGTTTTGGATATATTCAACATGACTTTGTTGTTCAAGCAGGTACATAAGGCACGATAAATATATTTTTTTAACAGTAACAATTATTCTTTCAATGTAAATTGTGTATGTTGCTCAGTCGTTTCAGAGTAAAAAAAACATATTTACATACTTTTTATAATATAAAATTTAAGTTGTGCCAGATATGGTACATATATAAAATTGTTTTGCAGCCCATGAAGCCAGTAGTCCAGGTGATATTTCACCAACCATAATTGTCAGCGTCATTGTGTCGGTTTTAGGTGTCTTTGTTGTCATCGTTATAGTAGTGGTCTGTAGAAGAAGAAAACCTAATAAAGGTACAGACATACAGATAAATGAAAATTAACATATGACCAATCAATCATTTATTTTATATCACATTATGGTCGTGGAATCTTTTAATACCTGGATACACATTTCTATCTAACGTTTTTAAGGTTAAACAAATAAAAATGTATATAAAAAGTACAGTTTAACTGCTTTATAAAGATTTAATCTACACAAGCATAAAATACAGATCTAATAAGCATCTTAATCACATTTATGTTACTATAAATGAATATTGTATTTTTAGATGAATACATAGATCCTCCAATGCCATCCAGGTACGTTTTTTAAAATAAAAAAACTGTTATAACTTACAATTTAGGTCTGAACAAGTAGATAAGGCGACTTTATTGTTAATAAAATGCATTTAATTTAAACTGAATGTTGGAAGGAAGCAAATAAACTTATCAGATAAAACGATATTCAATACAGTTTTGCATTCAATAGAGTTTTGAGTAAGGCAAAACCTATTTCTATCGCTTCAGAGTTCAATGTTAATCTGGATGCAAAATATAAATGGCAACACAGTAGGGTTGAATTCATGTTATGGTAATGAAACAAAAATGGAACCATGATGAACAAGTAGATAAGGCGATTTTATTGTTAATGAAATGCATTTAATTTAAACTGAATGTTTGAATGTTGGATGAATGCAAATAAACTTATCAGATAAAACGATATTGAACTAGCATTCAATACAGTTTTGAGTAAGGCAAAACCCATTTCTGTCGCTTCATAGTTCAATGTTAATCTGCACGCAAAAACTAAATGACAACACAGTAGGGTTGAATGAATGTTATGGTAATGAAACGAAAGTGGAACTATGATGAACAAGTTTTGAGTAAGGCAAAACCTATTACTATCGCTTCAGAGTTCAATGTTAATCTGCACGCAAAATATGAATGACAACACATACAGTATTGTTTAAATTTTTTAATTTAGCAAATTGTCATTTTTTTAAATTTCAGTTCTGTACAAGATTTGTATGATTCCGTTCGTTTGTCACGATTACAAGAGCCATTGCCAGACTACATAGATGTTTGTTAATATCATTTAGAATTGTGTTTTGCAACCATGTTTTGGCTAATTCCATTGATGCTTCATGTATTTAGTTTCTATTCTTAGTGTGTTTTTGTCGTTTGTTGATTAAACAACTGAAACAAAAACGTTTTACTCACGACGTATTAATCTAGTTTTAAATAAACTTAAATGTGAATAGCGACATACGTTCTATAGCACAATTTATAGACATATCTTGGTTTTTAATTTACAATTGACAAATCGAAGATCACAATATCTTATGTAATCAAGCTTTAAAAATGTACTAACGGACGATGCATAAAGCGATGATAAAAATTATTCTCAAACCCAATAAAATTCATGGTACATTTTAAACGTGCCTGCATCCAATTAGACACCCGAAGAGTTAACCATTATAATGTCCATGTAAAGGTCAAATCCATGGATAGTAAATATTACTGTGACGCAGTGACGATCTTATTTGTTTGAGTAGTATATAGTAGGCAACAGCAATAAGCGTAGAATGACGTATAAGTTGTGACATATACACACCATCCATACGCTGGAGGTGCTGGAAATTTAAAGTTGAAGTCATCTATTTTATTGTAGAGTTTAGTTTTTCTTGAAGTAGGTCTAAGTAAGAGACCGACTTGTGTATTGGTGGGGTCTTTAATTTACAGCCCATTCAACTAGTAACAGAATTTAGCATTGTTGAGGGATTATCAATTTAGCAGGATTCCAAATGCCAGTGTCTTTTCTTTCTTCTTTAATAAGCATCCTAAAAACTCAAAAATGTAAAAGTAGAAAACAAGACGGCGAGGAGAGGGGAAAAATTGGAATAACAACTGTCTATAGAAAAATATGTCGTTCAAACATAACAAATACAGCTTTACATTATTTATCTTGCAGTTAAATACCAGTCGTCATTCAATTTCGCTAAACTTAACATTGGGCCACGATAAGCATTTATATCTTGAAACGCTTCTAAATCATTTAGATCATGAAAATCTTCGATATTAAACTTTGAAACAGTGCTTCCAAAATCATCCGAGTGTGTATGTGCTTTATAAAGTTTGGAATACTTTTCCTAATACTAAGATTTACTTCTAAAGAATGATAAGAGATCAGTTATTGTTTTAATTTTGTTTGTTTGTTAGTTTATAATCGGGACAAAGGTGAGTTACCGGAGAAAACTCTTCGGTAGGAACCTGGCAGTCCTTGTCTACTTAGAGTTTTAACTTTAAATGATCTCTATGAGAAGTATAGTCGCCAATGAAAATCAAAATAGTTCTGATAGTGAGTTTACATATTTTTCAAACGTCACCAATTTTTAGCGAAGATGTCACAATCAAATGAATCGATCATGGTGAGGCGTAGTCAGTACTTGCATCCGTAATCGTAATAGTTTCACTTTTTGATAACTGATTGCTGACGGATTTTGGAACGCTGACAGATCGCTGACTGATTGATGACGAATACATCAGTCCAAAGTTATGAATCCGTCATTACCTTTGTAACCGTCAGCGATAAGGGCGTTTAGTCCAGTCAGTGCGATTCGGAATCTGTCTGGTAATTATATGCATAAATCGATCAGTTTATTGACGGATTCGTATATATACATAATTTGAAGATAAAACGAAGAATAAAAGAATAGTTAATATTTAGTATTTGTTTGTTTGTTTAATGTTTAACGCCACTTTTATCAATTTTTCAGCTACTTCATGGCGTCCAGTTTTTATTGGGGGAAGCCGGAGTAAACCCCTGACCTGCGGTAGGAAAACTGGCAATCATTGTCAATTAAGATTGGAGTCGAGTAAACCCTGCCCGCAGAACCAACCCGCAATCATAGTGTTGTCAGACTACGTGATAGTAGACGAACTACCTTAAAAGGAAACTTTGTGAAAAAATGAAAAATTGATATGTTATTCTTAAAAAAAAAGAAATATAATTGTCTTTTGATGTTTTATTGTATTCTTTACCGTAAAGCTTCTAGAGTGGATTAAAGGTGGTAAAATTTTGTGTATGGGGCCACCATATTGACAGTATTTACTAAGAGATTGCGTTGATGACGTAATAAATGTAATTATCCAGTAAATATGATAAATAATCCAGTTTAAAAATATGTTTTTCTGCCTCTGCACTTTGAAGCATATAAAAACGTGGCGATAACTAATGACCAGCTGACAACATGTTTAACAAATACGTCTTAATGGTGTAATGATCTTTTTGTATTAATAAAAGCACTTTTAGACACAATTGATAACCTGTCTTTATTTAATAACTCGGAAAGATTTAACCTAAATAAAAATTGTAAATATAAGATATATTCCGTAGATAATTTTTGTATGTCTTAAAACGGCAGTTGTATCTGGACGTGAACATTTTTCAGGTAAATCATTACTTGTTTATGAAGGATAATTAACAGAACTAGCAGGTAAAACAAGATGTTTATTGCAATTACTAGACCATTTTGACGCCGACTTTGAAGTATGAATATTCGGACATTTTCAACAGCTAACCAGATTAAAGTTTAATCATGTAATTCGAAATAAGAACGGCACGTCCCTCTCCTGCTAAGAACAGGTATGATTTGAATACACTGAAGTGTCAGAACACAGGATGTATATAAGATTTCGAATACTTTGAGATTCTTATTCGCGCTGTTGAAACACCTTGTGACCAGTTCAAGAACTCTTTTTAGCTCGGAACATGCCAAATCCGCTGATAGGTCCGGGTTTTCATGCATCATATCATTTGTATTATGCAAATTTATAAAGTTTTTGACTACAACAATAAAATGGTATGGGAGGCATGAATTTTAAGACATCTTTGAAAGTAGACTTTAATATGTCATTTGTTTCTTAAGTTCTTTAATAATCTATGTTAACAGTTATGATGGGCACAATAACGAACGAATCAACAATAATGTTCAATGATTTTCATTATAGATCTAATGTTTTTTTTATAAATCAGAACATAAACTATTTATTGCAATATATTTATGTAAGATGCTTATTGTCATTTCTTTGAGAAACGAAGGTCGGAGAATTAACAAGTTATAAAATGTATAGAAAATCTGTCAAGTTTATTGTTTCAGTAACATCGGTAAACGAAAGTGGTACATGTATATTTAATTCATATAGGTCTACAAGATGATTTGATTATCTGGGGAAAAGTAAAGCTCTTTGAGCTGTTTGCTTGTTGGGATATTCGGTACGTTATATTTATATATTGATACAACACATATCGAAGTAAAACTTGAGTCTAATGTTTAGACATCTTAGAAAGTAGGCTATAATCTGTCAGTGCATTTGTTTCTTTAATTGTTTAATAAACTATTTCCAAAGATTAGCAATATGCCTTTACTCGTTTACATTGTCTCTTGCAATAAAAGAAGCAGATAAAGGGGGAGTCATTATTATCATGGACTCTAACTTTTGTCAAGCACTCGTTGAACAACTTAATGATGTGTTGTTTTATTTAGAAATTTCTAACAATATCGCATTTAATTAATGAGGAGTTACATAATTTGTTATCAAAGTACTCTGAATAAAAAGCGATAAAATCAACGAAAGATTTAGTATAGACTTTTTTCTCGACGCAGAATAACTTATATTGGAAAATAACTTTTTTAAGTATTACTGTAAAACTGTTTACAAATTCGGAAAACTGTAATGGAAAATAAATTTGCACCAACAAATGCCACATTACTCATTAGATTTCTTGAACAAAATCTAAACCGAAAAACGAGAATACATATAGGCATTGAAATGGCAAAATACAGAGAAAATTTATGGTATAGATGTTTTGATGTTTTATAATCTGGACAAAAACGACCATAAACATTAACGTGAAATTCTAAATGACTTGAACCCACCCATTAATTGTACATCGAAAATAATCAATCAACAAACCAATCTCTGAACTTCGTGTTACTAAAATTGTCTAACCGACAGACAAAAGCATAATTCCTTTTCTGGTAACTCATAATCCGTGCAACACAAAAATATTCAATGTCCCTAAATTAAACAATCCAATATTTGCGCTGAGTAATATGCTTAAAAACTTAATAACTGATAAAATTTTACCACGGACATTTGAAAAACGAAATGCGGTGACAAAAGATGCGGAACTTGTTCGTACATTCATACAAAAATGAAATAACATTAGTCGATGTACGGAAAATTTAAACCAACGCAAATGTGAAATGGAAAAGTGAAAAAAAATGTAATTAATTGAATTAAGTTTACTAATTGTAACGTCATACACTAGTCAAACGAGTAATGCGCTAAAGCAACGGATGATAGTCCATCGTCAATATAAAAGACACCCTCAGTATAGAAAAATACACTAAGCCAGCATTTAGATATTTAAAAATATTTCCATTTTATAAAATGATGACGTCCTGTGATGTTTTACGAGAAATGAAAGAAAATAACATTATAAAGAAATTTAAATCCATTGTTAATGGACGCCCATGACTATATCACTGACAATTAATATAACATTTATTTTAATAGTACTTGACATTCACAACGCAACACTTTTAGCAATCCGTCAGCGTTCCAAAATCCGTCAGCAAATCAGTCAGATCAGTCCAATCGTTCCCAATACGTCCATCCGTCAATTGACGGATTTAGAACGATTGGACTGATCTGACGGATTGATTTTGACTGATCGCTCCAATCCGTCCATTCAACTTCCGGTTGGTAAAATTAATATTTCGAAATGTGAAAATTCGTTTCACTTGCAAATATTAGAAGTATACAAATGTCAACTGTTATGTCCTCATTTATGGCTCGCTTTACCTAATAGTAAGGCTTAAATGTTCTAAAGTTATATATAATAAAAATGGAAATTCACAATCTATAACTAATGCACCTATGACGAAATATCATTAGTGTTATTTTATTTACAAACAAATTAAAACAAAGTAAATTAAAAAAAGACACACACACAATAACTTAAAAAAAATTACATCGCATGCCAAGGCGCACGTCTCGTATTTGTCTTCGATTTTTTAAGCGCAATGTCTAGTCTAAAGTTATAAATGATAAATGAAAATTCACCCCCCCCCCAATCTAAAGCTACTTGTAATACATCTAAGCATCTCGTATTTGTCTTCGAAATTTGTTAAATCGGAAAAAGCGAGAAAGATGAAAAACGTGAAGTGAAGGCGGAATCGTAAATTTTTTTTCACTTCGCGCTTTCGTGTTAGAATTATTTGTATGTATGTTTGAAGTTTGTTTAACATTATTTTCAAAATTATATTATTCTAAATAATATGGCGTCTAGTGTTTATAGGGAACACCTGGAGTACCAAACGAAACAGCACACCTTCGTCAGGAAACCTGGTGCTCTTTGCAAATAAAGGGATGAGTCGAGCAGATCCTCTCGCTGTAAGGGTCGAAGAGACAACCCGGTGATCAATTATAGATTACTGCTAGCTTAACCATCGAGGTCGATGTTTTTTTCTTTTATTATAAACGCTTTTAAAAGATCATGTGTCGTGGTTTGATCAGTTTTATTTCTGTGTAACAGTTCCGAATAATTCTGTTGTATAATACTGAATAAGATTAACGACAAAAGCGAAAACATCTATTTATATATTTTATTCACTATCGCATTGTGTCACATAAATTTAGACAGAGTTAAATTTCAAATAAAGAATAAACGACTCTGCCACAATTCCTTAGAATTCCGCTGTATAATACTGAATAAGATTTACTACAAAAGCGAAAACATCTATTTATATATTTTATTCATTATCACATTGTGTCACAGGAACTTACACAGAATTTAATCTCAAATAAAGAATTAACTCCGAAACGTGTTTGTATATAGAAACTTATGAGTTAAAGATGCTAACATGTAAGCGTAATATTAAAAGCAATTCTGCTTTCGCATTTTAGCCGTCACAATTTGTTTATTTTAAGATGTCTATTATAGTCATTCGATAATTAATGAAATATAAGTATAAATAGTTTTCTTTAAATTCGGAAGTATTTGAAAAATGTAACTAAGTTTCACAGAGCTGCCCAGCGCGTCCTCAGATGGCGGACATGTGATGTGCTCTCGTGTTTTTTTTGTGGTTTTTTTTTGGGGGGGGGGGTGCGTGGGGTTCAGGTCATATTAGAATTGTCGCGAACATAGTGTCCGTGTTTAGAGAGTGTCTCCTTGCACGATAAGGATCTCTTTTGTAGAATACGGAAAGAACTAGGCTAAAAATGTCAATTTTCCGCCCCCACCCATACCCCATATTTTTCCAGAGGAATTCAAAATTTTTGCCATTTGTGCATCTTTCTCTAATTGATTGAGAGGGCCTTGGTGGCCGAGTGGTTATGTAAGTTCATCTACTATTGATCACATGGTCTGTCAACACTGAGGTTGCGGTTCGAGTCTCACTGCGGGCAGGGTGCACTCGACTTAATTGGAAAGGAGCCAATTTTTCAACCGAAGGTCGGGAATTTTGTCCGGGTACTGCGGCTTCCTCCTCCAATAAAGACTGGATGCCATGATATAGCTGAAAAAATGCTGAAAGTTGCGTTAAACAATATTTAAACAAACAAACAAACTAATCTATAATTGATTGATATTTAACTTATTCTCGTCATGAATAAAGCTGAAATATTCTTGCTGAAAGAAAAGCAAACATCAAATCAATCAATCAATCAATCAATCAATCAATTACAATTTCGTACTATAACGCGTGTCCGTGTGAAGCACATTTTATCCTTAACATACGCAGACATTTCGCCTCCTTATTGGGGCCTCGGTGGCTGATTGGTTAGTCATCTATTAGTTATGACTTGCCTGTCAACAGGTTGCGGATTTTCGAATAACTACAGATAGGGTGTGCCCGACTCCAACCTAATTGACAAAGATTGTCCGTTTTAACCTGTACTTCGGTTTCCTCCAACCCCATCCCCAATAAAAAATGGACGCCATGAAATAAATGAAACAATCCAGCGTAATTGTAAGTATACTTTTTTATCTTCTTTTATTGCCTGTCGAATAAAACTTGAGACCAGAATCGCTGTATATTTTACAATACAACTTTTTGTTTACTAAACAATATGTATTGATTGACAATGCTCGTTCATCAGTTGAAAAATTGTTTGAACACAACAGTTTTATGATTGTATTTAAAATGTTGTAGATAAAAAAAAACATGCAGGCATACATTCAAGTAACTAGTAATGATGTCAAAACTATATAATATTAAGAAAATTGTTTTTTCTTTAATTACTTTTATTTATTTATTTTTGTTTACTTTTCTTTTGAATACTTGCGTTTATTTTATTATAAATGTTATTATAAATGCATATATAATATACAAATGATGAAGAATTCGTTTTATCTTGAAATTATTAATTTATACGCATCCGTCAATAAACTGACCGATTTATGCATATAATTAAATGACGGATTCCCGATTGGACTGATCACACTGATCGCTGACGGTTACCAAGGTATGACGGATTCATAATTTTGGACGGATGTATTCATCATCAATCAGTCAGCGATCCGTCGGCGTTCCAATTTCCGTCAGCAATCTGTTATGAATCAGTCTAAGTGTTGCGTTTACCGGTGCAAGTACTGTATTTTGTATATATGTAGTTTACTCCTCATACCTTTTGTAACGTCATATAAACTTTATCGTTAGTAACGATATAGCGATATTTATTTACCTGAAGATTGCCGGAAGGCATGAAAGTACTCGTGAAAATATTTACCCTGTCACAGAGCCAAAAAGTGGCCGTACTATTTTGCTTTCAATTTGCCACATGACCAATAAAAATTGCCCATGTAATACAATGAAGTCTTTCGAAGAAAATGTAAATGAGCCGTGCCACTCACAACTATAACCATAGTATATACTATGGTTACGTTATTGATGTTTTTATAGTTGTATCATGAAAAGTAAAACAACAAAATTGTCATAACTGACATGTGTATACTGTGACGTCATGTTACGGTGACGACAATATACATGACATTACACCGATTTTGGTGTATTTGTAGGGTCCGAAATGTCAGGCATCTGAATTAGAGTTTTTTCCACCAGAGATGTGGGATAGCAGAGAGTTGAGGTGGAATCATGGACTACACAATATTCCTCCATACGGTGCTATACTCATAGTGTACTTAATGTTGATGTTCACACTAATTGATGAAAAAATTCGTTCACTCTCTGTATTGGATCTATCGATTTTTTGAAAGTATAAAAACATGCCTACAAGTATCGTGTGTCCATTCTCGTCCATCACTATTTGAATAAGGAACTAACAACATTCACTTTAATTTTATATTCAGGGACCCGCTACTGTATCAATGTAAAATGCATGTTCTGACATAATTCAAGACATCAGACTAATTAACATATCAGAAGGTTAGCATTTAAGTATAAGTATCAGTCCACGTAAGAATCAGGCAAAATGCACACATGTAATGGCATTTGAAGGAAAAAAACGCATCGATTTTTGATCATGGAATTTGATAAAACCATTTAATATAACAACATTCTTATTTAGTTATTTTGCCTTTTTAAGATATAATCATTTGAAATAAAGTTGAATTGTACAGTACAAATGCCGGAAAATGCTCCCATCAAATTTTTTCTATGTAACCAGTCAAAACGTATCTAGGCAATTGACACTTTTTTAAATGTAAAATCTTGTTAGAATTTGTTTTTATATCAAAATTAATGCATCTAAGCCAAAAAAGCTAAAACCCAAATTTTTGATGTGCCGCCCACTGCCTGACCCTTAGCTAGAATACTACTTAACTGTCAATCATATAATTAGCACTTTTAATGCGGCACAAGCATGTCAGTATTTTATAACGGGTTCTCACAAAAAACTAACATAACAAAACATAATTTAAAGAACTCATAGTAAAGTGTCCCATAAAAGCCGAAACTGTGGAGTATTTTAAGAAATTAAATAAATATCAGGCTTATGTTTGTTTTGACTCTGCATTCGGCGGTCACACCCAGGTTTACTTTTAATTGTCCAGAGTAAGATAAAGTTAGATCACAAAAAACTTGGAACTTGCACATCTTGGCTAGAACTTACTGGAAAATAATGTGTTGTGACGTACATTTCACGTGAACAAAGAAAACATATGTTCATGCCAATTTTACCTTTTGCATTTAAGCGGCATGCAATTGTCTGTGAAATTGAGATCGTAATGAGACTCTGTACAAATAGACCAGAACTAGTTTATGCCAAAAACTTATAAGGTTTCTACAAATATGCTTATAATAGTAAAAGTTATTATACCCATCACGGAAGGAAATCACTTCAAAATAATCCCCTCTTCATTGATACGTCGTATAGTTCAAGACATTATACTTATCGATATATAGAGTTAGTCAATTCCTATTTAATCAAATAATTGTAACAACGATTTTTTTTCACAATTAGTCACATAGATTTTTCAAGTTGTAAGACATACAAAAAAGTCTAGACTTTCTCTTATTACTCACATGATCATTTGTGTGCTCATTTCGTTATAACAAAACTACACATTTACCTACCTTTTTATGTTCAGATCTACCTTAATTAAATTTCCCAATATAAGACCCCTCTTTAATAGCAAAGAAAACAATACTTTCTGAAGGTTGCATACTATTGTCAAATACGGATGGATACAGACCCCAAATTATTAGCCCCTACCAATACTTCATAATTTTGCAAGTGGCAAACCTACCAGACCAACCACTTTCCATGTTATTTCTTTGTTATTGTATTTTGTTCGAAAATGTATAGAAAACAAATGGCATGTATTTTTCATTGTTCGACAAGGGGACACAGGGGGATTACAAAATAATATTCTAGAAAACATATACTGTGTTTTGTTACTTGTTTAATTTGATTTAAACATAGGGATGTTAATAATAACAAAATGAAGTATGGACTAAAATATATAGATCGCTAAGGCTAGAAAATCTAGTTTACTCATTTATTGGATTTTCGTGTTGTATTTGTTGTAAATTTTTACGATGAGTTTTGATACACTCCAGGGTACGTGATTATTGACAAAAATATGTCTACTTATTACCATAAATGATATTTATGTCTGTGAGGGTTATTAGAAAATAAATTTTGGACCAATCCATTGCTAGGTTGATGTTTTACAATGCACTGATCATCTAAGTGCAATAGTTTCAATAGACTGTTAGTATTCCATTGTGCCTAATGAGAAGAAAAAAAGAAATGACACTGACCCAGACCTTTATTTTAAAACTGCACTATACTGGTGATGTCTTATCCTTGTACAATCCTAAATTCTGTTACCTTTTGCATGTAAGTGTTTAAGTTAGTAACAATACACTTAGGTCTGTCTCTTACCTTAATCTTCTTTTAGAAATAAACATCAAGTAATTCAGCGAAGGGGGCTCGGTGGCCGAGTGGGCAAGGTAGTTCGTCTACTATTGATCACGTGGTCTGTCAACACTGAGATTGCGGGTTCAAGTGTCACTTCGGGCAGGCTCAATCCTAATTGACAAGGATTCCCGGTTTTTCAGCCGCAGGTCATGCGGTTTATCCGGGCAGTCCGGCTTCCTACCTCAATAAAACTCGACTCCAGGAAATAGCTGAAAAATTGATGCAAGTGGCGTCATACATCAAAACAATCAAACAAACAAGCAATGAGACACAGCGACAAACGTTATGACATCATTTTAGAAATTGTCTATAGGAATGTTCCAGCAGCTCCAGTGTATTTCACAAATTATACATTATGCATAATAGTGTGATTTCCTACATCGGTCACAGTTGTAAACTACATGTATTAAGCTACACAAACAAAGCTTAATCATACGTTGCATGAGGTTTTCCTTTCTGAACATGCACTCAACATATGCTAAATAACTTATACAGTTGATTATCACAAATTTTCTTACAAACTTAATTAGTTTACTTTAAGCAAAATGTTTAATTTCTTAAATGAAGTCTTAAAAACGGGTAACTTCAGTTGTCAGCTATATAGAAGCAGATGGCATTTTCTGTAGTTTTGTAAAACATTATTTATAGTTATTTCATTCATTACACTTTAAAAATATTTCAATGACATTTGCAGTTCTTTAGATTGTGAGTTCTTGAGTGATCTTCATGTTAATTGCTATGAGTCTTACATAATATTCAAGCAGTTTTTCAAAATAGATTCGTCATATAAAATTTTGTTTACATTGTATATTGTAAAAATTGTTTTCGCTTGCCATAGTTAATTTTTTAAGCATAGGATTGCTAAAAACGTTTTTGTTGTTTTTGCGTTGAGAGAGCGCATGCAAACAAGTTGAATAATATTTGAAATAAAGTATACATTACTTTAGTTTGTTTTAAGTAATTTAGTTACTTTAAAAATTATATGTATTGCCCAATAATTTCATTTTTATTTTATAATTCGATTTTCTATGTAATCTAGAATATCCCGTAATTAAAAACGACACATTTTCTCCTTGAAGGCTTCCGCGCAAGTTAGACTCTGTATTTGGGATTGATAAGGCTTACATTAATCAAGATTACTTACTCGACTTTTGGCTTACCACATTAGGTCGCACTGCCAGTTTTCATTCATTTTCATTCACTGTTACCATGAAGCAAAAATAAGAAACAAGATATACTAAATGTTGACGTATTTTTGTTATTGTTTTTGCGTGACAAATGAAAACTACTTACCGCGTTTGGTCCAGCTTACGCTCATTTGGTAGATCACTATGTGTAAATTGAATTCATCACTTTATTTTTTACAGTTATTTAGCGTTTTTAAATGCGGCGTATTTTTCAAAGTGATAGAGCAATTTTCTATAGTAAAAAATGACCTATATTACAACGGAAGTGTTTGTTTGGAAGAGTCCATTGTCGTCTGTTCGAAATCCTTCGGGTAATATCGTCTGCAGTTAAGGCGGGAAAATCCTCGCGGTTTGTCCGAATACCACTGAACGTTACGAAAGCAGACGATCGTTTTGAAAACAACGCGAGGTCCCTGTAGAAAACTCAAATTGCTGACTTCCTATGTAAAATTCCCGTAGCAAATGTCAAGGACGATTTGGAACTTGTCAACAACAAAGGCATATATAAAATATGGACGTGTTATCGTGTAGAAATGTTTTAAATTGGATTTTAACACTACAAAGGTACAATATGGAATAATAAAAAAATGCAAGCAAAACACCTAGCGCAGCGGGGTGTAACATTTAGTATAGTTTATTTTTATTCTTTTTTATTTTTATGCTTTAAGACTTTTCTGTAGTTTGGCGAAATTAATTTCTTGCGAACAAGTTTTAAATATTCAATTATAAAAAAAGTCAACTTAGTAACGTAATATTTCTTATTCCGTTGAGTGTTTTTATTTATGTACACCCTAGTTTGTGTTAAATATAATCTTACTATCACAAAACTGAACCATGTTTACTTGGCTGTAACTATCATTGCAGCGAATTTGTTTTTTAAATTTTCTCTACAAGCAATTCAAGTAGAATTATTAAGTCCTTTGGTGATTGTTTTCGAAATATTTTTCGTTATTCAATTTGTCATATTCTTCCTGGAATCCTGAATACCATTCATCATCTCACTGAATGATGGATTTCAATTATATGAACTTGCAGAGTGTAAAAAAACACTGGTCCAAACAGTTTGTTTCATTCGTGTCAGGCTCTCAGGATATCCTGAGAATGTATGATTTCGGACTATCAACCTCCAGAGTCACTTAACGTAGAATTCTGCCTCAATGAAGTAATACGTATAGTTACGGAATTAATTTCATTTGATAGAAGTACAATATATATGATTATAGGATTATAGATTGATATTGACACTGAAGAAGGCCATCAGTTGGTCGAAAATTTTGTCATATTTATTGATATAATTATTTTATAGTAGAAGCATCTTTATATTTATATCGTTGCATAATTCTATAGACTTATATATTATTTTTTTTGTTTATGCTGTATCGTAATCCGATACTTAGTAAGTGTACTGGTTGGTAGCTGCCTTTAGACTTTATATAAATTTTAGTAAGGATTCGAAATTTGTGTAAATAAATACCATATAAGTGTGGAAAATTCCGCGTTTGTTAAAAAACTGTGCGAGTCTATTTTGGCGTAATGCAATTTTCGCGGTCCGTAATCGAATAACTCTATCATTTGTCCTAATATTTCGCGCGTTTTTATTTTCGCGATGAAACTTTTATCGCGAATATAGCGAAAATTAAATCACCGCGAAAAACACTTATACGCACAATATTTCTAATCCGTTTGCGTACACTACTCTTTAAGTCAGTTAAGTAGACATTTAAAAAAATTACAATGTAAAATTTCGTCAAGGTAATTTTAAATTGTAATGACAACACGAACATAGCCTTCATATTCACTTGAATATGAAAATGTATTTATGTTTAAGAATCATTCATTCATGAAGTATTTAAAGCCATTTAATTTCACCATTTGTGGGAAGGAAGAAATCTCATACTTTCAATTAAAGCGGCACTCCACCTACTGCCGCGGGTGGAGCATTTGGTTGTTGAATGGTTATATTATTATAGACATAAACGTGGACCAAATTACGTTTGTTGATATATTGTTTGTTTAATGACAAGAAAGCAATATTTCAGCTATATTCAAGTAAACAGTCAAACGGGGGAAAAATGAACGATTTGACTACAACCGGGAAAAGTTTGGAGCTTAGGGTATAGACGGAGAACTAAGCCTTTTATAATGTCTAAAATGCAACCACTCTTTCAAAATATACAAAAGATACATGCCTTTACAAATTATGACATGATACACTCCTACCCCCAAAGAGAGGGCCACGATCCGCCAATAAAGGAAATGTTTAGCAGCCCTGTTGTTCGACCCCATGGGACCCTTTGTGTCTCTATAAGTATATATTAAAATGGACGAAACCAAATTATTTAATTACACGCATAAAAAATATATAAATATAATAATATACGTAGATTTATTGTTGCACAAGCTTAAATTTCTACCAAATCTTCTAGGCAGCTTTGTAGCACTGAGCACATCTCGGTGTAGTCGCTAAATTCATAAATCAAATTTTCCTAAAGTGGCAGTTACACTCTTACTTATTATTGTATTAGAAGAGAAATGACAACATGATAGTACATGTGTTGACAGGCAGCCAATATTCTTTAAGATTATCTCAAAAGTTCAAAATCTGTTTCCAGCGTGGTTTGTGATTATAACATAACAATCCTCCAACGAGAGAGAATTCGATAGCTGTCATACATTTTTATAAAGAAATTATATTATGAAAAGTACACTTTCTACAATGATAAACAAATCTTCATCTGTCATATCTAATGCTACCAGTAAAAGACAACAGCAAACATATAATTTGAGGATAGACAATGTTATCGGGGTATTAACACCACAAACCTCTAAGACTGCAAACACCGGTACGGTACGGAAAAATAAATATTGTTTGTGACTATTACGATATATGATTAAACACTGTTTTCAGAAAATGATTAATATGTAAACTCTAGTGACTCTCTCACTCACAAACAAAAGTCTGAAGTACTTTGTCAAGTTTGTGAGAGAGTTGCTGGAGTTTACATATTGACTATTTCATAAAAAACAGTGTTTGATCCTAATAACTCTCATAAATAGTGGTTGCAATTTTTGCAGCAGAAATTAGTTACAGCCAAGTGTGTATACAGAAAAAATGTCTTGCCTGCATTCCACATCAGTAACAAAACATAGTACCATAGTTCTGTACAAGATATTTGTAGTGAAATGAACTAGATGACAATATTTAACTTCTTATGCATATTATAAAATTTAAAACAATGTAAATCTATTAAATTAAGTATCATTGCAACATATAAAAAACATTTTACCCACAATAGTCTAGGAGATGCTATCTTGTTTTAATTGGATGCTGAAAGTAGTCTGCTTAGAGGAAAAACAAATTGGTAAATTATTTTAAATGAGGTAATTCAACCAAGTGTTTTTATCCAATTATATAACACTTGTTATAAATAAATTTTTAAAGTAACAATAAAGGCTATACATGTATTTGTCTCATATACAAATATGATCAAATATACCCCACCACCCATTATAATATTGAGAACTTCAAAAATTAAATCCCTTTCATTTTATAAGAATTATTCACTTCAACGAATCTCTTGTTCACATGGGAAAAGAGGTTATGTTTTTCTTTATTCCCAGTCATGTCAAAATGGATCAAAGTAGTGAATCCGGAGATTAATTGTCATTAAGAAATTGTGACATTTCTTGTACAGATTTTTCCCACTACAGGGGAAAGACCTTCTTGTATTTCTTATGATGATGATTGTTAAGGTCTTTCCCACTACAGTGAAAAGACCTACTTGTATTTTTTAAGGTCTTTCCCACTTCCAGTGGGAAGACCTTATTGTTTCTGTTCGGATTATATTTCTGTTTTTCCCTTTTTTCTCTTTTCCCCCAACTTTAATACCAAACAGTTTTAAGAGTACACGACATATCATTTAGTTCTTTCACGACAAGTTTTGGGCATTGAAAGTCTATTCGGAATTCACCCTTTGAAATCGAAACATTTTTCTGTACAGAGTTATCTGCGCAAACACCGAAGACCTTGTTATCGCGTTATCTCTCGAACTATAACAGATACAAGAAAACTTGAAAGTGACATATGTTAAGGAATATTTTAGACAACTAAACTTTAAACGGTTTGAGAAAATATAGGAAGCATATATAGGTTTAAAGTTATCAGTAGGAAAAGAACTTCAATTAAAACCAAGGCCAAAGGTCATAGGTAAAGGTCATACCATAGCAACAACGTAACTGTTATAAAGTCCTTAGCAACCTTATATTTTTTTTTGAATCAGAATGATGCATTTTACTGAAATATGTCATTTCATGACCGGAAGTGGCATTTTGTCACTAGCAACAGGAATAAAGGTCCTTAACAACCGTATATTTTTTGGCTCGTGACTACTTTCTTTACTCAAATAACTCATTTTTATGACTTGAAGTGACATTTTGTGCTTAGCAAGACACAAAATTCTTTTGCATTTGCATCACATATATTTTCTGACTTTAGAGGGACAGTGGCAAAGACTTTCTGTTTTGTTCTGAGAGCAAATGACGATTTACTTATTATTTTTCTTTTCTTTTCTTATGATGATTATTATTAAGGTCTCTTCCACTACATTGAAAAGACCTTATTGTATTTTATTATGTTTTTATTTTTTCTTTTTCTCCCAAATTTCCCATTAGGTTTGACAGAAAGTGTTTCGGCGTATATCATTTTGATGCTTGGTCTATCTAATCGATCATGCCAGGAAATGACCTGACTCAGCCTGTGAGACCGTTCTTTTTTTAGTAACAGAGTGATCTGCCCAAAAACCATAAACCTTTTTAGCAGACAAACTCAGAAATTGTAACTGATACTCAAAATCTGAAGTGTTGAAAATGTAGGCTGACCTATGGGAATGATTTAACATGCAAAAGTATTTTTCTCAATCAGCTTCCTGTGTACGCTTTTTTTGACACAAAATGGGTCGCAACTCATATTTTTTTGTCTCATTTTGTGGGAAGGAAGAAATCTCATACTTCCAATTAAAGCGGCACTCCACCTACTGCCGCGGGTGGAGCATTTGGTTGTTGAATGGTTATATTATTATAGACATAAACGTGGACCAAATTACGTTTGTTGATATATTGTTTGTTTAATGACAAGAAAGCAATATTTCAGCTATATTCAAGTAAACAGTCAAACGGGGGAAAAATGAACGATTTGACTACAACCGGGAAAAGTTTGGAGCTTAGGGTATAGACGGAGAACTAAGCCTTTTATAATGTCTAAAATGCAACCACTCTTTCAAAATATACAAAAGATACATGCCTTTACAAATTATGACATGATACACTCCTACCCCCAAAGAGAGGGCCACGATCCGCCAATAAAGGAAATGTTTAGCAGCCCTGTTGTTCGACCCCATGGGACCCTTTGTGTCTCTATAACTATATATTAAAATGGAAGAAACCAAATTATTTAATTACAAGCATAAAAAAATATATAAATATAATAATATACGTAGATTTATTGTTGCACAAGCTTAAATTTCTACCAAATCTTCTAGGAAGCTTTGTAGCACTGAGCACATCTCGGTGTAGTCGCTAAATTCATAAATCAAATTTTCCTAAAGTGGCAGTTACACTCTTACTTATTATTGTATTAGAAGAGGAATGACAACATGATAGTACATGTGTTGACAGGCAGCCAATATTCTTTAAGATTATCTGAGTTCAAAATCTGTTTCCAGTGTGGTTTGTGATTATAACATAACAATCCTCCAACGAGAGAGAATTCGATACCTGTCATAAATTTTTATAAAGAAATTATATTGTGAAAAGTACACTTTCTACAATGATAAACAAATCTTCATCTGTCATATCTAATGCTACCAGTAAAAGACAACAGCAAACACATAATTTGAGGATAGACAATGTTATCGGGGTATTAACACCACAAACCTCTAAGACTGCAAACACCGGTACTGTACGGAAAAATAAATATTGTTTGTGACTATTTCGATATATGATTAAACACTGTTTTCAGAAAATGATTAATATGTAAACTCTAGTGACTCTCTCACTCACAAACAAAAGTCTGAAGTACTTTGTCAAGTTTGTGAGAGAGTTGCTGGAGTTTACATATTGACTATTTCATAAAAAAACAGTGTTTAATCCTAATAACTCTCATAAATAGTGGTTGCAATTTTTGCAGCAGAAATTAGTTACAGCCAAGTGTGTACACAGAAAACATTTCTTGCCTGCATTCCACATCAGTAACAAAACATAGTACCATAGTTCTGTACTAGATATTTGTAGTGAAATGAACTAGATGACATTTAACTTCTTATTCATATTATAAAATTTAAAAAATCTAAATCTATTAAATTAAGTATCATTGCAACATATAAAAAATTTTTACCCACAATAGTCTAGGAGATGCTATCTTGTTTTAATTGGATGCTGAAAGTAGTCTGCTTAGAGGAAAAACAAATTGGTAAATTATTTAAAATGAGGTAATTCAACCAAGTGTTTTTATCCAATTATATAACACTTGTTATAAATAAATTTTTAAAGTAACAATATAGGCTATACATGTATTTGTCTCATATACAAATATGATCAAATATACCCCACCACCCATTATAATATTGAGGACTTCAAAAATTAAATCCCTTTCATTTTATAAGAATTATTCACTTCAACGAATCTCTTGTTCACATGGGAAAAGAGGTTATGTTTTTCTTTATTCCCAGTCATGTCAAAATGGATCAAAGTAGTGAATCAGGAGATTAATTGTCATTAAGAAATTGTGACATTTCTTGTACAGATTTTTCCCACTACAGGGGAAAGACCTTCTTGTATTTCTTATGATGATGATTGTTAAGTTCTTTCCCACTACAGTGAAAAGACCTACTTGTATTTTTTAAGGTCTTTCCCACTTCCAGTGGGAAGACCTTATTGTTTCTGTTCGGATTATATTTCTGTTTTTCCCTTTTTTCTCTTTTCCCCCAACTTTTATACCAAACAGTTTTAAGAGTACACGACATATCATTTAGGTCTTTCGCGACAAGTTTTGGGCATGGAAAGTCTATTCGGAATTCACCCTTTGAAATCGAAACATTTTTCTGTACAGAGTTATCTGCGCAAACACCGAAGACCTTGTTATCGCGTTATCTCTCGAACTAAAACAGATACAAGAAAACTTGAAAGTGACATATGTTAAGGAATATTTTAGACAACTCTATGACATAAATTGGCAAACAATTTCTGACAAGCAAAGGTGAGCGGTATCCCTTAAATGTTTAAAGGACTCCGATTATCACAAAAACTCACAAACCGTAAGTTGAAATCATCTTCCAATTTGTCGCCCTGTGACATGACTTTAAAGAAAATCTCAAAGTCAAAGTTCAGATGTGACCTCAACCTTAGGCCTCTAATCTTGTTATCATTACAACTCAAAAACTATAAAAATAGAAGAAGGAAATAAAAGGGGAAACTTCTCCTCTCATTACGGCCCTCATATGACACATTTCGTCCGAAACTGTGCGATGTACCGTTTTTGAGTTCGAGCCCTTGACTCATCATGGGTAATCAGTTTTTTCGCATAAACTTGAAAACGGTTAGAGATAATATAGTAAACCAAATCAAGGCCTTCAATGTGAGCCCATTTTTAAAGGTAACTTGTCACGGTCATACCATGGCAACAAGGTAACCATTACAAAAAGTCCTTAGCAACCCTACACTTTTCAAATCAGGATGATGTACCTTACTGAATTATGTTATTTAATGTCTGGAAGTGGCATTTTGTCCCTAGCAACTGCCACAAAAGTCATTGACAACCATGTATTTTTCTACTTGGGACCACAGAAATAGTCTATTCTGCCTTAAAAATGACCATGCAACTTAAGTAGGCAAGTTCAAAGCAACAAGATAAAGAAAAATTTATTTCTTACAGGAATCTGGAAATGACCTTTTTTATTGTTCTTGAATAATTAGCCCTATCTTTTTATGATTATTTTTTTTCTCTCCAAATTTCCAAATAGATTTGCCAGAAAGTGTTCCGACATATTATTTTGATACTTGGTACCTTTAATCGCTCATTCCAGGAGATGACACGGCTCACCCTGAAAGACGGTGCTATTTGTAGTAACCTTGTTAGCAGATAAACTCAGAAACCGTAACAGATACTAAAAATCTGAGGTGTACAAAATGTAGGCCGCCCTATGGCGATGATTTAACATGCAATTTTTTTTCTCAATCGACTTGACTTCCTGTTTACGTGTTTTTGACCCAAGAAAAGCTCATAATTTTTTTTCGAAAACCGTAAGTTCTAGAGACTTTGGGCCACCACCATTGATGATAAGCGACATATATTACATTTGAAAATTTCAAGGTAAAATGTCAAAAGGCAAGGTTAAATGTCAACGTAGGACATTTTAGCACTATAGTTCATAAACCATAGAAGATAAGAGCAGACAATAATGGAAAAAATACTCCTCTTATCGACACCATAATTTGGTACATTTGGCCCAAAGCTGTGCAATGAACTGTTTTCGAGTTTCAACCCTTGACGCGTTTCGGTTAATTGGTTTTTGGTTACAACTTTAAACGGTTTGAGATAATATAGGAAGCATATATAGGTTTAAAGTGATCAGTAGGAAAAGAACTTCAATTAAAACCAAGGCCAAAGGTCATAGGTAAAGGTCATACCATAGCAACAACGTAACTGTTATAAAGTCCTTTGCAACCTTATATTTTTTTTGAATCAGAATGATGCATTTTACTTAAATATGTCATTTCATGACCGGAAGTGGCATTTTGTCACTAGCAACAGGAATAAAGGTCCTTAACAACCGTATATTTTTGGCTCGTGACTACTTTCTTTACTCAAATAACTCATTTTTATGACTTGAAGTGACATTTTGTGCTTAGCAAGACACAAAATTCTTTTGCATTTGCATCACATATATTTTCTGACTTTAGAGGGACAGTGGCAAAGACTTTCTGTTTTGTTCTGAGAGCAAATGACGATTTACTTATTATTTTTCTTTTCTTTTCTTATGATGATTATTATTAAGGTCTCTTCCACTACATTGAAAAGACCTTATTGTATTTTATTATGTTTTTATTTTTTCTTTTTCTCCCAAATTTCCCATTAGGTTTGCCAGAAAGTGTTTCGGCGTATATCATTTTGATGCTTGGTCTATCTAATCGATCATGCCAGGAAATGACCTGACTCAGCCTGTGAGACCGTTCTTTTTTTAGTAACAGAGTGATCTGCCCAAAAACCAAAAACCTTTTTAGCAGACAAACTCAGAAATTGTAACTGATACTCAAAATCTGAAGTGTTGAAAATGTAGGCTGACCTATGGAAATGATTTAACATGCAAAAGTATTTTCCTGTGTACGCTTTTTTTGACACAAAATGGGTCGCAACTCATATTTTTTTGTCTCAAAATCCGTACGTCATAGAGAATTGAGACCACCACCATTGATCCTAAGCGATATATATAACATTTAAAAATGTCAAGGTCAAAGGTCGCCATTTGTCTCGTTACAACTCTCTCATAAACCATAAGAGATAGAATGAGACAATAATAGGAAAAATACCCCTCTTATCGCGATCTTCATTTAGTACATTTGGTCCGAAACAGTGCTATGAGCCGGTTTCGAGTTACAGCCTTTGACGCGTTTCGGTTAATCTGTTTTTGGTTACAACTTTAAAACGGTTAGAGATTATACAGTAACATTTACGTTTAAAGTGATCAGTAGGAAGAGCTTCAATATGAGCCAAAGTTCAAAGGTCAAGGTCATAACATAGCAACAACAAAGCTGTTAAAAAGTTTTAGCAACAATATATTTTTTAGAATCAGAATGATATACTTTACTAAAATATGTCATTTTAAGACCGGAAGTGGCATTTTGTCTTAAACAACCGTATATTTTTTGTTTGGGACCACTTTCCTTACTTAAATAACTCATTTTTATGACTGGAAGTGACATTTGTTGCTAAGGAAGACACAAAATTCCATAACATGATCACATATATTGTCTGACTTTAGAGGGACAGTAGGAAAGACTTTCTTATTTGTTCTCAGAACAAATGGCGATTTAATTTTTGAATATATTTCTAGTTTGTGGCAGAGTTGTTTGGTGTCTCAATTTTAAAAATAAACTTCATGAAATTCAGCCAATACTGCTCACATAACCTTTTTAAAGTTATAAAGGTCGTAGAGATCAAATTGTTTTAACTAGGTTTGTCTTGGACATACCAGGACAACACATGGTTATATATTAAATAAAGAGCCGCGCACCGAGTGTGAGTCTTGATGGACTGAATTGACGTGGCCGACATTCGAGAAAGTTTCATACTGTTAATACTTACAAAGTCGCAGGCGACACAATTTTAAAATATTGAAAAGAAATTAATTAATACAGTTAATATTAATTATTTTTTATATGTAAGTATGCTCATATTACTGTATGAGGTAACGGTTTAGTACTAAGAGAAGGATGTTCAATTCGGACAAGGGTTCATATAATCCAATTATCATTACTTTTACTTCCTGGATATAGCTGAAATATTGCTTGCTGGACGTAAAGAAACAATTAATCGTTTTGGAGATTATTCTTACATTGCATTGCATTTTGTAAATGGTGTTTTTTCTGCAATATTTAGGAGGTTCGTTTTCATTGCGCGGAAGTAACCGGTGAAAATCTCGACCTTTGAAAGTAAAATTTGCAATTCTTGTCAAATAAATGTGAAATAAGGAATAATACCAAGGAGCTAGGGTGTTACATGCTGGTTAAAAGATGATTTACTGTGTGCACTTATTATAATGTTTTAGAACTACATTGGGACCTATATCTATAATCAATACTGAAGCATTTTTCAACCTTTCACCATTAACGACAATGTAAGTGTCATTGTTTCTGATATATTTTTTATTAATAATTAACGATAATCAAAATAAATTCAGTGAGTAGTATCTTTGTATGAGATAAACTTTGATAATATAATTTGAAGTTTCCAAACCAGCCTAGTTCAAACTGAAGTGTTGTAAGATAAATCGAATCATCAATTTGTTATTGTCGCAAAGAGACAATATTTTATGATCTGTAAACAATGGGATCCGGTCGACGCTAACAGTCATGAGGTTCTGAACTATTATTGATTTGAGATATGAGATGGAAATAAATTTCATCAACGATATTCGCCTCATTTACATTCGTATGAAAATGTAAATTTCTTTTGAAAACATATTGGTAATTAAATAACTCTAAACAAGATTTGAATAGTTTACAACTATTTACAATTACAAATAAAAGACGTTTCAAATAGTGTTTAGTGTTAATAAGATTCATATTAAATAAGCCTTTTAGATGGATGTTATAACATATACAGTTTGTTTGTTTGTTTTGTCGTTGGTGTAGTAAGAACTTAATTAAGGTTTTATTTATAAATAAAATACTATTTCACAGCAACCGTATGTTATGATTTTCAGTGTTATGTTCTATAACAGATATTCAACAAAACGCTTTTGCGTATCTTCCAAAACTGCAAAGCCTGTAATTAGTACACATTTTCTGTTCTTAATTTACTTGGACGTCCATTCTCCATACGTCTACTTCTTGCCAATATATGTATGATATTCTAATATTACGTCATTCAAACGCTTTGGAAACAAAACTCTATTAAAATATTTAATAAAATATGACTGTTCCAGCCATTTCCAAAATCAAAACCCCGTGTGATCATGACGTTTTATGCTTGTCTTTTTTTAATTACATATTGTACTTTTAAATTATGAAAATCCAATAGCAAAAAATTTTCCACGATAACACATCCATATTTTACACGATGCCTTGATTTTTGCTAAATGTTTTTCAATGGACGTTACATTGTTTACAACTGTCATGACTGTACGTCTATTTTTCTGACGTTCAATTGTAAGCGAACAAACTACGAGACTTTACTCCTCATCCACCTGAAAAGAGTTTTTACTGTATCAATAATGAAAACAAAATCGACTTTCAAAATGCTGATAAACTGTTGAATAATTTGCACCATTTAAGAAGCATGAGCTCGACCAAATGCGGTAAGCAGTTTTCATTTGTCACGCAAAAATAGCAACACTGTCACTAAAACAGTGACTGAGAACGAAGAATTGTTTGTGTTAACGCAATGTTTGTGTCGCAATGTTTGTGTTAACTCAATGTTTGTGTTAACGCTCGTGGAAATAGTCATAAATATAATGTCTACCCATATTTTAAATAATCCCTATAATTGGGGCAGCCATGCATTATTTCTTAATTTAATACATCATTAATCGTATGTTTATGTATAGGGTAGGAACCAGTATAAAAACAAATGTCTTATTTATATCCTTTATATGATCGAACTCATAAACCTTCAATCTGTCACTGTAATTATGATTTTTCTAACCAAAAATTGGTAAAATGTGACAGTTTAAATAAAAAACCGGTTTTTAACAGTTCCACTACAAAAAACAATACTGAGAGCTAAAATAAAAGCAACAAGAATCCATTAAAGTAAAGCTATGGATGAACTTAAGTTTTTCAGATTGTTAACAGTTCCTGCTTCACATTTAATAATATGTGTTGTTATTCAATCAAACTGTCAAACTCAAATGGAGTGCATCCATTGTTTTTATTGTTAATTAAGGAAAAAGATCACAAACCACACACGCACACTTTAAAATATGTTGCTCATGCATTATAACACATTACACATGTGATATCAAGAACAACTTTAGATAACTTTAGTCTTAACAATTGTGTACATTGGTCGTCTAGTCTTAGGCTATATTTTAAACAATTCCTTAGAATTACATTATGTTGATAGCCGAGACCCTGGTGTCAGTAGAAATGAGTTAAATGATAGATAGTGATTATTGTTCTATCTCTAGGCTCTGTCGCCAAAAGATATATATAAAGTTTAAGGCCTAAGAACATTCCCATTTTCAATAAGAATATACATACAATCAAAGATTTTGATTTGCTGAAAAAAAACAATATAAGGAAAGATGCACTCCTAGAATATTGATGTTAAATATTTATTAGAACATCCAGTGTTTGTTTTGTTTTATAAAAATTGAAAAGATTAAAAGTAACTGTTGTGCTCTTCAACTTAAATATGCTAATTGCGAATTTTACCGTTTTTTTTTATGATCCTGCACAACAACGCATTGAAGCGCATTGAAGAAAACGTGTTCTGCAATTTTACTTTATATACAGATCTGTGCGTATTTTTTACTTTTAATTTTAACGACAACAAAAGGAAATACATCTACCGGTGTTTGATTATTGCTACAAGACACATATAAAATAGTTATTATTTGCAGATGGTACTCAGCATGCTAACTAAACCAGACAAAACATTAACTGCTACATTCGATATAAATCAAATGCTGGGCGCATAGAGAAAATTATTGAATCTGAGATACGGCCGAGATAATTTAACCAGTTTTGAAGTAGTGTGTGAAGTCAAAGCTTCATAGTCGTTCCTATTTCTGGATTTGACTTTGCTAGACATGACGATAGCAACACTCCAGCAGCTCCGGTGTATAGTGTGTACATTTCTTAAAAGTGAAAAGTGTACGTTATGCTAGATGCTGTGATCGATATTCTGACTTTCTAGACCGGTCACTGCTGTTGACTACTAAGCTACTAATACAAGAGTTTGTTGTACCTATGTTGATGTTATCACTTCAGAAGTTCTTGGGTCGTCATCGTGACTTAATTGATCTTTATGGGAAATCCATCTCTCAAATACGATCGGACATGTTCGGTGAGTCATAGATAGACTTTACTATTCCTGGGTTTGACTTTTCCTGGGCATGACAGTGAGTAATCCAGGTGTCTAATTAGAGGCGAGCACTGCTTACTCTTCCGTAGCAACTGAGTGCATTCATTGTGTTTATTTTGATTTTTGTTGTATTCGTTTGTCTAAACGTGGGTTTTTATTTGTATCTTGACCTTCGGTTCTCGGTTTCCTTGATATTTTTCTTTTGTACACTTAGGATGACACCTTTTTCAATAGATATTAAAGTAAACAATCATCTAAATATGTTGATTAATTACACTAATTTAAAATAAATGTATGCAAGATAACAAATAGACAATGATTATTTTATATAAGGTAATTTATCGTAATATATTTTGATTGTTTGCAGTACTTTACACAGCAACCAAATTAAAATACTTAAGAAGAAATCCTTTGGCAATCTACCTTCAATAAGATACTTGTATGTATGCTAGAAATATTTCATATTCCACAAATATAACAACTTTTACGAAATATTCGCCAATATATAAAATATTTAAACCACTTTAATAAAGTCTATATTTTACCATTTACCTAAAATATATAATGGCTCATACTAAAATATCTTTTTTGTTTAACATAATAATGTTATGCTTGGAACTTTTACGTTTTACGAATTTACTCAGTGTGAATGTTTTTTCACACCAAATTAATATTGATTGACAAAAAAAAATACGTTTACTTTTTTCTACATAATGCCAAAAATTTATCTTTGTAAACTTCACATTCAATTTTATGTGCATTTGTTACAATATGAAAAAGGTTTAATATGACATGTCTGTGTACTATAAATATAATTCTAGAACATTAGCTGGAAACCTTATATTGAACAAGATGCATTTGTAAACGTGCAAGCAACAGAAATGTATGTATAGACTAATTTATAAATGCATTAGAATTTAACAAAACAAAACCACAGTTAGTATTTCTGCATGTGATTATAAAATAGCATCGGTATATTTTGTCACAATTACTGTATTATCATAAGGTATTAAGTCATAAAAGGGTACGAAATTATGCTGCTTCAAAAAAGCTATCAAAATCGCAATTCCTTAAAATGGCGTAAGTTATAAATAATAGATATAAACTACATCAATCAGCAGAATTCAATTAGCAAGATATATATAAAATGATATTTTAGATCATAGCAAGACAATTAATAATAAATGTTATTAGAAACAAACAGTAATAACTTGCTGTCAATCACAGAAAACAGTAACTTCACAAGTATTTTACATAATAATTACTTTTATACGATTACTGTTTAAATAGGCAATACACAGTCTATTTTCAATATAATTTTAGAATATTATCTGGAAATCTAATATCAGTTATTAAACAGGATGCGTTTGTAAACGTGCAAGCAACACAATTGTAAGTATTTACTAAAATAAGAAAAATAGCAAAGAAAAATCCGACCGAACAACAAGAGTCAAAAACCAAGGGACGGTTACAAATCCGGATATAGACGAACGCAACACAAAAGTTCAAAACACAAAAAACAGAAAGAGAGTAACCCGAACTCAATAAAAAGTCTCATTAGTTTTTTGCTTATCTGATCATAAATTAGTCTGTATAGTTTCCACAATTATTTCATTCATCAAAATCACTAGTAAATAGGTGTCGATTACTTTGATAATCGAATACCATGTCGTGATGTCGTTTCCAAATCATAAACCAAATCGAATAATGCAAGATTATAATACTCCTATAATGTGACTAAACGTGAAACACACACGATTTAGTGTGGTGCTGGAATCATAGAATAATTTTGATGTTTCATTTATACATAGACTGATTGATTGTTTCTTTTGTGTACAGTCAATAACCTTATAATTTAAATAAGAAACTAAAATTAGTCGTGTTATGTTTTATGTAGAGTTATCGGAATTGACGAGAATTTTGTGATCAAAGAAAATAAACACACTAATTTGACATCAGTGTAAGTTTTTTTTATAGAAATTAGAGTTCTACTTTTTAATTTTTTCACAAAATATAGAATTTAAGCCAAATGGGGCCACAGTTTCATAATTTCGCCAATCGAAACAAAAAAAAATGAATACGAAGATTCGGCATTGATAAATTATAATATAACAACAAAATAACATTATAAATGCTTGTGCGTGCACAATCATAATAAAAGTGGTTTCATTTGTGTCTTTATCATTTTAAAGTAGGCTTAAAAAATAGCAGTATAGTAAGGACACGTGTAAACATTAAGCATTTTTCTAATGATTTGCTTTTGTATCAAACAAAGAAAAGCATCACGATAACATTAAATTCAGTTGTTTGTTTTTTTAAATACAACAGGTTTTTCACTGGAAATCCCTTGAACTGCAACTGTTCTTTCATGTGGTTTGCGTTATGGCTGATTGATTGTCCGCTATCGAAAGTTGATGGTTTCTGTAAAACATCAATAAAAGTGTTGAAGAACTAGTAACAAAAGAGTTTAAATATTGTTATGGTTAGTGCAATGTGTATTTCGATCCGGTACTATTTGCTTCGTCCTTTAAACGATTTTGTTTACGTTCGGCACAATTGTTTTGAGCTGAATCGGTAATAAACACAGAATATTATCTGAATTTAGATACTCTTATATAGATCTGTGATATAGATTAGCCTGCTTCTTAAAATTGTACCGCGTTATTTTTCTTCCAGTTGAAACTTATTTAGAAATGCAAGATTATTCTAATATCAAAGAATGACTTTAAAATATAATAAGAAAATTGTGGAAACCGTCATCACACATCCCTATTTAAGAGATTGAACGCCCATTTACTATATATATATATATATATATATATATATATATATATATATATATATATATATATATATATATATATATATATATAAAAGTCTAAAGAGTCTACCAACCAGCAGGCTTATTAAGTATCGGATCGACAAACATGACGATACAGCATAAACAAAAAATAATATACAAGTCTAGAAGATTATGCAACGATACATATGACGGTGTTTCTTGTCAAAAATTTAGACAAAGACTGACCAACAAATGGCCGTAGTCATTGAATGTCAATATAAATAAATGACGTAAACAAGTCGTAACATATCGATCTTGAAATTTCTCATTTCCAACTTAACCCAAAATAGTTGCTTCCCAAGTCCGCCAGCCGGGGACGTGCCGTGCTGTTACTTTGCTTTGCTCAAATATTCCAACAAGATGTAATTAAAATTACCAAGTTGACAAATTCTTTACGCCAGACGCGCGTTTCGTCTACTTAAGACTCATCAGTGGCGTTTAACTCTAAATGCTTAAAGTATTTTTTCATTCGGTGATGGAATAATATAAGTCCACTGGGATCGTGTAAAAACACAATACAGGTAGTTCAAAATATTATATAAAAGTCTAAAGAGTCTACCAACCAGCAGGCTTATTAAGTATCGGATCGACAAACATGACGATACAGCATAAACAAAAAATAATATACAAGTCTAGAAGATTATGCAACGATACATATGACGGTGTTTCTTGTCAAAAAATTAGACAAAGACTGACCAACGAATGGCCTTAGTCATTGAATGTCAATATAAATAAATGACGTAAACAAGTCGTAACATATCGATCTTGAAATTTCTCATTTCCAACTTAACCCAAAATAGTTGCTTCCCAAGTCCGCCAGCCGGGGACGTGCCGTGCTGTTACTTTGCTTTGCTCAAATATTCCAACAAGATGTAATTAAAATTACCAAGTTGACAAATTCTTTACGCCAGACGCGCTTTTCGTCTACTTAAGACTCATCATTACAACTATATATATATATATATATATATATATATATATATATATATATATATATATATAGTTGTAAAAACACTGACGAAGCCTGTTGGTCAGGCGAAATATTTGTGCAATTTTTTAAAGTGTAAAACTTTGTTTTCGCTTTAATTATGTATCTAGATGTTGTTGTACATATTTTTAAACGAATATATTATTATTTTAATCTGTACAGCATCGTTATCTACCGTAACGATCCAACATCCCGTACGAACTATTTCTTTAGACGAATTATATATATATATATATATATATATATATATATATATATATATATATATAAAGTCTAAAGAAGCTACCAACCAATACACTTACTAAGTATCGGATCGCCAATATGACGATACAGCATAAACAAAAAAATAATATATAAGTCTAGAGAATTATGCAACGATACAAATTTAAAGATGTTTCTACTAAAAAATGATTCTATTAATAAATATGACAAAATTTTCGACCAACTGATGGCCTTCTTCAGTGTCAATATCAATCTATAATAAACGATAAAATTTGGATACTGGTACATCAGCATCCTGTAGTGATGTGATCAGATCCGATCACATCACTACAGGATGCTGATGTATTAATAGAATCATTTTTTAGTAGAAACATCTTTAAATTTGTATCGTTGCATAATTCTCTAGACTTATATATATATATATATATATATATATATATATATATATATATATATATATATATATATATATATATATATATATATATATGTGTGTGAATGTATGTATGTATGTATGTATGTATGTATGTATGTATGTGTGTGTGTATGTATGTGTGTTTGTGTGTGGTGTGTGTTCATTATTATTATTAAGTGTTTTTTTTCTATCTTATTTTTATAGAAGATCATTTACAGTATAGCACATACAACATGACAGAATCAGTAGAATTGACATGTACATCTATATATATAACATCGAACTTCCAATATTGGGTTCATACACATAATTGTATTGAAATTCGTACACTGTTTGGACAGTCCGTAAGCCCTTCTACAAATGTTCTGTCTATAGCGTTTTGTAGTTACGAGGATGCTGGAGATTACACGTGTGTACGAACAACTAATTACTCTACCCTACCTAAAGTTACAGTCACCACTAAGTTGTCTGTTCGCGGTAAGTAGCTTTGGAATCGAAAAGAATACTTGGCTGTTATATGTTATATCTGTCTTCGTTTTATTGTTTTTGTTGACAGAAGTTTCAATCTATGACTTAAAACATGATAGGCTTGATATATTGACCAAACCCACTGTAATCAAAACTTTAAAAAAAGAATTAAGAATTTATTCCAGAATTAATGTTTTTACAGCGAAAGATTTGTTTGCCTTGCACGCATGAGTGATCGAGCGACATTATTTCTTTGCCAGATACTCTTTCTTTATAACTTGCTGTTTATTGCTGCTTTGTGTGTAGTTTTATTGCATACAATCTTTTTCAATAGGACCGCCAAAATTGCTTAATCAAAATACAAAGGAGGAAGGAAACGAGTTGATAATGTCTGTTGTATTCCACTCTGAACCATTCAATGAACCTGAATGGCGTCTTGGTGACACCATACTCTCCAATACCTCAGAGTATATTATTTCTACTATTCCATACCCAGTGTCTCTGTTCCATACCCAGTTTCTCTGAACCAACGTTTACCAAGAGTTTATGAAGGATTTTTAACGAACTTAACAATATTCAAGTACAAGCAGCATTTAAGCAAAGCATACACGTGCAGGATAAAAAACATATGGCGAGATCAACGAAATTATAATATCACGATTAGGTGAGTTTGATTGCCTTTCCATACTCTTCGTGCGCTTTTGTACCATTGTATTTTGGCAGCGTGTGTTGTTCTTCACCAAATAAGACGATCATGTGTGTTTTTAAACCTTTTAACAATTATAATCTTCATTGTTTAATTAATGATTGCTAACATATAAGTTGTTTCAATTTTTTTTACTAAACTATATTGTTACATTGCGAATGTTAAGTATTTAAATGTGCCTTGGTAATTGTTCTTTTTCTTGCGTAGAATGGTTTAGTATTATCAACTTCTTTTTATCTTGCTGTCACAGTTAACATTGAAATGGAAAGAACTAATTTATAATATTGTAATACTTCATCGAAGACAGAAATCAAATGCAGCTTCGGGTTTGCTGGCGCAATACCAGATCTATGGATCCATTCATACAATGGACAAACACTTCGTACACTTGCTGGAACAGTCGTGAACAATCCCTTTCTGTAACTACCAGGATATTTGTGATTACACAAATGGAGAACAAATGTCCCGGATATGTTTTTATTGAATAAGACATCGACACTCGTAGTAAGTGGTAGGTAACAACATATTTGCACGTATTAGAAAGAGACATCTTCGAATTATCGACAATTGACGAGAAAATATGGACATATAACAATGTAGCTTATTTTATATCACACATGTTAGGAAATATGTTGAATTCCTTGAACACCTTGCTGACAAAATAGCGGATAATAGGATCTTTCGAAATCTACATGATTTTGCTCTAATACAGAAATATTATTTAGACGCTTTTTGCCTGGCTTCCTCGTTTTTGGAACTTGTTTATATGTCATATGCCATTTTTAACACAAAGAATAATTTAAAAGGAAAATATCATAACATTTCGCAAAGTTATAGATGAATTCCCTACTGGCTAAAACATTGACTGTAAATACCAGTTGCAGTCGTTTTTCGTCCGTCGCTGACTGCGATTGACTGCAAATGACTGCAAAAAACTGCAAAAATGTCTGTAACAGACTGCAAACGTTGTGTCAGACAAAAGTGTTTACTGTGACAGTCATTTTATGCCTGTCTTAGACATATTTTGTTCGTCACAGACAATGTTTACGTTGGCGCAGTCAAAATTTGTCTGTTACAACGGTGTATGAGTCAAAAATGTCTGTCGCAGTCATATTTTCCGTTGACTCAGTCGTAAATCGTATGTTACAACGGCGTTACCGTTGTATCAGTCAAACAATGTCTGTCACAAACATTTTTTCCGTTGTATCAGACAAAAATACGACTGCACCAACGCCCTGTAAATATTATTGTTAATTAATTAACAGCGGTCGATTAATACTTTTAGTATTTATTTGTTTTATGAAAATGTTCGGAATAATCCAAAAAAATCTCTCTCGCACACTTTACGATTACAAATGGTTTAACACCTGGTAATTATAATTTTTATTTTTGTTACACGGGTCGATTAGTTTTCTTAATGTCAAGCTATTTTATAAAAATGTTAAGAATTCAACAAAAATTTGATTATCTTCTACATTTTGATAATAATATTTCCTGCAAACATTGTTAAAAAAAATATGACAACCGACCGAAAAACAAGAGCCAAAAGCCAAGGGACAGTTACAAATCCGGATATAGACGAACGCAACATAAAAACCAAAAAGATGAAACACAGAAAGAGAGTAACCCAAACCAAATAAAAACCATGGGTGCATTAAAGTTTCCGGGCGAGTAAGCAGTGCCTGTCTTTAATTAGACACCCGTCGAGTTATTACTAATTGTGTTGTCTAGGGAAAAGTCAAATCCAGGAATAGGAAAATGTCAGATCGTATTTGAGACACTGATATCCCATAACGATCAATTAAGTCGTGGTGCCAACCATAGAACTTCTGGAGAGATATATAATCAACCAAGGTACAACAAACCATTGTTTGAGTAGTTTAACAGTCAACAGCAGTGATCGGTCTAGAAAATCAAAATAATGATCTCAGGATCTAGAACAACGTATAAGTTGTGAAATGTACACACCATACGCTTGAGCTGTTGGAATGTTGCTGTAGATGAAGGGGAAGTTGACATTTGGAGAGTTGAAGTCATCACGCTTGTCTATATTGTAGGTTTCCTGAGTCTATTTCTAGATGAAGGTCTAAGTAAGAGGCTTGGTAGTGTCTTTAATTACATGTCGAAAATTATTTTACAATTACTATTAGTATAAATATGTTCAGCTATTTTGAAGATAATATTTAAAAAAAAATAAAATCATGTTTGTTTCTCTATTGTTTAAAATATCAGGTAATTCAATTAACATAAAGTTGTTAATGTCCAAGGGGCGCTTCTGATTTAAAGAAGGACACAGGTGCTTAATTATGTTGCAGTTAATCCCGCCTCACAGATCAAAGCATAATTCGATGTTTATCGTTAATCCAGATCAACTTTTAATATTGTGTAATTTTATAATGTAATAAATCGGAACTTTCTATTATGTAGTTAGTGCAGTTGTGTTTGTTATTGATCCTCGGTAGAGTGAACACATTTAAAAAAAAATAAAATCATGTTTGTTTCTCTATTGTTTAAAATATCAGGTAATTCAATTAACATAAAGTTGTTAATGTCCAAGGGGCGCTTCTGATTTAAAGAAGGACACAGGTGCTTAATTATGTTGCAGTTAATCCCGCCTCACAGATCAAAGCATAATTCGATGTTTATCGTTAATCCAGATCAACTTTTAATATTGTGTAATTTTATAATGTAATAAATCGGAACTTTCTATTATGTAGTTAGTGCAGTTGTGTTTGTTATTGATCCTCGGTAGAGTGAACACATTACACAGGTGGCCGGTAATTAACAATGCAAAAACCGGCACGTGCCGATAAACATGAAAATATCTCTAAAACTACAAAATAATAAATGCATTATTCTTTGATATTATGTGTTGTTTGTTGTGATTACTGTTATCCTTCATGTTGTTAGTGAACGTTTCCTCTTGTTACTGTACTAACTAGTAGTTTGCGTTATTCTACGGACCCAAATACATTTACAGTTATAGATTATACGGTTGTCTTGTAAGTAAACTTCACCCCTATTTTTTCTACAGACAAAATAAATTTTGAAGATGTTTATTTTGAATTGTTTACATTGACTGTAAAATCATACCATAGAAAGGCAAAGTGCGACAGAACAAAAACGGACACACTTAATCGAAAGAAAACGATACGAGTGCGCCGTTTCTATCGTACAAAGTTAACATGTATTTGAGAAAATTCATTCGATATATATCCAGCAAGCAGTTGTAAGCATAGTATAGAAATATATCTGTGTTTGGCAGTTTCGGTGTCTCTAAAAAGTAAAGAGATTATGCAATACACTATTAAAGTTCATGCTTTCTACAGCAAATACACAAATCGCCTCTTTTGCAAAAGCTTTCCACAAATGTTGTACGATTTTATTTGCAAATTTGAGTGGATAAGCTAATGATGGTATCGTTCGTACATCGAACATGTATCGTTCATACGACGTTCGTACGTCGTTAGTAAATGGTTAAACGTGAATCGTTTTTCTATCGTAGAACATATATTATAAAATAATACGTAAAATCTCCGCTAATTGGCTAATATTGGGATGATTAATAGTTGAAGACTGTACTAATATAAGAAGGTTAATCACTTTTTTCGTTCGGACCGCATGGACATACGGAAAGTCGTATTACCCGATACGATCTCCCCTCAGCTCTTCTAGATCAGTAATTTATTTCGTGACTCCTTCCTGCATTTGTTGAGCTGACTAGTCATATGGACTTTTCATACAGACTAGCCATGCGAATTTTGATTTATTTAAATAAAATTGTTACGAACTAGCGTCTGTATTGGCCTTGTGTCGATTATCGATCAGCTCTATTGGCCCTGGACCCTACGGGTCTCGGGACCTATACAACTAACACCTAATCAATACCAGGGCTCATACATATTCAGCCAGTTAGTAAAATTGAAGCGTACATGGTAGGGTTGTTTGTTTTTTTCTATCGAAGTGTATTAGGTTTTTACATCATAAAACGAAATTAAGCATTATATATTTGAATAAAGGAATTCGAAAATCAGACTTCTTTTAGTTTTAACTGGGTCGAGTACACCACAGAAAATGTCCCTGCGCATATGTACGCGAGAAATAAATACACTCAAAGAAATATACACGACGTGTTTTTTCTTGGTTTATTAATTGTAATTAACAAAATTAACAATATTTCTCTAGTTCAGATTTTTCAAAAGCGATACACAGAACTGAAATAAATAAATCAGTTTTTACTAAAGTATTATGCACACGGTCTTTTCATGTCTTCAATAAATATTAGCTGCATCAAAATACTTTATGAAAACTGCCACCTTTCAAAGATATTAAAGTTTTGTATTTATTAAATTAATAGTCCAAGTGTGGTCATGGATCATATCCATAATGTGTTAGAATTCAAACTAAACGGTATGAGATCTAATTATCTAATGAAGACTACCACAGGTCAGAGGGTTTCACGACGTTCTCCTGTGACCTCCCAAGATAAAACTAGATTGATTGATTGATTGGATGTTTGTTTGTACGTCCAGCGAGCGTATTTTTTCTATATTCAGGACAAGAACAAGTTAACAAACAATAAATCAACGGAAAAAGGGGGTGAGATGGGACACAAGAAACACAATTTAGACTGCCACTGGAAAAATATGAAGTTTTAGGTAGGGGCGGAGAATTTCGCCTTTTGTAGCGGCAAAATGAGCCTACTCTACAAAAGGGGGCTTTATCGTGCATGGAGAGTGGCAATCTTCAAACAGGTTACCCACAACGGTTCGCGGCCAGGCTTCCCGTATTATGATCTGACAACACCACAACGAGAGGGTCTCCCCTATCCGCCACCCGGGGAAGCGTTGGGCTGCATGCAATGTGGGTCGAGCAATGGGAACCCTCCCAGTTTGGTCCCAGCAAAAACAAGAATATATAGACGAACATTTGAAGTGAAGAAATTATTTCAGCAAGTAACAGAATTATTGTTTTCCCAATAAATCAATAACAGCCACGTATGAAAGACTGCATGGAATGAAAAAATACTAAATAGAAATAATTGTATCAAACACATTTACATCTTTTTTAACAGAACCTTTTTTTATTATTTTGAAGTAATTATTTCATTTTCTAACTTACCTTTACTGACGGTCCCTTTATAGTTTAATTGTCTTGCTTATTATATTTTGTGCTTGACCTGATATTGTACGACTAAAAGCAAACGGCGCACTCGATTCAGTTGCATGCGATATATTATAGAAATGTCGGGTCTTTCTGCGGCATTTCTTTATAATAATTTTAATGATCTCTATTGCTTGTCAATGTTAAAAATAAGAAAAATACACATTTACAATTGAGTGTTTTGTTTGTGGAAAGTTCAAAACTTACATTAAAGCGGGTGGGGGGGGAGGGAACATGTATTTAAGAAGACATTACCCATTCATCCATATCTTTAATTGTATTTATTATATTACCACACCGGGTATTCGGACACACAGAACAGGGTGGAACACAAAAGAACGGTGAGGTGGATGAAAACATCGTGTTCAGGTAGGCGTGTTATTTTCATTCTGAACGCATTGAAATAGGATTAAAGACAGAAATAAGTTAATGCAGCCTCAAGCTTTTGTATGTCCCTTAACTACTAGTACACCAAGTATTGTCTGTTTGTACTGGAGAAATAATGTACAGGAACGTCATAAACACGGAAATTACTTCGGAAAAAGAAGACTTCCAACTTTCGTTGATTGTAACTCCTCGCGAAAAGCAAGTTACAAAATTTTTATGGTCAGTATAGATACCCCAATGCATACTTGATTATTTTTGAAAAGTTGAACTTCTAATTCTACGTATTAAGCACAGTATTCTTCATTATCCAAACATACTTGGTGGAATTTTGACACTGTGGACCGCGGGTGTGTGCTCTTTAGAGAACAAATTACTATTAAAGTTTAACTTTTACATTTATTTAGGACCACCGGTACTGTTACAACACGCCATATCAGGAGATAGAAGCGATACAGTTGTGTCACTGTTCTTCATCGCAACTCCTTTCCCGGTGGAGCCTAGGTGGTATTTCCAAGGAACCCCTGTTGTATTAGGATATGAGTACCAACAGACAACTTCATTCTCAACTGTAAAATTGATACAACACAGACATGATATTGACAGGATGGGATTTATTAGTAACTACTGTCAATTCCAGGTCGGATTTGTTTGGCGTTTATACTTGTAAAATTGTAAACGATTTTGGATATCTTCAGCATGACATTGTTGTTAATGAAGGTACTTAAAGATATTTTAAATATGATGTATAACACATGGCAAAATTACTTCGATGGTTTTTAAAGATGTATTATATCTTTTGATTGTTTAATTATTTTAGCAACTAATTCTTTATAATTGGTTGATATTTTAAAGAAAACAAAAATTAAAATTCTGTATATTATAATTCTACATTAGATACAGTACGATACAAGTGATGTCACATTTATACCTTAATGTTTTGTAGCCCGTGTTCCGAATACCCCTGATACTAGAAGTTCAGGAAATAGTTCAACAACCATCATTATTATTATCAGCGACAGATGCCTACATAGAGGTTTGTTAAGAAACCAAAGTAGATCCATCGAACACATTTTATTAACTGTGTGTTTACTTCTTATTATTTTTTATTTTGATTTCTTCAGTTGTTGTCTAAAATTATAGTAAATAGGCACAACGTTTGCTATATACCAAAAAGCTATATAATTTGTATAATATGATATAATGGGAATCTAATGTAATTCTATGCAGGAAAGCGAGAATCTGGTAGAATCTGGGAGAGGTAGAACAGCAAAATCAGATTTAAACAAGCTTGCTTCAAGTAGCAATTTTATTTTATACAAAGTACAGTCACTGAGATTTAAAATAACAACTGAATACTTTCATACTACATCAGGTTAAATAATAAATCATGGCATTCATGATTCACGACATCAATTTATGTAAAAAGTG
Organism: Limnoperna fortunei; assembly: GCA_944474755.1. NCBI lineage: Eukaryota > Metazoa > Mollusca > Bivalvia > Mytilida > Modiolidae > Limnoperna > Limnoperna fortunei. The sequence goes on along the minus strand of OX104120.1, from coordinate 13,129,374 downwards.
ACAAGAGTGTCAGTTGTTTACCAAACGTGTTTTAAACATGCAGTAGCAGACATGATTTGTTGTTACACTATACTGGTTTTGCCAATTCTCGATTGGCAAGATATTATGGAATAAAACTGTTGTTTATCCAATAGATTATTTTTTATTTAACCATTTGTTTCATAGGTTAACTCCTACACTTGTAAAAAACCTACAGGTACGGTTATTTCAAAGATCGTCTAATTTTTCGAACGACCTAAGTTTTGACATATTGTATACTACGTCGCCAGTCTCGATAATGTACGTTTTGTAAGCCATGTTGGATGATTCTAACAATAAAATACCATAAAATGTAATTACAAATCTTATTCATATAACATTTCTTTAAATTGGAGCATTGGTTTACAAGATAGGACTATAAGTTGAAGAAATTTTGGTATTACGGAAAGTTATCGAAATATCTGGCACTGGATATTTGGGAGGATTTTACACATCTTAACGCGGAGCTTGCTTATTTTATTTATCCCGAGAAAGTGAAGTTCTAAAGGAAACGTCCCGACAAACAGAAAACATGTTCGTATCCGCTTTTTATGAGAAAAATGAATTTTGCATAACTAGAGAATATGTTACTATCGAGAACAGTTAAGGCCCGATACTGTTCTTCTTAAAATAATGCCTGTGGTGAAAATTACACATATGTATTTTTAACTTTGGGTAAAATGTATATAGCATAATGTATACTTGTATATGTAAATGTATTTAAATATGAACAAAATTGGGGTCATTGTAAGGTGGTGGGTTTCCTCTCAATATATGTATTTTACTTTTACAGTATAGTTTATGTTGTTGAATGCAATAACACAAAATTTGGACTGCCCAAGGATAGTGATATGGACCATGAAACTGATATCGCTCGAGCATTATCAGTTTCTTGGTCCACATTACGACCCTTCGGCAGTCCAAAAATATGTTTTTTTGACAACATGTTTAATTTGGGCTTCTCATATATTGTTTTTTTATTATACATAACAACATATTTTGGGATACAGTTTTTACAAAGAGAATTTTTATGATTTGTCTTAGTGAATAGCTTTTGATTAAATTTATCTGAAAATCTCTGTTAGATATGTACCTTCTATAAAATGTAAGTGAATTGCATAAAACATTGATGAATAATTCGATAGTTGGAATAATAAGAAATACTCATGTACAGAATCAAGTAGTTCTGGTATACCGCTTTAATGTGTCGTGTTAAAATCAATACACTCAGTATGCCCGCAATTGACACAGATTTAGCTAACAAATACGTCTCTTTGACAAAAGTGTTTTAATGTCTGTTTTTGAATACATGTCAATTCAGCGTGCAAGGTATATGGTAACTATATTGCTAGCGTTAGTCTTCATTGGACAAGATTAATCTATGATTTGTCTGTAAGAGATCATGTGTTTTATCATGACGCTACTGACACATGCTGGTCTGTTAAGAAGACCTTTAAATCATTTCTCATACAAGTTGTTCACTTTGTATTTACCTTCTGAGAATATATTGTAGACGTTTGATATCACAGATGCAAAAGACTGCAGTAATAACAAAAGCAAAGAAAACTGACCGAACAACAAGAGCCAAAACGTCAAAGGGGAGTTATAAATCCGGATATAGACAAACATACACAACGCAACACGAAACTCAAAGACACAAAAACGAAAAGATAGTAACCCGAACCCAATTAAAACCAGGTGCATTGTAACCTTTTACCAGATTTAATGAATGAATGAATGTTTACTATCGTCAAGTGAGCAGTATTTCAGCAATATTCATGACTATCACAATTAACCAGGGGATTATCCAACGAGAACAACATTTGTACTTGCCACTTACAAAGTATGAGAGAAGGGTGATGAAGTAGTGTTTAAATTACATTTAACCTTCTTTTTTTATAACTATGAAAGAAGTCTTTATAGTGCAACGAGCTAGCTATTCTACAGCCATGTCACTACAACCTGCAGCCAACTTTATTATGACTGCCAACCTCTATCTAGCTCCCTAAGCGGTCACCTGGACACTAACAAATGTATTTCTTGTTGCACCCGATACCAGGCCTATTGCTGACAACGTTTCAACGTATTCAAATCAACATTTGCTTCGTTAAGTCTAAAAATTGGTGTATATACAGTGAAACGTTCATCGACATTTGAAGCTTCCATCACTAACACTGTAAGGTTAAAATTTTACACACCAATGTACTGAACAAAATATTATACAAGTGAGTATACAGTATAATATATACCACAGCAGTATTACATATTTTACAAAGCTGAGAAAAAAAACAGAAAACATAGCAGAAACGACAGATCAGTGGCATTAATGGATAAATATCTATTGATTTAGAAGAAACACCAGTCAACAGTGATCGTGTTTACGAACAGAACATTATGTGGCTTAGTCTAATACATTTTCACTGAGTTGTTAAAAATACAGAAACACTAGGATGATAGATTAGCTTTATTCATAAATAATTTGGCCGTTTATTGTGTTACACAATAAAGAAGGCTATATGCTAAGTATCTTTCAAAAATATTAAGTGAAAGGACATATTTTAATGCAATTAATGTGTTTTAAGAAACCCTCTTGCCCATGATCGATGGGTTTTCACTTTTTCGTTTCATGGTTTTGTTTTAAAGTTTACAACTGCAATAATAAACATTAAAATAATAAACATCCTACCGTAGGTGGGGGGTTTTCTCCGGGTACTCGGGCTTCCTCCCCCAATAAAAACTGGACGCCATGATATAGCTGAAAAATTGCTGAAAGTAGCGTTAAACACCATCAAACAAACAACAAACATGAAATAATAAACAAACGATGCGGCATCTGCCACTAAATTTTTGGTGATGCATTGAATCAATGTATTCAGCCGATAATCAGTCATTTTTACACATTATATTTTAGCCAAGATACAAACACATTCGCAATACTTTAAAAGCAAGAGTAACATTAAAACTTACTCTTTTTACCTTGTTGTGGTGAGCATTTTGATAGGAACAACGTGAATAACATGGCCTAAAGATAGTTTAAGTGTTAAAATGTTAAAAAGTTTTCTGTGAAATAAAATCATGCGGGTGTGCCATAACGAAAGACAATAACTCATATACAACATATTTAACCCACAATATACAATTCACATGGCTGTGTAAGTTTTTCTGTTAATTTATACAATGTAATTAAACAAACCATGTCTGACATTTACAAGACCTACCTTTATTTTATATGCAAATATAACTGTATACAATAAAATAAATAATTACATTTGTAGATATTAGAAGTTTATACATCAATCCTACTACGCTTGTATACAAGTAACATCACAAATTTGTTTAAGTTTCATTTGGTCATTCAATAACAAATGATTACTGTCATTTTTTTTATGATTATCTTCTTTATAAAAACTTTGGTTTGTTTGCCTATCATTATTTGTTTATGTGATTTAAAGTTGTTTTGCTGCGGCGTCTATCTAATTTCAACTAATGACGGAACATTAAGGTTTCCAGGGGGCTTAACATACGTTTTCTTTACGTTTAAATGATAATGAGTATTTTGCTATATAATACAAGTCTTAGTTGATAAGTGTAATTCACATAAATGTATGATTGATTTTACTTAGCAAGTAAACAGAGTTATAGTGTTCGTGTTGTCCTTTGCTAGTAAAAACAGGCCTGACAAAAGCACAATTATATTTGTTATTGTACCAGTTATTTAAATCTATGTAATCTATGTAATCAAAAGAACACGAAATATGTTAGGCATTATATATTACTTTTGACACAAGTATATTTGTCACGTTTTTTTATTAAAGCATATAATGTTAAAAGCTAAGTAGAAGAATGCACACATGACAATAATAGTTTACAGGTAAGAAAAATAATCATTAAACAAGAATTTAAACCCATAGAACAGTGACAAACACACGCCAGTACTATCAACACGCCAGTACTATCAATTGAAAAAATATCCAATAATTAATAATTATTTGGGGCTCCAAATGCAATTTCAGCTGTCGTCCTTTGTTAGAAATTCTTATATGACGATTTGGAAACAAATATGTATTACAATATAACAATTAAATATAATATGACTGCTCCAGCCATTTATAAAATCACAGAACCGTGTGTTCAGTTTTTCGCTTGCATTTTCGCTATTATTGCATATTGTTCTTTTGTATTACGAAAATCCTTTACAACAAGGGTTCCATGATAACACTACGATGCCTTTATTGTTTGCAAGTTACAAATCGTCCTTGACCCTTGCTTAGTTGTTTTGAAAGGACCTAAAGTTGTTTACAAAATTTCGTCTGTTATCGGACGTTCAAAGGTATTCCGGCAAAGCCCGAAACTTTTTTCGCCTCAATCGCTAACGACATGATCCGAAAGTTTTCGAACAGACGACAATCGCCTGCTCCTAGCTTACGCTTAAGTCAAAATTTGCTGTATCAAAATGAAAAACACCACCACATATTAAAACTCTGATTTCCTGTGAAAAATGATTTCTATTGGCAACATTTTGGAAATAAATGTACAAAAGGAGCATAACTCGACAAAACGTGGTAAGCAATTATTTATTTGACTTGTAGTAGGGTGTTACAATAGATGTCATGACGAAGTCATTATATTGTTATTTTGTTAATGTTAATAAATATTTTACTTTATTTTTTTATTTATTTCAAATATACCAAATATAACACAATATTTATGACATAGAAAGCGGTAATGTTTATAATAAGGGAGTGTCTCGGAAATTAGAACAGCAAAAACAAACCTTTACATATGCATAAACGAAATTTAAAATCTCTGTTTTTTATCAGTATTGAAATAATTTATGGATTCCCCAATGGTATTGATTCATTTAACTTAGGTGAAAATTGGTATATTTATAGATATAATGCTTACCCATATTTAAATAATCTATAAACTTGAAGCAGCCACAAGACATTTGTTTAATATAAGAAGCACAACGTTAGTATACAGTTAGTGTAATGGTGCCATTAAAAGTATTATTAATTTATTCATGTCTTATTAATATTCAATGTATTGTTTCTTACTTGCACCTCCTTAAGAAATTAAAAAAAAGACAGTATAAATATAGAAAGAGGGACAATTATTCCAAAATTAACACTTGATGACAATTGGTGTTTTTCGAAACCGAAACATTTTCAGTATGATTGAACAGTTAAAATCAAATAAACAGTAAACAACAAGTTTTAAATACTCATAACTAATCCATAGACTATTAACAAAAATCATCAATAGACTTATCTTTTTTTACTAGGGTCTACTTTGTATTATACCTATGCTGACTTTATTTTAAAAGGTTTAATAATATTTATGTTTAACTAATCACCATTATATACATACTTGTGTATTACAAAGTTTTACAATAGATAGCAAGACCGCTCAAAATTGTGAATATTTATCTGAAGTGTTGATTTGATATCTCTAGCTGATTAATCACAATGACCTTGTTTTTTCCAATTTATCTGCTAGACATTGTCATCACGAACAAAATCTTCAAGACTTTGTGTAAGTTACTATTTTATGACTAAAATTTTTTAAATGTAAATATAAATACACTATTTTAATTGAAGTATTTTTATATTACAAAGGGAAAAAGAAAGGGAGTTATCGAAAGGAAATGTTAAGACAAAATGGTTTTACAATTTTTTGTTGTGAAACTCTTAGTTGTATCTTAAATATTTCACAAATTTATTATTTATTTGCAGAGAGAAAATGTGTTTTTCAAAGAGTTGTGTGAAGTGTGCACTAGTTAATTATAATGTAGTATTTATGGTAAGTATATTTCAAACAATTAAAGTCGAATGCAATCCTGGATCTAAAACTTTTTCGAGAAAAATATTATCAGTATAATAAATTTAGATAATTCAATATTTATAGATGTTTCATCACTCGTTAGAATTGAAAATCACAAAATATCAACTGGAGTTGTGTGTTCTAAGATCAATGTCTAAGCAAGCGAACCTCTTTTGAGCTTGTTATAACACTAAGATTACGCAGGAGTTGATATAAAGTGATTTTTAACACTAATTTTGAGTTTTCTCTTTCCATTCCGTACGGATTGTTGCTCACGCAGCGCAACTTTACCCGCTTATGCAGAGATTTACTTACTTTGCAACCTCAAAAATACCCCCAACACAACTAATCAAATGCGTTGAAAGTGAACAATAATGAATTCAACTCTTATTTTTAAAATGCAAACGACACGTTATATTTGGAAATTTTTTAACTACAAAACACAGTTAAATACTCAAATACGAAGGTCTTATTAAGGTTTATGTCCAAATTAATATTACATCTCTTTCCATAAACTTCAGCAGGGCAAACTTACTTATTATGCAATTCATTCTGCTATTACATGTAAGAGACTATACTGATGTAGGGGTGACGAACAACTACTGAGCTGTACGACATATTTTGTAATTGTTAGTTATCGGCAGAGGTTAATCAACAAGCACATACAGCTCAAAGCGGCTCACTTCAGTGAATGCCCATAACATTTTGTTTAAAAGGGCGATTTCTATTGATAAGAGAATAAAGCAATAAGACAGTATATTGAAAGCAAAGCCAATGTTTTGAAAGATATAAAACACACATTAAACGTTTCAAATTGATCGATGATAAAAAAAAATATCAGCCGATGGTTGTACAGATTTAAAAACTATCAAAGTGTATACTCCGGATACTTTATCGTGTACGATAACATTATCTGGCATACAATTGTTAAAATTTTCTTTAATATAGGTCAATGTTAGTTCTGTTTTGTAACAAGTACTTGCATTTAACTCTTTTGTTTCGCGAAGTTTCCTTGATTTATAGCTACGTTTATATCAGGGCACTACATTATATATATTACAATTGTGGATATGCATAAAACAAGCATGATCAGTATAAGTCACGTTGCTAGCACATCATTAAATATCACCCAAAGTATAAAACAACAATATATTATACAATTACTGCACTTGAACGAGATCAATATGAGGTTTTATGAACCAGGGTAGAATAATATTAAACGAGGCAAATCCGAGTTCAATATTATTCTACTCTCTGCTCCATAAAACCTCATATTGATTAAGTTCAAGTGCAGTAATTGTTTTATTACCTTATTTTTTTAGGTCATGAAATGCAATATACAAGACTTTGTTATTCCCGAAAGTGACGGTCTGTCATAATGTGTTCTCGAAAATCGATAAAATATCGACATAATCCATGACGAAATGTTTGAAGTGATTATTTCTTTTATAATGGCCCATTCTCAGTCATTCCTTCTGCATACAATTTACATATAATAGAGTCCAATTCCCCAGGGTCCGCTGTTTCCAAACTAACTGACATATCCGTTTCACGTAAATATTTCGTACAAGACATAATCGTTTGATCTGTCAATTTTCGAGTGTTGACAGCATCTCTTTTCTTAGTGATTTAATTAATTTCGAAGTTAGTAATATCTTCAAATCTTCCTGTATTAGCACCAAATCGATGACGCTACCATGTTTACAAACAACAATATAATCGGACATTAGTCAGAACGATAACTTTAATTGGAGAAAACAGCACGTGCTGGGTATTTTCATTCATAAATTTCTCACGAGAGTGCAATATGGTTTTTTATTGAGTAGAATGAGTTTTTTGCAATCAAATATGATAGGAAATGGAAAGTCGCGTGTATTGGTTTACGCCAATAGGAAAAAGGCAAAAATATCTATTATGTAATAATAGTATTTTTTTTCTAATCATAAAACATATGAAATGATTATCAACCCATTATATTTAATGCTTTGTCTCAAAATACGTAAAACCATACAAATAATTTGCTATGAAAAATAATCCACACTCGCGATTGCTATCAATATATCAAAACTAGCATACAAGGCTTTATTTCATTTTTACAATACGAATATAAAAGACAGCAAAATTAGAAATAACTGATAACTAGAAATCTAGCATAATACAGAAGTTATGGATTATTATGTGACCAGCAGTTATTTATAACATCAAGAATGTTTAATTAACAACCTCATTTCCACAACCTGATTTATTTTATAGTGATTAACACATCACATAATTTTACTCAAAGCACTGAAGTACTTATACCATTGGTCAATGTCAAAATAGACGTGAGGTCAATGTTCATATAGATGTCAAAGATAATACGTCTAATTATCTAATTGTCTAATTAAAACTATATATTACACTATTATGTATAGTAGTATTAAGGAATTCTAGCCTACAGCTTACATTTTATTGTAATTATAGCCCAAGTCAAAAATTAGTAAAATTAATACAGTAGCACAAAAAACATGTTCACATAATTGTTAATTTTAATTTATTTCAATATTTAAAAGTATGTATTCTATATATATTGTGTTTTACTTAATTTATTGGATGATTTTTATTTCACGGCGTTAACTAGACAAAATGTTGAGGTACACACAACATAAATTACAATTTATTACCAAACAAAACATCAACCGAATGATTAAAAAATCGTTACATCTTTTCAGCTCACTGGAATTGGAAGCCTCGTAGTTGGAATATTTATGAAAGCGAATTCAACTTTATTGAACATACAACACGTTATTGAATTTAACTCTTCAGATAATTACATATCTACTCCAGCCGTTATTCTAATTGGATTCGGAGTGATCTCTTCTTTTTTTGGAATATGCGGGATAATGTGTGCATTAAAAGAATGGAGAAAGCTTCTTCGTGTGGTCAGTAACAATTATTTGATTGAAAATGAGGAAGTTTCCTTTTTATTTCAGATATGAACATATTATTTAATGAAGAAGTAAGTAATTCAATTAATTCAAGTGCTTTCATCAAAACTACAACTTCAAATCCCGCTGAGGGTAAGCACAAAATTTGATCGCATTAAAGTCTAATTATAATTGTTTTGGGTTTCATTTGTAGACGTATATATAAAAATATGATATTAGCCCTGTATTTCTGATGTTTCAGAAATCCGCTGAATAGATATATTATCTGGTTGTCACAATACATAGACGTTTGTTTATAATTTACTTACTGTGACTGTATGTCAAGTAACTTTGTCATCATATATAATATATACAAAATGCTTAATAAGATTGCTGTCAGATTAATACGTTTTAATATATAATGATATCTATTTACAAACATTTACAATGACCTCAAATGTTATTGAATTTCGTGATAAATTTAGCTCTTGTTATTGCATTTATATTACTGTGATTTCATTTATTTTCGTGGGTATCAATTTTCGTGGTTGGAGGAAAAAAGACATTTCGTGGGATTCTTAAATTCATGGTTCGCGGAGTTGAAAAAAAAGAAAGATGGGGGAAATGCTTACAAATTTTCGGTATTAACATACAGTGTTACTCTGCACATTTTCTAATAGGTCATTTTCAAGACATAATCGCTCACGGGAGGTGACAATTGTAATGCTGATCACGGGATTTCATAGAAATTTACGGTACTTTAGTGGAAAACGGCGACATTAAAACGAAATGGGACGGCTTCAGAAAAACGATGCAAAACAAAACCTGTACTTTGTTGTGGCAGGTGCAAAGCCAACACTAAACATAAATTTATGGAATTGGTTGCGTTTTATGTCGTTTGTAAACACATTTATAAAAGACGGTGTGTTGAGTAAATTTCCCTTAATAAAATCACGCGATACCATTTATCACGTGCTAGTGTAAATCTAACTAACTATCTTGAAAACGGCGTATTGACTGCTTATTTTTAAAGGAGCATGAAGTAATAAAGATTAAACAGAATTTGTTTTGTAGCCGTAATTATTATTAATATATTAATGAACATTTCATTTTATTAAAACCAATCTAAATAAACAGTTCACTGTAAATTCGTTGTACATTCATTTGGGCAAAGATTAAGTTTGTTTGTTTGACAATAAACTTGATGATATAATTATTGGTTGTTTTAAGGATGGAAATCAGTATAAAAAGGTGTTAAAATAGATTGCTTTTATCGATAGTTATTTTAAATAAGAAAGTTACTTTAATATTTGTGTAAACATCAACACTTTACAACGAAAGGCACAATAGTAAGTACGTTCATTACTAACGACATTACGCAATTAAAAATAACAACGGTATGTTTTTTTTATCAATTTTATTTCTGTTTAGTGTCATAAGCACAATAAAGTTGTTCATAATTCAAAATTGTCATATGTATCGAAAACATATAAATATAACGATGCACCTTGAACATCAATCGACATTATCCATGTAAACAACCGTCCCATAGAAGTTTCTCATGTCAGCTTACCATCATTATAGATTTCTAGAGGTCATTATTCGTTGAATTCTTAATTTCGAAGTTTGTCTCCACCCACGAAAACGACGAAAATTGGTACCCCACGAATAAAAATGAAACCACAGTATTGAATTTCAAATACAAGGGTTGTTGTCAATTGTTGGTTAGCTTATTGGATATAGACAATGTTAAATAAAATATATTAAGAACAGATTACTGGATCAATGGAAAGTAATAACTATTTTTCTTGTCTTTTTAGTACATTCTTTTTGTTGTGTTGGTTTGTATTGGAGAGCTCTCAACTTTAATTGTGGGCTTTGCTTTTAAAGGAAAGGTAAATTATGCGAAACCAGCAGTAGCTATGGGAGTCCTGGAGTTTGGACGCACTTTTATTTTTTACAATTTTTCAAAATCTTAATATTCTTATTGCTAATCATAGAACCCATCATGTATGTGGATGTGTTCACTAAATAAATTAAAAGGGCTGTTGTAGTACAGAATTGTGTGTTTGTTTACCAGTCGGACTTTGTCTGAACATAAGTTATTTTTAATTGATCTTAGTCTTCACTAAGTCTTTGTATTATCCCTGTCTAACGATTTTCGACCTATACATGGACACACATATTCCGGTCAAGAAAGTCATGCTGGAGAACTATGTTTTTTTTAGTAATAAATCAAATCTATCATAGTGAACCTCCGTATATTAGATTCTATCTGTCTGCAGACACCCAATCCTTTATTAAGAAACTCTAAATAGGAAATAAAGATGTTTCAGTACATGATCAATTGGGATAAGCATACTCTTTATGCATGTACCGCCGAAATGTTGCCACATAAAAAGTAAACAAAATCAGAAAGGAGAATTACAATCATTTGTCGTAAATGTTGGATCTTAAACGACCTTCTTTGTCAATTTCTAGAGGTAGGTCAAGGTAGCATCCAGACCTACAACTAGTTTCTGTCGTGTTCTTACTCTCAAGTTCAATGAGTTGATACGACCAACACGAATTTTGGATTATGCAACGAAAGCACGTTATCTACATAGCATATAATGAAATGAAACGAGATTGTTAATCTTTGGTCCTAGTTTCCTCAAGCACTTTTTAATTTTCCTCATACGTATAGTTAGCAAGAATAGGCAGAGTAAGTACCCATTGTAATACTGACGGTCTGTTGAAAAACATTTCCACCAAACGTTACAATATGTTATAAATCAAGATCAAGCATTCTCATGATTTCAAAATTTTTTGTTAGAATCAGAGAGATTCTTTATGACTTGTTACGACCTGAAGACCTAAACCATATATTTGTTAAGGAATTCAAAACGGATCAATTATATTCCAGGATTTCCTGTTTTTCAAGTGTCGTCTGAGTATATTTAACTTTTTTAAAATACAACATAATATGAAAAATAGCAAAGAAAACCGACCGAACAACAAGAGCCAAAAATCAAGGGACAGTTACAAATCCGGATATAGACAAAACGCAACACAAAAACCAAAAACACAAAAAAACAGAAAGAGAGTAACCCGAACCCAATAAAAACCATGGGTGCACTCAGGTGCTCCGGACGAGTAAGCAGTGCCTGCCTCTAATTAGACACCCGTCGAGTTACTCATTGTCATGTCTAGGGAAAAGTCAAATAATATAACATTTTATTTTAGCGATTTTACTGTCATTACAAGTGGATGCGAATTTCTGTTCAGAATATGTTTCTGATTTAAAATCATTTTTGGAAGTACTTATAACGTTTTATGAGACTGAATTACGAATTAACTATCACATATAAGCATTGTTGCACGGTGCTAGGTTATATGAACCATAATGTATATGCAGATGTTAAAAATATGTTCTGACTAAATTGTTTGTCCCATTCATAATATTTACACTGTTAAAGTATATTTGAAGCCGATTAAACTTTTGTCACACATGCCTGCTACTTGATACAAGTTGTATAATTCTGATTCAGACGGGGTCGAGACCTGTTCAGACTAGATAAAGGTTACTTGAGACTTTTAACGCCAACACAACTGGGTCAAGTACAATGTCAAATTGGATTCAGAGTAACAATTTATTTAAATTAAGTAATTTTCTTACGAATACAGGCTTTTCGAACAAGTCATCACACAATTCAATACATAAACTTTAAGTTTTGGACTTTTTATTATCTACCAATATTCTGCTTCACGCAAAATAAATAAACGCATGTGAGACATTATGACACTCAAGATAAAATTTAATCTAACCTGAATAGTTTTTGCTGTTGATACAAAAAATTTGTCGATAGGTACCTGTACTTGGTAAATGTCAAACAGTAGAGCTACAGACTGTTGTAGTTGGAGTGTCATCAGTTTGTTAACGAAATAGTCTATATACGAATTAAGTAATATATTGCATATTTGATCTTGCTTATGCAGACTGTTGCACTACGACTTAAATGTACATTCTATGTAATCTTTATGTGGAATATTTATTGTTTTGTTTTGTTTGAATGAAGTTTAACGTGGAAACTTTATCATGGCGTCCGGTTTTTATCAGGGGAGGAAGCCGGAGTACCCGACGAGAAAGCTCGACCTGCGGTAGCAAAACTGGCAATCTTTGTAAATTAATAATGGAGTCGAGTACACCATGCCTGCAACGAGAATATTTAAGACTACTACATAGATAGTTTAAAGCTAGTAACAAGTCACCGTGGATGAAGCGTATTGTATCTAAGTAGAGGTTTTACAACACAAAACGTAACTAGTCCTATTTCTGTACTCTTGAGTTAGATCTTTAGAAATGTATGTACATCGTGGTAAAATAAATCATCCTCCAAATGTAAAATTAAAATTGTATCCCGTACCATACATGTAAGTTATATTTTGAGGCAAGTTTTTAACTACTTATATTTTAGGTAGCTGATACGTTACAAAACGTCATGAGAGATTCAATGGGAGGCTACGACTCCAATAATAAAATTTCATTGGTTACCAAAGGATGGGATGTCATACAATCAGGGGTGAGTGCATGATCAACATTTAAAACTAAAACATAAATGAAAGAATAATAGTTCCCACAAAAGTGCAAATATACCCCTTTGTTAAAAATAATTCGTCAAAGTTATCTACAACACCAGATGTGCAATTTTATCAATCTAATTGTACTTTTAAATATTTATAATAAAATAGTAAACACAATAATTTAATTAGATTAGCTTCTTTTACAGTTTGATATGAAGACCATCTTTATTGACTTTTTAACCCACAAATCCGTTTTCCCTATTGCTGTATATCACCTTCATAATGGAGATTTTCCGTTGTTGTTAATCATTGCAGCGAGTTTGTGTAGTGACCTATGGTAAACACGACATTGTAAAACCAACCGAGCTATGAAGTGTATATAAAAAGCACACAAAAATTCTAATACCCCAACACATTGATATGGTCATTTGTAAAATTGTTTCTCTTATTTATTGTGAAAAGTTTAGAATTCAACAGTGGTCTATCGTTTTTAATTTAAAGACGTCATAAGCCGGGTTTTGTATAAATATCAGGTTACATTTTGGTTTAAGCTACTGATACTCTTAATTTAACACCACTTCTAGTTAGTTATTATAGAAACTTTACATGGTATATCCAGAAACGCAATATTATAGCAACTAAGTAAGTATATCTAAAATCCATTTTTCTAAGGTAAATTACTTAAATTGTAAAGAAGATCCATTGTGCATCAAATGAAGTACTCGTTTGTCTTCCAAAATGTGTCTATGCTAACAATGTTATTTCTTACATCACTTATAATGTACTTTATTGTTTGTTCTTTTTCATAAATTCCCTTTTTGTTCTTAGAGGGCGGGGGTCTTGGTTCTACACTTGTTAAACAGGGGCCTTAAAAATCGTTTCATCCAAAATACTTGGAAAACTCAATTCATCGCTGTCATTATAATCATCATCATAAATGTCATAATTGTAGCATTTATCCTTTGAATTTGAAGGGATCTACATTGACTTAAAATAAGTATTTGCATTCATCAGTTGCTTCATCATTAGCTTATTAAAGATGAGAAGTCTAGTATTCCAGCTCTGAAATCAAATCCATACTAGTATCTGATCTGCCAACTTTATCATTTGCTTATGCACTTTTTGAAAAGGCTATTTTTTATTATTTTACTATCAATGGTAAACAAGATCCACAATGAGCTCAGTTCAGGTAAAGCTACTGTGTTACACAAGCTGGTCTGAAAAAGTTACTATCCACAGGTCTTTTTAGAGGGGAAATGTGTTACGCAATAGTCTGCAAATGCGTAACACATTTGCAGACTACACTTTTTAAAACTATTTCTGACTTCAAATAGTTTAAACCGTAAACTTTCTGATACTAATTACAAGCACAAAAAAATATCCAAAACGATAAGCAATAACTATATTGAATAGCTCATATAAAACTACATCTTCTGAAATTACATGGAAAGGCAAGGAAAGCGTTCTAATTGATAAAAGAGTATTGTTGACTTAGTAAACGTTTTTTGTTTTGAAATAATCGAATATTTGTTTTAATGGCTTAGACAGAATAATGATCGATGTTAATCTTTAACATTTGAACCGTAGGCTATAAACGCGTAAATGTTTAACATTTTACTCGTCTGCTATAAACGCTTAGGATTTTACTTATTTAATAGAAGGGTCTTTACGTTCTTGTATCACATAAAATTGACAACATCACTTCGTATCGGTCTGTTGCATATTCAAAACATTTCATTTCAGTTTCATTGCTGTGGTGTTCAAAATTATTCAGACTATCGCAACATGAAAATAAGACTTCCAGATGGAGAGGTTTGTATTATAATCTGCTTATAAAACCATGCGACGACACCGTCAACACCAATAACTCTGATAAATAAACGTATCAGACAGAAGTGTTGACATATGTTAATAATGTTATGGTGTTTGTCGTCAGGGCGAAGCGCAAGTTTTTTTAAGATAGAAAAAACTTATATGAATATGTTCGCTATTTTATATTGCGTTGCTCCTAAATAGCGGAAATGGGTGAATGGCATTGAAACTATGCAATTCAATTTTAATAATAAAATTCACTAAAATTACCTATTATTTTGTAAATTATAAACAAAGAAGAAGAGCTGACACGAATTCTATTTCATTAAAAAGACACTTTTTCGAACAACGAGCATATTAAGAAATCTATTAGTATCATCTTAAAAAAAATACTACATTTCATTTCGTTGTAAATACAAATAATACAATTAATTAACTATTCGTTTGCACCCTTTTTATTTTTCTTCAAGATTGTACCGTCTTCTTGTTGTGGGTCAGATATAGAAATTTGCCAGGAGGAGGCAAGGAAAAAGCCAACCGAGAATCCGAAGGATTACAAAAGTTTGTACTTTCAAGTATGTATCAGCCACTTTTTATGTCATGCGTCTATATAGTTAAATCGCACAAAACGAAGTTTTGGCAACTTATTGTTTTTGCACCGTTTCTTCTTCGTCTTCTTCTTCATCTTCTTGTTTTTCGGAGCTCCGCTCAGAGCATTTATTTCTTGGTTATTTTGTATTGTACTTCGTAAATATTTGTATTGTTTTGTTCAGAAGAATTTGAATTTTCAATACCCTTTATTAAATAAAACAATAAATCACAGTTGTACAAGGTATCACAAATTCAAGTAACATAAAATATAAATCTAACAAATACATTATTATGACAAGCTATTTAATAATTTTGAAAATACATTTAATTATAAAGACTTTAAATCCAAAAGTATACTAAAAAAACATTCGTGATAATAAAGGACTTTGTCCAATTGATCAAAGTTAGTTTAATATGATACAAGCCAGTTTAAACTTTAAGCATAATTGCCCATTTTAAAATCAAACAAATCTATAAAAGACTTTGTCCGAGTGATCAAAGTCAACATGGGCTGCTACACGCCAGTGCATGTTTTAACATTTAACACATCGCGGTTTACAATATATAGAAGAGACAAGAAAATAAAAATAGAGATGAAATAACTTAACATTAAATATAAACAAAAAGCTTGTCATTAGAAATAAAACACAATACATTGTTAAAACACCAAAAATCTGAAAAAAACCATTATTTACAAACCTATAGTAGGCAAATTCGATTGTCAACCAGGCGCGTATGTGAGACCTGAATTCCCGCAGTGGGTCTGTTTGTCCGCCTTCGGTCTTCAGGTGCTGCAACGTCACATAGATGACAACGGCTCTGTAAATGACCTTTGACTGAGGGAGAGGAAATTAGTTCTTATTTTGATTTTTGGCTGCGCCGAGCTGTAGCATGGACAGTGGTTTATTATTCAATGGAATTTAATTATTAGAGCTGCAGTTTCATACAGAATTTATAAATAAATTTATTTGTATAATTTATTAAATGTATTGGGTATTTTTCAGCTGATTTTGCAAAGCCCATTTCTGGACTATTTTATGGGTGTTTGTGAGTTTCCTTAAGTACCCTTCGGGGTTTCTTAATTTGCGAAACATTTTATCTGACATGACACCCCGAAAATTTAATGTGATATTAGTGAAATGATTTCGTTCGTTTTGAGGGGTCTGTCATTACTCAACGAAACTTAGTGCCCGAGTCAAAGCGAAAAATGTTAATAGTTTCCCCAATATGCCAATAATTAAGAGGCCGTTGCCAGATGGCCATCTTTGTCTGGGTGGCAGTCCACTGGAACAGTTGTCTTGGGGTCCTGTACCGTTTGGTCAATCGTTGCGTGTTGGTACATTCTACCAAGACGACTTTTCCGTCCTTCATCATCACTGGATGTCTCGTAGTCTTTGACGATGGATCAGCTGTAATCGATCTTATTACTGGACAGCTGTCCGATGTTGGCACGTGAACAGCTGGAGGAGATCGATTTGCACTGACCTTAGGTGGCGTTTACTCATTGCAGGAAAAAGGAGTTCCAAATATAAATAATTCTATTGAACCTACATCATTAAATTCATGCGAAATACGTTGGCACGAAACGAAAATTTGATGTAAGACTTCTAGCAACCCACAAGAGGAACAAACATCAGACAGCTGACAACAGATTTACAATAAAATTTACTTGTTGAAACAGCACCATGAAGTATTCTCCAGTTAAGTTCACCTTCATGCATGCTATGAGGATATTCATAAACATGACTATATATGATATTAGGGGAAACATTGGATTTTAAAATAATATTCCAGTAACTTTTTGGTATTGGGACAATTAAAACTAAAATTCTGAACAACAGATTGCAAATACATGATTTTCTTTGGACATTTATCAAGAACAACACCATCACTAACTGCAGGTGCATTGTCAATATCTTATTTAAAAATATACTATTCTTTCCACTCCGGAGTAAAAGCCGACCATAATAAATCCAGATGTTGTTGGATGCAGCATTCAGAACGAATGCTAATTATGCCAACAAGACCCGCTGCAATTAATTTTCTTTTCAAACTAGTATCCAACAGATCTTCAATTTTAGTCATACTAGCAACTGCAAAATTTTCAAAATAAAAAGGTTCATCGGTTTGAGGGTTAACTAATAAAAGGGTTAAAGAACAAAGGTTCTTCTAAAATGTCTGCAACTGAGGTATCATCTATGTTTATTCTAGATGATTCAAAATATTTCCAGGCTTTTATTAAATCTTGATAAAAGCTTGAGATGTTAGTATACTGAAAATCTCTTTCAAGTAATAATAATTGAACATCATAATTCAAATTAGAAACAGTAGACAAAAAATATTTACAAAAAGAAGTAACAAGGGTGAACATCTTCATCATTTATTAATGTACAAAATCTGTACATAAACTTAATTCGAAAATCTATATATAAAATATGAACTAAATCCTGTCCTCCAGTACATACAGCAAGACATAACATTTCTTTGGAAACCCAATGTTTTCCTTGCTATAGAAAATCTATAAATTTGCCAGGAGGAGGCAAGGAAAAAGCCAACCGAATATCCAAAGGATTACAAAAGTTTGTACTTTCAAGTATGTATCAGCCACTTTTTATGTCATGCGTCTATATAGTTAAATCGCCCAAAACGAAGTTTTGGCAACTTATTGTTTTTGCACCGTTTCTTCTTCGTCTTCTTCTTCATCTTCTTGTTTTTCGGAGCTCCGCTCAGAGCATTTATTTCTTGGTTATTTTGTATTGTACTTCGTAAATATTTGTATTGTTGTGTTCAGAAGAATTTGAATTTTCAATACTCTTTATTAAATAAAACAATAAATCACAGTTGTACAAGGTATCACAAATTCAAGTAACATAAAATATAAATCTAACAAATACATTATTATGACAAGCTATTTAATAATTTTGAAAATACATTTAATTATAAAGACTTTAAATCCAAAAGTATACGAAAAAAACATTCGTGATAATAAAGGACTTTGTCCAATTGATCAAAGTCAGTTTAATATGATACAAGCCAGTTTAAACTTTAAGCATAATTGCCCATTTTAAAATCAAACAAATCTATAAAAGACTTTGTCCGAGTGATCAAAGTCAACATGGGCTGCTACACGCCAGTGCATGTTTTAACATTTAACACATCGCGGTTTACAATATATAGAAGAGACAAGAAAATAAAAGTTAAAAATAGAGATGAAATAACTTAACATTAAATATAAACAAAAAGCTTGTCATTAGAAATAAAACACAATACATTGTTAAAACACCAAAAATCTGAAAAAGAATAAACATTATTTAAAAACCTATAGTAGGCAAATTCGATTGCTAACCAGGCGCGTATGTGAGACCTGAATTCCCGCAGTGGGTCTGTTGGTCCGCCTTCAGGTGCTGCAACGTCACATAGATGACAACGGCTCTGTAAATGACCTTTGACTGAGGGAGAGGAAATTAGTTCTTATTTTGATATTTGGCTGCGCCGAGCTGTAGCATGGACTGTGGATTTATTATTCAATGGAATTTAATTATTAGAGCTGCATTTAAAGAGCAGTTTCATACAGAATTGATAAATAAATTTATTTATATAATTTATTAAATGTATTGGGTATTTTTCAGCTGATTTTGCAAAGCCCATTTCTGGACTTTTTTATGGGTGTTTGTGAGTTTCCTTAAGTACCCTTCGGGGTTTCTAAATTTGCGAAACATTTTATCTGACATGACACCCCGAAAATTTAATGTGATATTAGTGAAATGATTTCGTTTGTTTTTAGGGGTCTGTCATTACTCAACGAAACTTGGTGCCCGAGTCAGAGCGAAAAATGTTAATAGTTTCCCCAATACGCCAATAATACGGAGGCCGTTGCCAGATGGCCATCTTTGTCTGGGTGGCAGTCCACTGGAACAGTTGTCTTGGGGTCCTGTACCGTTTGGTCAATCGTTGCGTGTTGGTACAATCTACCAACACGACTGTTCCGTCCTTCATCATCACTGACTGTCTCGTAGTCTCTGACGATGGATCAGTTGGAATCGAACTTATTACTGGACAGCTGTCCGATGTTGGCACGTGAACATTTGGAGGAGACCGATTTGCACTGACCTTAGGTGGCGTTTACTCAGTGCAGGAAAAAGGAGTTCCAAATATAAATAATTCTATTGAACCTACATCATTAAATTCATGCGAAATATTTTGGACATAACGTAATAAACCTTGTATACGTTGGCACGAAACGAAAATTTGATATAAGTCTTCTAGCAAACCACAAGATGAACAAACATCAGACAGCTGACAACAGATTTACAATAAAATTTACTTGAAACAGCACCATGAAGTATTCTCCAGTTAAGTTCACCTTCATGCATGCTATGAGGATATTCATAAACATGACTATATATGATATTAGGGGAAACATTGGATTTTAAAATAATATTCCAGTAACTTTTTGGTATTGGGACAATTAAAACTAAAATTCTGAACAACAGATTGCAAATACATGATTTTCTTGGGACATTTATCAAGAACAACACCATCACTAACTGCAGGTGCATTGTCAATATCTAATTTAAAAATATATTGGTGAACAACACTAATATCAATATCATTATGTAAAAACTATCAATTCTTTCCACTCCGGAGTAAAAGTTGACCATAATAAATCCAGATGTTGTTGGATGCAGCATTCAGAACGAATGCTAATTATGCCAACAAGACCCGCTGCAGTTAATTTTCTTTTCAAACTAGTATCCAACAGATCTTCAATTTTAGTCATACTAGCAACTGCAAAATTTTCAAAATAAAAAGGTTCATCGGTTTGAGAGTTAATTAATAAAAGGGTTAAAGAACAAAGGTTCTTCTAAAATGTCTGCAACTGAGGTATCATCTATGTTTATTCTAGATGATTCAAAATATTTCCAGGCTTTTATTAAATTTTGATAAAAGCTTGGGATGTTAGTATACTGAAAATCTCTTTCAAGTAATAATAATTGAACATCATAATTCAAATTAGAAACAGTAGACAAAAAATATTTACAAAAATAGTAACAAGGGTGAACATCTTCATCATTTATTAATGTACAAAATCTGTACATAAACTGATCCTGTCCTCCAGTACATACAGCAAGACATAACATTTCTTTGGCAACCCAATGTTTTCCTTGCTATAGAAAATCTATAAATTTGTTTCGAATGGCACTAATAATTTCATCGGACACGTCCACGAAATATAATATATGCCACAATTTTGACGCGGAGAGTAAATTAACTACAAGCGTTCGTCCTCTACGTGACAAACCACGAGCAAATGGTTTCCACCTGTCAAGTTTGACAGTAGTATCCTCCTCCATCCCTTCCCAAGTTTGTTGACAAAAACCTAATTATTTCCAACAAAAGTACCCAAACATTTTTCTAACTTCCCACCCACAAACCTTCGGACTTTTGTAAATTAATTTTTGAATTAGAAGCTTTCTGGTATATATCTAACCAGAAAGACAACCTATCAAAATCAGAGTCCTGCGTTAACAGAGTATCCAAATCATCTGCATATGCAGATAAACAATTTTTCTTACCATCAGATAATGGAAGTTCAATGCCTTAATTTATGCAAAAGACGTTGAAGGCAGATAGCATATAATTGATCAGAAAAGGAACATTCTTGTTGTATACCTCGTTTAAATTGAAAAGGGGAAGATCACGAATTATTTAAATTATTTATTTTCAGTAAACTGTGTACATCTGTATAAATAGTATTTATACATGATATGAAATAATCGCCAAAACCGAAAGCTTCTAATGTCTTCATCAAATAGCCATGATGAACACGATCAAAAACTTTCTCTTTTTCAAAGGAAACAAAACCAAGGGGGTATTTTCCTGATTAGCATAACACGTAGCATCAGAATTAATACGAATATTGACACTTATATTAAGACCGGGAACACAATAACTTTGATCTGATCGAATCCTTAGCGAGAAGGCTCTCGTTAATATTTTATAATCACAACAGAGAAGAGACACTGGTCTCCAGCTTTTCAACAAACTACTGCCACCTTTTGTTCGGAATTATCGTCAAAATGGCTCTTCTGCACGAAAGCAGAAGTATGTTTTCTTCAATAGAAGAAACAAAGACTTCGTGCATATCTTTACCAACGACGTTCCTAAAGGTTTTGTAAAATTCACTAGGGCAGCCCATCAATACCAGGGGACTTATTTTATTTATTATTATTCATTTTTAAAACGGCAGAGGACTATTCATTATAATTTATAACACTGTCTATGTTTGTTTTTGGATTTCACTTATTGTAGGAAGGTCTTTCAAAATCCCATTTTGACAACCTTCATCAACAAGGTCGGGGCTATACAAGCCAGAGTAAACATTTCTGACAAGGTTTTTTATTTCATGATTGAATCAGTTATACTGCCGTCAAGCAGTTAAATGGGACAATAATTTCTTTGTACCAAGTTTCGTTTTAACGTCAAAGAAATATTTTTAGGTTTATCTGAATCATTAGCATATTTAAATTTAAAAGAACCCAAGAACCACGAGCTTGGATTCGTTCCAGTTCAGACAACAAGTGTTGCTTCTCAATTAAAATGCCATTGAGATCTGGGCTGTTTGCAATATTTGATATTAATAACTCAATATCTGATTGCGAGGTATCACATTTACCTTCAAAATCATTATTTCAACAACAATTTCTTGCGATAGTTCCTTTATTTTGTATTTTCTACGATCCCACCAATCTTAAATACACTTAAACTCAGATTTCTGTAATAGCCAGAAGTTATTAATCATATCAACATACAATTTATTATGTAAAAGAGATGTATTTAAACACCAGTAAACACTCTTGTGTTTAGCTTGTACTTCTTTAAAGTTAACACGAACGTAATCATGATCAGAATATGAACATTGTTTTATTTCTGAAGATCGAATAAACTGTCTATAATGTTTAGATATACAAATTATATCGAGTCTTGGGGCGACTCCGTCATTTCTCGACCAGGAATAAGTTCTATCGTACGGATGAATATTGCGAAGCGTATCAATAAATTTGAAACGTTTAACAATATCTTTAAATTCATTACAAGAATGGGGGTGGTGTTCAATTTTGCCTGTCCGATCGAGGGAAAGATTAGTAGTACAATTAAAAACACCTCTAAAAATATTGGAATGGAATAATCAAGTTGATTAAAATGGTGTTTTAAATGTATCAAAAAGTCAAGCTTTTCTGTGGGGACAAGCTGGGGAATAAACATTCAACAAATATACAGTTTGCTCCTGTATTTTAATAGTTGCATGTCAAATGCGACCAGGTAAAACATATTTATAATTTAGAATAGTATATTCTAAATTATTGGAAAAACATATCGCTTATCCAGCAGAAATAGTTGAGAGATGAGAAAACACTATTTATCCTCTCCATATCATTTTCCATCTACCTTCGTCAGAAGTTATGGTAAGATTATCTTGAAGAAAAACTATGTCTGCATTCATTTTAGATTTTAAAGAATCTAATATAAAATATCTTTTAAAAGAATTTCGACAACCTTGAGTATTCAGTGAAACTAACGAAAAACGAGACATTACAATTGTAATTGTAACGAACAAAATGTGCAAAAATGCATAATTAAGTAGGCAATACATATTGCTTTAGATATATTTTATCTCTAGGCATGAGTTTTCAAATACGTTTTGTTTTTAATTCCATTATAAATTTATTTAGTCGGGCCTTATTGGGAAGACGACTTAGGGTTTCTTCGGCGATCACTAAAGTCTTGACACAGTTGCCTGAGGTTGGTGGTATCACACCAATAAACAAAAAGTCAATCCAACTAAAATCTGGGCAATCCAAGATGAAAATACAAAATCCCCACAAAATGAAAGAACTTCTGATGAACAAAAAATATATATTTTGACGAACCACAATACAAAATAACCAAGAAATTAATGCTTTGAGGGAAGCTCCAAAAACTCGTCCTATCCCTTCAAGAAGAAGAAGCTCTTACATTTTGTGGAGTTATTTTCATTATTTATTCTCGATTACCGAGATTTTTGGTGGATTGTGATCAAGTTTATCGGTTCATTTTTGTTTAAAAATGGCGTCTTCTTCATTTTCAAGTGTTATGGTCACAGGTAAAAATACTCAGTTTTCAAATGTAATTGCCTCGAGCAAAAGTTGGTTAAACGATAAGGACAATAGGGATCTTAATTCAATCAAGAGGACAATGCCAACCAAGGTAGGTGTAAAATCCGTGCCCGAGGCTAATTGCAGTAATCGTTGTAATTCACGTGGAGAAAGTTCAGGATTAAAAAGTTCACTTTGTCAACCGGTAATAATGTAGTCTGTTCGGGAAAGTGTACGATCTGAACACAGCAATGACATGCCATAATTTGTGCATAAACTGTTTAGGTTCGTTTTAAGGAAACTAGGCGTAAAGTTAACCAACATACAGTCGATCTCTATTGAGCAATATGTTGTTGCTATTGCTACTATTGTAAAGCCTGAAAATATAGTGTTTCTATCAAAACTTGAAGATGTAGAACTTTTGTGTTCTAATGGCCTTAGTATTGGTGATGAATTAATTAATGTTCAATGTTTAGTTAAAATCACTAAGAAACTAACTTTGTCCAACGCCCCCTTTTATTCCCAATGACTTATTGGAAGATGAATTGATGCGCTATGGCCGCATCATCTCTGACATTAAACCTATTGCACTAGACATCAACATACCGGCTCTTAAACATGTAAAGTCCTTTAGAAGTTCCCTTATTCCCCACGCCAGTGTAGTGTTACCAGAATATTTTGATATGTTCTACCAGAGACAAAACTGCAGAATATTTCTTAATGATGATGTAGTTTGTTTTAAATGTAAGCGTACTAGATATATTCAGAGCAAATGTCCCGAGGACAAATTTACAGCCAAAAACAGCAAGTCAGAATCAAGTACAAATGTCCCATTTACTGCTAAACCTGTTCCGCCAACTGGAACAGCGGGGCAGTCTGTTACCTTAAACTCCGGAGACCATGACTCTGCATCTAACACCCCAGCCAATGGTACTACAATGGCAAAGTCTGGGCAATTAATTGTTGCCAATGTCATTGTTGATCTTCACACCCCTGTTAAAAAACTGGAGATTGATCAACTGTTAGCTAAATCTGCAATTAAGAGGAAAGCAGCAGACCTTAATGACTCTATTATTAGTACTAAAACCCCTACAACGGCTAAAATTGCAGATGTATCTGGTGAAATTAATATAT
The DNA here is from genome assembly GCA_944474755.1 of Limnoperna fortunei. Classification (NCBI taxonomy): domain Eukaryota; kingdom Metazoa; phylum Mollusca; class Bivalvia; order Mytilida; family Modiolidae; genus Limnoperna; species Limnoperna fortunei. Next base: position 13,104,392 of record OX104120.1, on the reverse strand, counting down.
TGGATTTACCCCCACCATCCCCTTACATTCTTAACACTAATGAAGACGAGCATATAGACATTGAGTCTACATTTTTTCAGAACAAAACTAGATACTGAGCACAAATTATCCACTGAGTAGCTGGATATACTTCTTGTAAAAAGCCAGTTGAAAAATTCCAAGAGTATACCACCAACCTCAAGCAACTATGTCAAGATTTGTTTGACCTTCGACGAAACCCGGAGTCCTCTTCCCAGCTGAAAGCCCGTCTAAATAAATTGATAAAGAAATTAAAAACCTACATGTAAACTCATGCTTAGTGATAAAATATATCTAAGTCAATATGTATTGTCCACTTAATTATGAATTTTGTTCTGTATTTTTATTACAATTATAATTGCAATGTCCGTTTTTCGTTAGTTTCCGTAAACACTCAAGGTTGTCATAACTCTTTTAAAAGATAATTTATATTAGATTCTTTGAAATCAAAGTTAAATGCAGACATAGTTTTTCTTCAAGATACACATACCATTCCTTCTGATGAAGGTATATGGAAAATGATATGGAGAAGAGAATTAGTGTTCCCTCATGTGTTTCCAATAATTTCTGGATTTCTTTGCGATTACAGAAATCTGAGTTTAAGTGTATTCAAGATTACTGGGATCGGGAAAAATACAAAATAAAGGAACTTTCATAAGAATTTTCTGTTAAAAAGATTTTAAACGTAAATTTGATATTGAGGTATTAAAATCAAATATTGCAACAAATCCAGATCTCAATGCCATTTTAATTTAGAAGCGGCAACAGTTGTCTGAACTTGAACGAATCAAAGCCCGTGGTGCTTGGGTTCGTTCAAAATTCAATTATGTTAATGATTCAGATAAACCTACAAAAATGTTTTTTTACTTTGAAAAAACACGTGATACAAAAAATTATTGACCCGTTTAACTTTGCCTGATTTGAGTATAACTGATTCCTATCAGGAAATAAAAACCCTTGCCCGAAATTTTTACTCTGACTTCTATAGCCCCGATCCTGTTGATGAAGGTTGTCAAATGTGATTTTGAAGGACCTTCCTACATTAAGTGAAATCAAAAAAAATAAACACTAGCTGGTGTTATACGTTATGATGAAATGTCCTCTGCCGTTCTAAAAATGAATAAAAATAAGTCCCCTGGCATTGATTGGCTACCTAGTGAATATTACAAAACCTTTTGGAACATCGTTCGGAAAGATATGCATAAAGTTTGTGTTTCTTTTATTTAAGAAAACAGACTTCCACTTTCATTCAGAAGAGCCGTTCTGACGATGATTCCTTTAAAAGGTGACAGTAGTTTCTTGGAAAACTGGAGACAAGTGTCTCTTTTCTGTTGTGATTAAAAAATATTAACTAGAGCTTTCTCGCTAAGACTTCGTACCGTTCTACCCGATATATTACATGTCGATCAAAGTTATTGTGTTCCCGGTCGTCATATCAGTGACAATATTCATTTTATTTTTCATGCTACATGTTATGCTAATCAGGAAAATATCCCCCTTGCAATTGTTTCCCTTGACCAAGAGAAAGCTATTGACCATGTTCATCGTGGCTATTTGATAAAAACATTAGAGGCTATCGGATTTTGGTGATTATTTCATTTCCTGTATGAAAACTATTTATAAAGATGTTCATAGTTTACTGAACATTAATAATTAATAATCCGTTATCTTCCCCTTTTCAATTTAAACGAGGTATACGACAGGATGTTCCTTGTCTGGTCAGCTTTATGCTATCTGCCTTAAACCTCTATTGCATAAATTAAGGTCAACAGATGGTCTTTCGGGTCTTGAACTTCCATTATCTGATGGTAAGAAAAGTTGTTTATCAGCATATGCAGATGAATTGGATACTCTGTTAACGCAGCACTCTGATTTTGATAGGTTGTCTTTCTTGTTAGATATATACCAGAAAGCTTCCAATTCAAAAATTAATTCTCAAAAGTCAGAAGATTTGTGGGTGAGGAGTTGGAAAAATAGAAATTATTGTCCTCTTGCACTATGAACTAAAATAAGGACTGACAATACCATACACAGTTCAAATTAGATTGATAGAAACTGATAGTTACTGTAAATGTACTGTTCACGATCTGTAAATCACTGTATACAATTCATACAGTTCACGTCAGTCATTTACAATTTTTATCTTTTACTGATCGCTTCTGTCCTGAACTGAAACAGTTCATGACAGTTAAGTACAGTACTTTTGTATGACTGAAAAGAACTGTTAGTCACTGCATCAGATCGTGTCAGTACTTTTAAATTTTTACCTGGATTTAGAATGACTGACATTCACTGTACCAGTCCTTGACAGTGATTATCAATATTTACCTGTATTTAGAATGACTGATAATCACTGTAGCAGTCCTTGTCAGCCATTATCAGTTCTTACCTTGATTTAGAATGACTGATGTTCACTGTAGCAGTCATTGTCAGTCATTATCTGTTCTTACTTTGATTTAGTACGACTGATGTTCACTGAAGCAGTCCTTGACAGTCATCATCAGTTCTTACCTTGATTTACCATTATATATATAGTCATTTGTAAACAAAGACCAACAGTGAAGACTTGATTAAATGAGAGTTTTAATGGATAAAAAATAGGAAATGTGTAAAATTAACCCCACAAGTCCATCTGTTTCCTAGTACCAAAAATATTTTCGTTTAAAATCATTGTTCTCCATCCTAATATTAACTCTTCTTTCTTCTCATTTCATATTTGAATTTACATACTGCGACACAAATTTATTGAACATGTTTTGACCAATGTTTGTAATAAACATAGTGCGATAAATTACCGGCAAAAGCAGCTACATAACGTTACACCTGTACATATTTTTAATAAATTCCACAGAGCTTCCCAGTGCATCCACCAGGTGGACAAGGGACGCCTTCTCGTTAGGGGTGGTCAGGTCATAATACGGAAACCCTGACCACGGACCACAGTGAGCAACATGTTTGGAGAGTGCAACACTCCTTGCATGATCTAGACTTTTTTGTATATGTCAAAAAGAGTAGGCTCGTTGTAGCCGCTACAAAATCGCAAATTTTCCGGCCGCCGTACTTAAACCCCTTACTTTTCCAGTGGCTTTGAAAATATTTGTTCTTTCGGTCCATTTTTCCGGAATTGTTTGTTAACATGTTCTCGTCCTGAATAAAGCTGAAATTATACTCGCTGGATGTTAAGCCAATCAATCAATCAATCAATCAATCAATCAATCAATCAAGCATCATATCCTCTGGACCAACTTTATTGTTTGACATGCGCCTTTTTGGATACCGAAATATATTTATTCCACAATACATTTTACTTTGTATATTCCTAGTTTTGTGTAAGACTTTTGTTTTTAAATAAAGGAGGTTTTAGTTGGGAGTTGTCTCTTTAAATAATTACAAAAGTTATAATTTCTGGAAGCATATTTTGTATACTCCTTATTTACAAATATATTTAAGACAAACTAAACAAATGTTGTAGTTTAATCCTTATAACATGTTTAAGGTGTGGGGTGGGTCATTATAGTATCGTGGTTTTATTTCAAAAATTTAATGACCAATTATATTTCCGACATGTTGATGCAAGTGAACACAGATAATTAAGTTCCAGCTGTGACAGGATGTTATTTACATCTACATGTATATTGCATTTCATCTCCAGCAGTGTTATGTAACACCTGTGTTTATCTGTTTTTGTCTTTTCTGTACTTAACTTTACAAATTCAGTCACTAACGAGAACTTACTAAATTGAATGGTTTGTTTGTTTTTTTATTGTCTAGATATGCATCAGTATGGTAAATAAGTGTGCATGGCCTAGGGAATAAACCGAATACCGGCTTTTCTCTTGAGGGTGGGTGTATGTGTAAAAGGGGGGGGGAGGTTGCAATACAAAGGTTTAAACAACGTAACACTGTAGTCACTGCAAACGCTTCTTAAATAAAATAATCTTTGTTTTCTTTTTGATTATATGCATCAGAAGGAAAAAAATGTGTGCCTCGCCACCGGAATATGCCGATTGTAAACAATGACACGTTTTGTCAGTTAGGTAACAGGTAATTGTGCGCAATCATCCTGAACAAGGATTCAGATTTACTAATTTTATAATAACAATAATATAGATTTGCAGTTATGAAAGGTTCTGGTAACATTAGAACGTTCGATCATCTCCGTTTTTGTAAATATCCGACAATTGTATTTACAGACAACGACAGGAGAAACGCCGACCCTGGTTAAGTAGAGTACAAACTTAAATTAGAATCGAGTGCACCATTTCTTTTAATAATGCAAAGTTAAGTATAAAGCAATGCCTCCGCATTTATAAGAGAAACTTTAGTTAGAAAAACATTTCGGCAACTCATCCACTCTTGAAAAGTAACAATAATATATATGGATTTAAATGAGACGAAACTTGAAAACATGTTAAGATTTCAGTAATTCTTCGAATACAAAAAACGCAAGTCATCTTTCCAAACAACAAAAATTTAACGCGTTGTTAATACACGTAACACATTATTTACACTAAAGTTTACCATGAGTTAAGATATTTGATTATTTGGAAAAAAACGTTTTCTTGTTTGAAGCTATACGCCAATGTTAGCATTTGTTCGTCCAATTTTTAATGTCAGAAGAACCTATCGGCTATTTAAGTCGTAATATAGCTATTAGGTCCAGTAACTTGTTTTAACATTAAAGAGAAAGTTTTTGCATGTATTTGTATAATTTCTTCACTGTCCTCTTGCTATTTTATTGAAACAGACCTTCGGTGTGTTTTGTATTTCTATGATATATTTTTATAAATTTTAATATTAATTACAAAGAAATTAAATACGCAGGAGACCTTTGTATCTTTATGCACTAGAAAGTGGTTTTTATTACGTATAAAATTGGTTTCCGATTTTAAATATTTTACAGGTGTTTGAAAATGTGTCGTGTACATGTAGCTACCTGGGGTGCAAAGGTAAACTAGAGATGTTGATTGTTAATTTGTTTATTGCAATAACCACACAACGATGATAAGGTGTTACTTTGAAGTGATTTTATGTAAGTTTTATAAAAAATTTATATCTTGATAATTACTTTTAATTAAGAGTAACGTTTTAGAATCATATTAGATTGAAGAAAAGGTGCTGGAGATACATGTATTTCATGAGATTAATAGTAAAACTTCATTTGTTGGAGAAGACAATTTAAAAAAACGTCCGATGGTCACAAAGAAAAATATCTTTCGTATATATTTCATCATTTTGATAAAATGACAGGGCATTCTAGTTAATATTCTGGATAAAAGTTAAAATTTCAAATCAATTAGGATGCAAACGGTCATATTTAAAATACTAAAAAAATATACCAAGTTATGGTTAATTACCAATAAACATAGATTAACAAATAAAAATGTCTCCCTTTTTAGAAATATCCCATCGGCTAAAACTCGTACATTACATAGGTATAAACTTATTTTGTAGCTGTTAATGTTTTTTTTTGTATTCTGTATCCTCTGCTATAAATATTTAATCCATAATTTCTATATAACAAAAGGCGGATGTATATCTGTTTAGTGTTCAGGGGCGTGCGTGGCTGAATGTTTAAGGTAGTGCGTCTACTATTGATCACGTGGTCTGTCCATACTGAGGTTGCGGGTTTCATTCTGCGGACTGGGTGCGCTCGACTCCAATCTTAATTGACAATGATTGCCAGTTTTCCTACGGAAGTTCGGGAGTTTTTTCCGGGTGCTCTGGCTTCTTCCACAAATATGAAAACTTGACACAATGATATAGCTGAAATACATTGTATTACTGAAAGTGGGATTATATCATTCAAACAAACAAAAACAAACTATTCAGTGTTCTATTGTATTATCTATTTCAATTCAGCCTATATATATATACTGCCTATATATGAACATGTTCCCAATGACTAGGTCAGTAAAAAAGCTCATGAAAGAGATTTACTTTGCTTATAACTGCACTAACATTGAACAAACTTCTTTTTATTTTCCCGATGAACTCATATTGACTTGAAGGGGCCTCGGTGGCCGAGTGGTTAAGGTAGGTCCTCTACTATTGGTCACATGGTCTGTCAATACTGAGATTTCCGATTCGAATCTTACTGCGGGAATGTGCTCTTGACTCCAGTCTTAATTGACAGGGATTGTAAGTTTTCCTACCGAACCTCCGGGGTTTTCTACGGCTTCCTCACCCCCCCCCCAAATAAAAAATGGACGCAATGATATAGCTGAAAAATTGCCGAAAGTGGCGTTAAACACCATTCAAACAAACATATCGACTTGAAACAATGTTGTGACGTTTAGAAAAACCTTTAATGCAATATTATAATGTTAATGTTTATATGAAAAGCTGACATACTTGGGTGGATTTTGCATCACCTTTAAAAAAACATATTTTGCAATGCTAAAATAAAAAAAAAGGTCAAATATCAGTTATTCTAAATCAAGGTAAGAACTGATGATGACTGTCAAGGACTGCTTCAGTGAACATCAGTCGTACTAAATCAAGGTAAGAACTGATAATGACTGACAATGACTGCTACAGTGAACATCAGTCATTCTAAATCAAGGTAAGAACTGATAATGGCTGACAAAGACTGCTACAGTGATTATCAGTCATTCTAAATACAGGTAAATATTGATAAGCACTGTCAAGGACTGGTACAATGAATGTCAGTCATTCTAAATCCAGGTAAAAATTTAAAAGTACTGACACGATCTGATGCAGTGACTAACAGTTCTTTTTAGTCCTACAAAAGTACTGTACTTAACTGTCATGAACTGTTTCAGTTCAGGACAGAAGCGATCAGTCAAAGATAAAAATTGTAAATGACTGACGTGAACTGTATGAATTGTATACAGTGATTTATAGATCGTGAACAGTACATTTACAGTCACTATCAGTTTCTATCAATCTAATTTGAACTGTGTATGGTATTGTCAGTCCTTATTTGGGTTCATAGTGTTGGTCTCAAGTGAAATAATAAAGGTTTAAAGATTTTGGGTACTTTTGTTGGAAATAATAGGGATTGTTATAAACAAAATTGGTAAGGGATGGAGGAAGATATTACTATCAAACTTGACAGGTGGAAACCATTTGCTCGTGGTTTGTCACTTAGAGGACGAACACTTGTAATTAATTAACTCTCCGCGTCAAAATTGTGACATCGATTAAATTCACTGTCCGTGCCTGACGAAATTATTAATGCCATTCAAATTACATTTGTTGACTTTGTATGGCAAGGAAAACATTGGGTTTCCAAAGAAATGTTATATCTTCCCGTATGTACTGGAGGACAGGGTTTGGTTTATATTTTATCTAACATTCTTGATTTTTGACTTTATGTATAGATTTTTGACATTAATGAATGGTAAAGATGTTCACTCTTGTTACTATTTTTGTAAATATTTTTTGTCTGCTGTTTCTAATTTGAATTATGATGTTTAATTGTTATTACTTGATGGGGATTTTCAGTATACCATCCCATGCTTTTATCAAGATTTAATAAAAGCCTGGAAATATTTTTAATCATCTAGAATAAAAATAGATGATGCCTCAGTTGCAGACATTTTAAAAGAACCCATGTTCTTTACCCTTTTATTAATTAACTCTTAAACCGATGAACCCTTTTACTTTGAAAATTTTGTAATTGCTGGTATGACTAAAATTAAAGATCTGTTTGATACTAGTTTGGAAAGAAAATTACCTGCAGCAGATCTTGTTGACATAATTAGCATTTACTCTGAACGCTGTATCCAACAACATCTGGATTTATTATGGTCAGCTTTTACTCCGGAGTGGAGTGAATTGATAGATAGTTTTTTACATAATGATATTGATATTGGTGTTGTTCACCAACATGTTTTTAAATTAGATATTGACAATGCACTTGAAATAAGTACGGGTGTTGTTCTTGGTAAATGTCCCAAGAAAATCATTTGTTATCTGTTGTCCAGAATTTTAATTGTTCTCATACCAAAAAATTACTGTCCCCCTTGAATAATATTTTAAAATCAAATGTACCTTGTAATATCATAATCATATTATGAATATCCTTCATGGTGCTGGTTCATCCGGTAAATTTTATTGTAAAGCTAGTTATCAGCTGTCTGATGTTTGTCCTTCTTGTGGTTTGCAAGAAGACTTACATTACATTTTCGTTTCGTGCCAACGTATACAAGGTTTATTACGTTATGTCGAAAATATTTTGCATGAATTTAATGATGAAGGTTCAATAGAATCATTTATATTTGGACCTACTTTTTCCTGCACTGACCAAACCCCACCTAAGGTCAGTGGAAATCGATCTCCTCCAGCTGTCCACTCGCCAACATCGGGCAGCTTTGCAGTAAGGAAATCGATTCAAGCTAATCTATCACCTAGGATCAGCTGTCCAGATATTCTAGCACCAGCCGACCACACGCCATCCAGGGTCAGCTGTCCAGAGATAACCAGACAGCCAGTGTTGATGAAGGACGGAACAGTCGTAATGGGAGAATGTACCAACACGCAACGATAGGCCAAGCGGTACAGGACCCCAAGACGACTGTTCCAGTGGATTGCAACCCAGGCAAAGATGGCCACCTATGTGCCGCTACTGCACCTGAGCACTGGAGTCGGACAAACAGACCCACTTCAGGAATTCAGGTCGCGCACACGCGCCCGTTTGAATTTGCCTACTACAGGTTTGTAAATAATGTTCTTTTTCAGATTTTTGGTTTTTAATAATGTATTGTGTTTTATTTCTAATGGCAAGCTTTTTGTTAATAATTAATGGTAAGTTATTTTAATTGTATTTGTATTTTTGATTATTATTTTTCTTGTCTTGTTTATATATTGTAAAACCGCGATGTGTTAAAGGTTAAAACACGGACTGGTTTGTACCAGTCCATGTTGACTTTGATCATTTGGACAAATTCATTTCTAGGTTTTTTTAATTTTAATATAGGTAGGTACAGTAATAATGTTTAAAGTTTAAACTGGCTTGTATCAGTTTAAACTGATCATTTGGACAAAGTCTTTAAAAAAATTTTGTCTTATGTTCATATACTTTGTGTTTAAAGTTAATTTATTTATATGTATATTCAAAATTGTTAAATGTAGCTTTTCAAAAGAATGCATTGCTAGGTTTATGTTTTATATATTATGAATTTTTGATACCCTGTAATACTGTAATTTATTGTTTTATTTAATAAAGGGTTTTCAAAATTTAAATTCCTTTTCTTCTTCTTCTTCTTCTTCTCATTATTATTATTATTATTATTATTATTATTATTCCGGTTTCTCCTTTTTCTATATCTACATTTTCCCGTGGTCCGATTTAAAAAAAATTGGTATGGAGATTTTAGTATTTCGAGTGAAACGCTAGCTTTGAAATTTTTTTTCCGACATCGCGTATCAAAATGGTGGCGACAAACGTGTATAATTTTCAACGTTATCGATCTCGATGACATTTAACGTGTCTCAATTGATTTGGAGGTAGATTTTAGTGTCCCAAGTGAAACTCTACATTCAGAATTTTTTTCGACCGTGCGTTTCACAATTGCCGCCAAAACGTTGTCCGATTGTAAAAAAAATTTGATGTGTAGGTTCATTTTAATGTCCTGGGTGAAATGCAATACCATCCATGTGGATTTTGGGCGACTTCTGTGTTGGCATCCCAACACATTATTTTAAATTATTAGTATTAATTTTGGCTAGTAATAGGAACCAAAGTAAAGAACAATCCCGAAGTATGTCAATAGTCTATCTTCTAAACAATATGTGCTCCGCGAAAATACAGAATACACATTTATTTGTAAATAATGCTAGTTTTTAGCAAACTATTGGATAATTCCGCCTGTGATGCATGGATAAAAAGTTTTTGTGTTATTAAAAAGGGCCAATTTTAAATTCAACTGTGGTAAAGAAGGTTCTACATAAAAAACTATCTGCTGGTCACTTGTTTTGAATCTCAAATCTTGTTGTTAGGACAGTTTCCTAGCTGTTTGTATGACTCATTTGTTCATTATTTATTTCTTAACTTTTGTTCATACGAATATTAAATTTTCAGGGCAATTTGGATGCATGTGAACATTTCGGCATTGTATTAAATGACATTCCTATACAACAGTTCGAGCTTTAATAGGTTATTTTCTATTGCATATATCAAAATGCGTCTTTGATATTAACGTTAGTTAATCAACTTCATCTTTATAATAATAATAATGATGACGTCATTGGCCATAGATAAGATAGGACGTCTCCTGCAATAAATCTGAGACAAAAATTCATTTATAAGGCGTTCATCGATCTGTCGAAGACATTTAATCTACAGATCAACACCCGACTCATGTGAGTCGCTGGTTATTATTATTTTCAGATTTATTTTGTTTAAATTGTACATGCAAACATAGCCCACACAAACAAAATATACAAACTTGATAATTTATGTATGTTTAAAAGTTGCACGATGTGTTTAGGTCCGATTATAACAATAACAAAAAAACATGCATTTGATTGTTTGATTTAAGGGATGCTTCGTGAAAATGGAAAGTGAAATAGTATCACATCTTGGTATGGTAATTAGTGTTAGTGGCGGAGTTGCCCTATTTCAGGTATGATCAGTCAAAATTAAACTTTCGTTTAACTACACGCGATATCTTTGTTTATACACATGCATAAGGGACATTATATAAAATGATATTAACTGATAAAATGCGCTTAGTAACTTAAGCCGTATGCTTACAAAAATGAGTACTTGTTATTTGGGTTCATACTTCTAAAACTAAAACACTTTTCAGCGAGTGTGGAAATTTTGTGTGCGTGTTTTTACCCTTTACATTTTACATTTACTTTTAACAAAAGCGTAGTAGTGTTGATTATGAACTGATGTATCAGAATCGGACGTATAGAAGGCCTTCTAACATGTCTTTCAAACGCACTCGCTCTAAATAAGGAAACAAGTTGAAGAAACTTAGAGTTTAATATAGACTGGGCTGATTTATTTACTTTTTTATTTTGTAGAACGGAGTTTGAGTTAATTTTATAAAATCACATTCATATCCATTGTACGAACTACGGTCGTTTCCTTTTGCTATTGTGTTTGGATGGTTTCGTTCAGTAAAACTTGTTTTGTATGTGAACCATGTTTCATTTGGCAATTTTGTTTGACAAAAGATTTTGCTTTGTACAAATTTGTTTATTTAATCAGCATTGTTGGTTCATTTGATATGGGCTTGTTTTGTTAGTATTATTTGCAGGTTTCTATATTTGTACACCTATGATAAATATAAGAAGCAGTGATGGATGTTGAACAAACTAAACATACATAGACATTCCTAACAAACACACACTTACTTGTCAATAAAATCTCATACGCCTGATGTTATAGATCATATAGATCTTTGTATTAAGCAACCAAGTACGGACATGAATCTTAATTATTATTTAGGTGTTTGGTGTATGCTTGGCCTGTCGGTTATGCTGTAGGAACAACGATTCACTTGATGGGATTTAGAGGATTATATTTTAAAATATGTTTTCTATAATATAAAATGTAACAGCTTACATCTATTCTGAATTTGTTTTAATGTAAGAATGTGTTGGCATGATTTTATATCACTAATAAGTCGCAGCATTACGTTATATGTTTTATAATCTATATGTATATTGTACAATTTTTGTATGGAATTTAACATAAATAAAATTTGATGATTCCTCACTGTATAAAATATTTTTCCTTGCAGACAATTCAAATACTTAATTTGGCACTTGTTAATAGAAAGATCGATAATTTATTTGGTTTTTAAGCGCTGTCATTAGATTGTAAACAGATATATCATGTCTGGGAGGGGTATTTGTGAAACATACCAGTCGAGAGATGAAATTTGATTCTCGAGACGAGTATTTTTCACAAATACCCCTCCCAGACATGATTTATCTGTTTAATTACACCGAATATCATGATTTCAAAGACCACTTGCGTGCTGTTTCCGGTTTTCAAAATCAATTACTCATGTTACGTATACAGTCGAACTTCAGTAGCTCGAACTCGGATGGCTCGAACACCCGGGATTTCTCGAACACCTATCAAAGTACGGATTTTTCCCCCTATATAATCAATGTTAAAATAACTTCGATTTCTCGAACACCGATTTCTCGAAAACTCGAACTAAATCAGCAGTCCCAATACTAAAAATCCATTGAAAAAAACATGAATAACTCGAACTAAAATTATTGACAGCTTGCATGACTAATCGGTCGTAAAAGGTGTAAAGATCGAAGCCATACCTGAAAAATGCCAAACTTGATCTTTAATGATATAATCCCTAATTATTAACCTAATTTTATCAATTTGTATTTATGTACTCATTTGTAGGCAAATTTGTTGAAGTAGGTTTTAATTAATTTAAATGTGCGCCAATAAATTGCTATCAAATCCGAATCGAGGCCATTGACACAATTACGTAATGCAATTATACTTATCAATCCTCATGTATACAATTAAACAAGAAATATAACAGTAAACATTTTTATTTTAATAAAAATCAAAATACGTACTTAAAAATAAGATTTAAATATGAAATGCAATAAAGAAACACAATTTTATTAATCCAATTGTAACACAGGAAATTAACTGAAACATATAAACCGATATCGATTCCGGTTCGAACATGAATCATTTCCGGACATCACAAGCCCCGGTTTCTCGAACTCCCGATTTCTCGAACTATTTCTGTCGCCCCCTCGAGTTCGAGCCATCGAAGTTCGACTGTACTTTGAGGTAAAAGTCCAAACTTCCTAATGAATATTTCTGAGATAATAATAAGCGAGGGTTATTTTTTAGCAAATACCACGGCACAGAGGGTAATTTTTTTCCGAATACCCCGGTGATAACGAAATTGATGCAAAATCAGGAAATGTGCGAAAAATACACTGTCTATTGATCAATCAAAAGCCACCATTTTTATATGAGGTGTAATTAATAAAAATATTACACAATCTAAATGCCTCCATTAAAGAGATATTTCATACATCTTCTTCAAAGAATCTGACATCGTACTTAGATTTGTAAAAGTTTTTGTTGAATACCAAAATGCTTGTAATTAATATTTTGTGCTGACCTTCTGGCTATTTTATGGAGACGAGAGCAAACGATTAACGGAAAGTTGTTATTGTAAAACCTTAGATTGACGTCAGCAAATATGTTTTCAGGCTAAAACCAGCACGATATTTTTTTTTCAAATCTCTTAAAACGTATTTAGAATTAAAGAAGCAACAACTTTATGCTACCATACAATCAAACATGTAAACGATTTTTTATTTACAGAGATTATATATGCGTTAAAAAAAGTAAATCACTCAAATGTTTTTGTAATTTTATGTCATTTTAGGAATCTACACACAAAACAAAGAATTATCTACGATAATACAATATATAGTTTTGAATGTACATTTTTGTATTTCTGTTAATTATAATAGTTCGGTATACATTTTTAGATTTTTGTATTTGTGGTTTGTTTTTGTAGCAAAACTAAAGCTTTTTGTACATCCTTTTGCTGATTTCAACAAATACACTGTGTATTGTTTGTTGTTATGTTACAGCAGATTATTGATAACTGTATATAAAATATGATTGCCCGTGAAACAGTTTTTGAAATTTTATCTTATATTTAGTAACCGTGCAATCTGCAAAAGTCAATTCGCAATAAATCAGTCTATCCACCAAAAACAAAAACAAACAATAAACATGGTAGAATTTGGGCAAATAAAAAACACAGCAAAATCATCACTTAATAATATATTAAAATCTTGTCTAGTTCTGGTACTGGAATATCATTACTATTCTTGTGATCCGAACTAGTTTCGAGCATATTTACATGTACCAGAAGGTGATCACTTTAATTTAACTACCCTAATCTATTACACAACAATAAAAATAATAACTCTACACAATTTGCTTGGCACAAAAATATTTCTGTAGTGGGTATGATCTTTTGTTGTTGTAATTTATATAAATTGTTTTCCGATTTTAATAGAATAAATGTGATCGTTGGACATGCAACTGTATGCTATTGCATACATGCAGGAAGAGCAACAGCTAGAAATAAAATAAACTAACTAAACAATTTTACGATACTTTTTTAGTTTTATTTTGTTTAAAAAATTCAGTTTCCATGAAAGCATTTACTTTGTTTTTCACACATTTTAATTTTATTTCGTTTTGAAGACGCAAATGAGAATTGTTTGACTGAATAATTTCATTAGAAGTTTAGTTGTATTAACACCGAGAAATATTTGATAATTTTACAGTTTAAAAAATGAAAGGTCCTCATTTAAAGGACTTTTGTTGTCTTCTTGTCTCCAATATGAGGTTGACGAAATTCAGTTTCATTAGTATACAGGAACAAATCGGCAAGAGTGAGGTACATTGGAATTCTTATTATCTCCTGAAATACACATCCTCAGAATGTTAGAAATGTGTTGTCTGTCGGAAAATCTAGCATACTAAAACCTGTTCCTCATTGAAACATTATTTGCTTTTTTGTTCTTGAGTTAAAAGTTTATAAAAATACGTGTTGTTGTTCCCTTAAACTTCATAGTTGCATGTATGTGTGGTAAGCAAAGGATTTGTGTATTAGTTTTGAGAAGGACTTTTGATTTATCATAAACGGATGGTGGTCTAAAGAGTTGACATATAAAGATAATAACTATGTAATTTTAGATAGAGATCTGCATTTAAAATGTTCCAGAAATTCGATAGAATTTCTTAGAATCCAACAGTTTTATGAAGTATAAAAGATTCAACTAATTCAAGCTGACAAAGACAAGTGCATCTGATTCGAGTCGGGAATGCTTTATTTCAAACACATACAATGTACTAGCATTAATTATTCAATAAGAAAAGTCCCGATTATAAATAAAGGAGGGTCCTCAGAATCTGACTTACCCAATATTCAACCACAAGATTTATTGACACGAGCAGGGGAAATAAAAAAAGCCCTTTCTAGGAATCACTTATCTGACCTGATAACTAAAAAAGTAAAAACATAAAAAATACTAACAGAGCACATGAAATAACTGAAAAAATTGCATACTAAATAATGATTGATTGATATATTGATTGGATGTTAGCTTTACATCCAGCCAGCAGTTTTTCAGCTATATTCCGGAGGAGAACAAGGTAACATACAAAAAATCAATTCGAGAAATATTGAAAGAACGGAAACAATTTTAAATGCAACTAAAAATGTCTGTAGTATGGGTAAGGGAGGTAAATTGTAAGAGTCTACAACGATCTTTCTCTTCTCGACAGCTACTAGTGGGTTTTTATCGCACAAGGAGCGTTGCACTTTGCAAACACAATACCCACCGTGGTCCACACACATTTTAAAGGTTAATTAAGATGTGTTTCTATTTATTAAGTTGGTCATCAGTACTCTTATAACATGAAGAGAATATAAAATTAGACGTGAAAATGTTATGGGGGTTTAAATCAAGAGACAATTCAATAGCTAAGAAGTAAGACTTGCACACTCTTCTTTACGTTAATAACAATGTTTGTAACCTTTCAGTTAGTCAACAAGAGTGAATCATGATATATCTGCTTATAATAGTATGAAAGCAGTAGCTATAGTATCTGTATAAAATATAATTGAAACAGATTTGGTTTTGTAGTATGGTGAAATTTTGTAACGTTTAGCTGAAAAACCTTTCGAATGCAGGTAGGTGAAACAAATGAAAAATGTGATGTGGTTTCCCTGACGTTCACAATATCACAACAACATATCTTTTCCAATTATATTTTATACATTTTATACATATACTAATACCACTGCAACCAAAATCTTAAATACAAACGTGTATTGCTTGATCTTTTGATCCCCAAGCATCATGACAGTCAATTAAGTAACGTGATAACTGAAGATCTAAATACGTTGGCGATGAAATCTTAAAATCGTTATATTTTTTCTGAAATACGTGAATGTAGACGATCAACTGGAATTACAACGTAAACATATTGATGGCTTCAACAAGAGACTTCCAGGAAAAGAACAAAAAAAGAAGACCAGGCGGTTAATTCCTTCTCTGAATTCATGAAAGCTTTGAGATCATTGATTTTAAATAAGGAAAAATCGATGTAGACGGTAGATCAGTCTTCAAAAATTTGTATACTGCTATAATATGTCTGATATCGACTACAAATATGTTGTTGTTCCATAATACTATGACCTCAACATTGTTTTTGTCTTCTAGAAACATTATATGGGACGTTTAATATATGAATTGAGCATGAGAGTCCACTTGAAAATTCAACAACAAAACTCATGTTTGACTAGCTTATAAATCAGCAATTTTGAATATCGAACAGTTAATTAAAGCAGAATTTATAATTGGTAAAATGTAGAACTGATGAAACTGTGATTAGAAAGTGGACGTTACAATCGTAGTTTCCGTAGAGTTAATTTTGTAGTATTCATAATTAGTATTTCATGTTGTGTCAATATAATTTGTTTATTAAATTATATTGTACATATTCTAGTCATATACAAGCGTTTTAGGGTTCCCGCTGTGTAATTTAATTATAACAACACCAAGAGCTTTCCAATCATCTTTTATTTCAGTTTTGAAACTGGCCAACTATAATTTGTTATATTTATTTATTTCATTTTTTTCAGATAAGTTTTTTTCTACAGTACTTATAGTGCGTATAAAGCAATATTTAATATTCATCTAAAAATTGTCTGCACAATACCTACACGAATTAATA
Source organism: Limnoperna fortunei (assembly GCA_944474755.1). NCBI lineage: Eukaryota > Metazoa > Mollusca > Bivalvia > Mytilida > Modiolidae > Limnoperna > Limnoperna fortunei. The sequence continues at coordinate 13,087,627 of OX104120.1, read as the reverse complement.
TTTATACTAACATATACTCCTTGTTACTTTTAACTTCATACTCACAAAGACAAATAGTGTTACCAGCACAGACCGGCCTAATGTGTACATTTTGTTCATAACAGAAGAGAAGATGAAAAATAACAAACATAATGTGGATTAGTAACAGACACGTTTTTTCTGAAATTAAATGGCAGTTATATATGTTTTTCACGTTGAATACTAAACGTGAATTGTTTTCCGTTTGAAAAATTAATTACAGTTTGGCAGTGATGGAAGTTGCATCATGATATGTTATGAAATTTATGGTTAGGCCATCTAAAAAGGCCATATTTGCGATTGGACAGACTATCATTCCTTTGGGTACAAATTCTGATCATCTCTTTGACTTCCTGTGCTTACACTTATATATGAGACTGTGTTTGCTTGAATCCTTTTGATTAAAAAGAAAAGACACTGTCCATTACCTATGGTTTCAACTATAAATGATACAACCCTAGTTAAGGTAATAAACCTTTAAGGACATTAACTTCTCATTAAATTGGCTTCGTTAATATTCGTAAGAATACACTAATCTTTTGAAAAAAAAGAGTTTTCTCCTGGTATCAACTCCTAAACATTTACAGACATGGGTAGGTTTCATTGAAACATTATTAGTTTGACACAACAACTCTTCTCTTCCTATATTTAATTTAACAAATGTTAACAAAAAAACAGTATTATTCATAAAAATTGCAACGATATCCGGGTTATCTGATAATTTAAATCCATAAATTATGTATTTTACATTTTTTTTTGTAAATAAGACCTGTAGCTTGTACGTTTTATTCTAGATCTTTGTCATTTAAACACATTATTGATTATGTCAAACTTCCAATATACAGATATTTAGTCTAAACATTTTAAAATACTAATGTCACTTGATTGTATTTTTATTGATCGGCACATGTTTTATTAACGACTAAATTATTTGGCTGACCTGATAAAAAAGAGCATCGATAACTCCGTGTGTAGACCATATCCTTGTAACAGGTATGTAAAATGTTTTAATTAGTTTTTCTGTCTGGATCATTACTCTATACACAGTTGTATTCCAACGGAACAGTATGAGTTATGAACATAATGTACGGTTAATTGATTTTAAAATGATGAGTTCTTTTTAACAAATTGCAACACTTTGCATAAATATGCGACAACATGTTAAAATATTTCAATGTATTAACTTTTGTAACTTAACATCCTAGTGCTAGTTAACATTAATGATTGATTGATTGATTGATAAATCTAGCGAGTCACAGTTCATTTATATTAAAAGCGGGAACATATTTGCATATCTGCTTTTGTACTCGGAACTTTTCTAACAAAATATCTCGGTTCATCGTAAAGACTATACTAGAAATTTGAATCTTTTATTTAGCACATATTCTATTAAAAAATATTCCAAACAGTTGCAATACGTCGTTTTCAAGATATAATTGCTCTCGTTAAAGGAGGTGGAAATTGTAATACTGATCACGTGACGTCATAAAAAATTTAGGGCACTTTTAGTTTAAAACAGTGACACTTGACACGGAATGGGACGGCATAAGAAAGACGATTTAAAACGAAACCTGTGCTGTGTTGTGCGGGGGTGCAACGCCAACACTTAACATAAAATTTATGGAAAGGAGTCAAGTTTTATTCCGTTTTATGACGTTCACATGATGTTAAAAACGGTACGTTGAGGAAAGTGCCCTAAATAAAATCACGTGATACCATTACTCACGTGATATGATACGTCTAACTACCTATCGCGAAAACGACGTATAAGACAAGTTAATGCTTATTTTTTTCATTTTTTTTTTGTCGTAATACAAAGTTATCCACCAATGATTAGAAATAACTTCTTTAAAACTAATCTATTTTATTAATTGCATTGATTTATATTTCTTACTTTTCTCTACTGATATTACGCGTGTGAAAATAATATAATTCTGTAAAATTAAAAAATATCGGAAATTGGAACAGCCAAAATAAACCTTTTCCTATGTAGGCGCGAAATATAACATTTCTATATACTTTCATATCTGAATCGTAATAATTCATGGCTGGCCCAATTTTATGGATTATTTTAATTATCAAACGAGCGTTTGCGAGTGGTAAAATATCATTTCGATAATGACTAACCATAGTTTAATAACCCAAAAGATTGGAACTAAGTTGTTTGCGATGGAGGCGGGAAAAGTCTCAGGGTTTATCCGATTACCATTGAACGTCATGAAAGTAGACGAACAGCTGTAAACAGCGCAAAATCCAGTGTAACCACAACGCAGTAAAAGTCACGGCGTCGTATAAAATATGGAAGTGTTATCGTGGCAAAATTTTTTCTGTTGGATTTTCGTAATGCAACGGTACAATATGGAATAATAAAAAAACACAAGCAAAAATCTGCATGAGCACACGTGGTGTGATTTCTTAAATAGATGGAAGAGCAAAGTATTATTGAATATTTAAATAAGGGTTTGTTTCTAAAGCGTTACAGGACGTCACATTAGAATACGAGAGAACTATTAAACTTATTTCTTATTGAGTCAAAATGTGTATTTAACATCCCAATTATTTGTATTAAACGATTTATTCCCCGAACGCCTACTGGATTAAAATACATCTAATTAATGTATGGGATTAAGGGCTCTTCAAAGGGGTGTTAAAATTAGTGCCCCCTGTCGTTTTATAGTTCGAATATTGTAGCAGACAAATGTAAGGTTGAAAACAAAGACAAACTAAAGGAAATACTTTAATCATACATTTTATTAAATTACATTAAATTAAATTCATTACATCTATTTCATGACATAGCACTATACATGTACATGCAATAATGTAATAATAATTAAGTAACAAAAACAGAGCACTAAACTAAACAGTCATTGTGTCACTTATTCGCGATGAAGGAGCTCTGATGCTGAATCGGCTCTACTGGTGTCACGTAATTTGTTACGTTCTTCTGCATAAGCATCGGTCGGACTCCTTCTAAGCAGCGTTTGGTAACGGCGTTCATTATCTACTTAGAAACTACTTCTGTTTGGTTCAAGTGTGTGTTGTTGTCTGCCAAAACCAGTTGGTTTGTGGTTTGTTGTTCTCTGTTAACAATGATGCTAAACATCCACTTGGGTACGACGCATCTCTAGAAGACATTGTCGGGGTTCCTACTGTTGACTCACTATATGAAGCCATCGAGACTAATATTTTGAACTCCACGTCTGTTAGTGATGAATTTCACATTAGTCTTGGCATTGGCCATATTGTCTTAGAATTAGGGGATTTTACTTTTCACTCATTTTTATACCATTTCTTAGCTTGCAATGTTCAAAAGTTTGATATGTTAACACTATTTATTGGTACAAGTTCTTAATCTCTTTTAAAGCTTCTTTTAATCTTAATAAATTGGCATGGGACATTATGAACACAATTTTATTTTATTGGCAAATAATGTATATTTTGTAACTTTTTAATAAAGTTTTTAATTTAATTTTCATTATTTGAAACCTTCCATTCTTTTTTATTATTTCATTCTGATATTTTTCTTGTCAATTCAGTTTCTCAATGTCTACTTAAACTTTATTGTAATTTTCAAGGTAAATACATGTAAACTAATTACGGCATTCCCCTTGATAGGCCCCTTAATCCCCCTCCCTAATGAGGTGTTGTTTTATCCGATAGGCGTTCGGGGAACACACCGTATAAAACACATATGATTATTAAAAAAGGATTAGTACTTTTTGTCTTCACACTACTTCAACGTTAATACCTATCTACATGAAAATGTATGCAGCATGCTACAATATTCAATCACAACACAATCAACTGCAAACATCATTATATCAAAAGAAGCTTTTGTGCGTGTGATACATTTACAATATATTTTGTACTTTTTTATTTCATTTGTTCTGCAAATAAAACAAGTCACACTTTTTTTAGAAATTTACCGTTTTTATCGTCATAACACACAAAATAGTTGGCTAATTTGTATTTCTCGTACAATCGTGTTTTACCCTGCAATCTTCTATTACAGCAACTTAAATGCGTTGACTGTATATTTGTTTGTGATATACAGAAAATGACCGATAAACACAATTCTGAAGTCACAACTGATTCTTGCCGCTGAAATTTGTTTCGGAAATATATTTATTGCGTAATGGGTCAGATATGGGTTGAATTTTTTCAAGTAGTATACAAATCAATAGAAATTACAGAATTATAGACTATGTGTGTGAATATCGTACAATTGCAAGATAATCATAATAAGGTCCAAGGGCAAGACGTTAAATGTATATAATTCTTGGCACGAAACATAGAAAATGTTCTACAGAGCCTCGCGTTATCCTTGTTTCTAAGACTCGTCCTAATATTATTTTTATGTCTATTCAATGTTATTATACATCCATACCGTAAAAAGAATATATTTATAGTTTATTATCAATGAAACATGTCTTTCAACTCTAACGTAGATCGTTAATACTTCTATGTTTTAGCGTTTATTACAAATCATATGTAATTATTTTCATCTGTTGTAAGTTGTATAATCCTCGCATATTTTATATATTTTTTGCAGATAAAATGCGGATCTTATTTGTTACAGTGGCCTTCCACATAACAAACATTGTTCAAAGATGCGAAAGCGAAACGAGACTCACATATCCAATTCAGAATATAACTTGTACAACATCACTCTGTTCGTGTTCTGAGGATTTTAAGAACGTCACATGTATTGGTTTTCTTAAAGATATACCAACAGATATTCCTAGTCAAGTTGAGTATATGTGAGTATAGTACAAACAATTTATCATTGAATACGAATATATCGCAGCTGTGTAATTTCATCCCAAACATCTTTTTGAGTAAATTCCATTTGGACATTTAACAATAATTGCTAACCTTTTTCACGCATTTAAAATAATATGGAAATTGTTTGCCTGATTATTCCGTTCCTATTTAAGTGGCTGCTTTCCGGATGAATGGACCATGTTGATACATAATGTTGGGATAGCATTTATATTTACTCTTCCGCAAACAGATACACTAAATAATTTGCAATAATTGAAACCACTAGAATTACAGATATGTTGTTTAAAGACAAAGCAGATGAACAGCGGGATCGGAATTAATCGGAGATTTATATACGTTGGATTATATTGAGTCAATAAAAACTTAACACAAAAAGAACACATGTGAGTGATCTTTAAAAAATATATATAATATTCTAAGTGGCTCATAATTAGTTCGGAGTACATGATTAATGAAGATAAACACAAAACTAGACAAGATTTTGATAGATTATAAATTGATAATTTTGCTGTATTTTAATTTTTCTAAATTCTACCGTGTAATTATTTTCATTTTGGCGGATTGCCTGATTTATTGCGCATTGACTTTTGTGGATTGCACGGTTACTACAAATATAACACAAAATTATAAAAACTATGTCACGCATTTTCAATAAAGCGGTGCATATTTGGATCATAACATTGCAAAATTTAACATGTTCTCCAGATTTATGCTTTGTTGTTTAGATTTATTTTCAGTCGTATTGAATGTAATTGATCTTGAACAAAAAACAAACGGTTTTGATTAACATTCTTTCAAATAATTCATGCCCAATTTTCCAAAATATATGCGTTATTGCGCAAACTATATTATTACCAGTGTAATTTAGTCTATCCATGTCCTGTTTGAAATGATCGTAACATGGTTGTTTTAAGTCATGATTCAAGTTTTTAATTTCTGTAAGTTTGACTAATGATGGATATTTCTTTTGCTTTTCGTATTTTCGTAGCAATTTGCCAAATGTGTATACTTTTGAACTTTCTAATAATTTGTGCATCTTGGAAAAAAGTTTGATATCAATTGTTTTTACAAGCACTGAAGTTCGTTCATGAGCTGCATTAAGTCGTGGTTACATAGAAAGTCAAGTACATGATTTACAAACAATAATTACGCCGACTGATTCCCTTTTAAGGTAAAAGGAATTTTCGTTAATAATTTAAAAATATCGAACATGTCTCTAAAAAGCGAACGTTCAACTATTTTCAATGAGTGTTTTTCTTAATTTTTTTCTCCGTACAATATATATTTTAATAGATAAAAATATGTATTTTATAACGATCAGCGTCCAATTGTCAAAAATTTCAGGCCTTAACTTTTTAACTTTACTTGCATACATGTAACGTACATTTCAATATTTTGTACATGAACGCAACATTTATGTAACCAATTTATAAAAGTGTATCCTAGTGACTTGTTTTGAGTGTTAATGGTTTTTATAGGAAATTCAGTTCATTTATTAAATCATGATTGTGATAAATTGTGAACTAACTGTATTTCTTAAATGAAATGTTCGCTAATTTAACAGAAACATTCTTTACCAATGCTTGTGAAACTATGTTTAATTTAAAAAAAAAAACAAAAAAAACATAACTGACAAATATAATGATAACATTTTAATGGTAAATGTTTTCTGACATCTTATTTCATTAAAGAACTGAAGAATATTATCATTTTATTCCATGTGATTAAAGCTAGTTTAACAAGTAAATGTGCGTGTTACTTTAATGTTTTATCAATCAATGGACGATCAATAAATCTATTTTTCTATGCCTTTAAAACAGAAGCAAGGAAAACAGTATTTTATGTTTTTAATGAAAGATCATTTAAACTCATGTCGCAAATAAAATTGTTTAATGACATATAGCTGAGAAAAAATTATTACAGCAAATAACGAATATTTCTTTACATCAATATCATATTTTGTCATACTACAACATATACTTTGTGTAATTTCTTTATAGCATTAATATGAAAAAGCCGTTGTAAGATAATGTGTTGAATCTGAAAATATATATCTTAACATAATACGTGTGCCTCATCGAATCCATGCGTTTCCTTTTGTTCGGTTTTATCGAATTCTAAGTGTCGTTTTAGAATGTTTTGAATACTTTTCAATTCAGATATCTTCAAATTCTTATAAAACATGCAACCATCGTGGCGTGCTTAACAAACATTTATCAGTTCTCTGCGACATCTCACATATACAAATATTAGCGACATCACGTGACTTGTGTGACGTATTTTTGTCAGCCAAATTGGATTTTGCACTCAATAATTAATCAATGGGATGATTTAGAAAAACGCCGATATCTTATTAAATAAATAAAATATATATGTTTTGCAAATTGTTCCAAGTCTCTTATTTTTTGAATGATATAAATTTTGTCAGTTTAAATTACTTGCAAAATACTTCCCATTTCGTTTGAAAAAGCCTTATTTTCTGCCTTCTGGTTACATTGTTTAAAATATTGCGAAATAGTCAATTATGCCCCACTTCTGACGTCAATTGCATAAATACAGCTGGTATTAACTATGATTTGCACATATATATAAATAATAGACACATTTATATATTTTTTTCACATTTTTTTAACACTTTATGTATGATTTTCATGCTTCCTATTTCATTTGAAATTTGCTCATTTTACAATTTTTAACATGGCGGTGTTCAGACAAGGGACAGGGTTGTGTGTCATTTTCATGGTCTAATGATATCTCAGAAATTTGTAACATGTTAATCTTAGATGTAACTATTTTAACAATTAAACCACATTTCAAAGCATTTTACTTACAAAATACTTTCATTAGAAAGAGTAGAATTAACTGCAATTGCTTTGTCTTATCTTGAATTGAAAATGTGGTAATGAACTTTGTGACAAACATTTATAAAGTATTTCTATAACAGATAATTACAAAAATATGTCCATTTTTCGTCACATTTCTCAGTCATACAGGTATTCAAAATTCAAGTTTTAAGGAATAAGCTGTTCAATAAACATCCTTTATAGAGAATACAAGTTTATGACAGAACAAGCCTTATCAGGATGACACAGCATGGGTTAAATTTCAATACTTTAAAGATGTTCTAAATAATACATCTGTCAAAAATGTTTATTGATATAGTATAAAATTTTGCTGTTAAAGGTTCTCGAAAATATGAAAATTTGATATGTTATTCTTCAAATAAAAAGAAATATAATTGCCATTTGATGTTTTATTGTATTCTTTACCGTTACGCTTCTAGAGTAGATTAAAGGTGGTAAAGTTTTGTGTATGGGGCTGCCATATTGACAGTATTTTATCACGTGGCTGCGTTTGTGACGTGATAAATGTAATTATCCAGTTTAAAAATATGTTTTTCTGCCTTTGCTCTTTGAAGAATATTAAAACTGTGGCAGTGACTTATAACCAGCTGACAAACATAAGATTACCAAATACGTCTTAATGTTTTAATGATCTTTGTATTAATAAAAGTATTTTTAGACACATATTTTAACCTGTCTTTATTTAACTCAGATAATTACCTAAATAATAATTGTAATAAAAGATATGTTTGTATAATTATATCTTTAACATAACAAAAACTCCGTAGACAATTTTGCACGTCTTGAAACGGTAGTTGTACCTGGACGTGAAAAATTTACAGGTAAATTATTACTCGTTTTTGAAGGGTAATTAACAGAATTAGCAGGTAAACAAACAGGATGTTTATTGTAATTACTAGACTTTGAAGTGTGAATATTCGGACATTTTCAAAAGCTAATCAGATTGAAGGTTAATCATGTACTTCGAAATAAGAACGACACGCCCCCTTCTGTCAAGGACAGGTATGATTTGAATCCATCGAAGTGTCAGAACACAGGATGTTTATAAGATTTTGAATACCTTTCGATGCCATGTCAGAGGAAACGTAAAACTGACACGTTGACTCAAAATATACACATGTAAAATTTTGGAAACTGTGTTACGCACATGCACAATAAATGTTACCAGTATAATTGATAATAATAAATGTACTAAACTTGAAGTTAAATTTTGATGCGCAAAAACAGGGTATTTAAAAATAATGCATTTAATGACCGTTATTTTAAAAATTTTCAACTTCGCAAAGATTTTGTATTAAAAAAATTTTGTTCAATAAGTTGCATAATCTGATTAAGTTGATAATAATAAAACGAATAATTTTCAATTTAATTAATATTTATGGACAAAATTCAAACGAATATTCGATGAAAAATGAGGTCACCATACCACTAAACTATCCTCAATTAAATTTTGGAAAATGATATTCGCATGAAGTTGTTGCTGCTGTGGACATAGTCTTAAGTAGAAGTCTTCAAACTGGTTCACTATTTGGTACACAAATCGGGTTTTATTATTATTTTTTTTTTGCTTAGATCAGAAATACGAAACATAAAAATAATACGAAACATAAAAATAAAAAATATAAAGTCCATCTCATCCTTATTTAAGGATGAAAACCTTTTGTGCTCAACACTGTCCATTGTTGTTGTTGTGTTCCAGAAGACGATTGACAGCCGGATGTAAAATATGATTGGGTAATTGCGAAACGTCACACGATTTCTGGAATTTTTTGTTCCATTTTCAGTAACCGTGCAATCCGCAATGAATCAGTCAATCCGCCAAAATACAAATATCACGTGGTAAACTTTGGACAAATAAAAATACAGCAAACTTATCAATTAATAATATAATAAAACATCAAGAGGCAAAAGTGTTTCTTTTTATTTAAAGAATAACATATCAAATTTTTCATTTTTTCGAGAAGTTTCCCTTTAATGATGCACAACAGTCGTTCATTGAAAAACACTGCGACCATACTGGAGAGGTTCATAGTGCTCGACCCACAGAGCAGCTCAGCGCGTCCCCGGGTTGCGGATATGGGAGACCCTATCGTTGGGGGGTTGTCAGGTCATAATACGGAAAGCCTGACCGTGGATGGTAGTTGGTAACGTGTTTTGAGAGTGCCACGCTCCTTGCACGATAAAGACCCCTTTTGTAGATTTCGAACAAGAGTAGGCTCATTGTAGCCGCTACAAAAGGCTAAATGTTCCACCCCTACCCAAGACTCGATACTTTTCCAGTGGCAGTCAAAATTTTATTTCCTGTGACCCATTCCACCGCCATTTTCCGTTGATTTATTGTTTGTTAACTTGTTCCCGTCCTGAATATAGCTGAAATTCTGCTCGCTGGACGTAAAGCAGACATCCAATCAATAAATCAATCATTGAAAAACAGTGTTATCGAACCTAATTTTGACAGTAATCGTTGCATATGATTTTTTATAGAAAATAAAAACTTTAAGAGACAGCACCTTTGCTAAAATATTAATAAACAATAACCAAAACTTTTCTTACAAATGTCGTTTATCAAGCAGGTCTCCTGTTTAATTGTCTTATTTACTCAGTAACACTACAAATCGAAAATTGGCGACAGTAACGAATATGTTATTTTCCTGTTTCCGTTACCGATTTAAGAAAACAAATGATAAATATTATTTTTTTTTAATATTTTTTTTTAAATCACAAGCATTGGCACTACTGCTAAAAATAATTGATAGAAACGAGTCAAAGTAACTCAGTGTTTCGTTAAATGGTCAGCGACATCATATGCACTGCTGTATTGAAAATGTGTAATATGTGAAGTTTTGCAATCAACCTATCATATTTTACACCGGGTTATCAATCATCTGCCGGAACATAATAATATTTTAGGTATCATTCTTCAGCAAAAAAATGAAATTAATATTTTTACTATAAATGGGATATTTATTCTAATCCTACATTCAGCTTTCGATATGTAAACGAATCCTTGCTAAAATCCCAATAAATTAAGTTAAAATAAATTACAGTCTTCAAAAAACGTATAGTAGGATTTTATAATTCCAATAAGAGACATTTAAATAAAATTTTACCATTTCACGAACGATATGCACTTAAAATGGTTGTTGAATGCTGAGAAACCATAGTCTGTACAAATCGCAAATCACATGCCAATTAATCACAGTTCAAAGTCACTTTCGGTCAACTGTAAGTTAGTAACGTGTGTGACCACCTCAAGAAGCCCGCACTGTTCTACATTTCTTCGGCATGGTCTCTATCAAAACTCTAACATTATTGCGAGGTACTATTTCCAGTTGTATTGTAACATATGTCGGAGTTGATTCAGGGTCTGCAGTGGTGTTTGGCACTGGCGCACATGTTACCCATATAGTCCATTAGATTTTCGATGGGATACACATTTGGCGATTTTGAAGGTCACAGCAACACAGTAAAGTTATTCCGCTCAAAAGAGTATCTAACTAGTTGAGCTGTGTGCTCAAGGTCAATGTTAGGTCAGAGGTCAACATAGAAAGTGCTAGCACTTTATCTCAAAAACCATAAAGGATAGAATAAGACATTACATTGGAAAAATACTCCTCTCTCACTGAGGCATTTACTTAGCGTATGAAACCTAATCTGTCGGATGAACTGTTCTTGAGTTATTGCTCTTGACGCGTTTCATTTAATCGGTGTTAAGCTTATAACAATTAGTTATAATATAGCTTATAGTGATCAGTAGGAATAAATGTTCAATTTGAGCCAAGTGTCAAGGTAATACCATAGCAACAATGTAACCGTTACAAAAAGTCCTAAGCAATCATATATTCTTAGAATCAGGATTATGTACACTACTGAAATATGACATTTTATTACAGAAAGTGGACATTTATCCATAGCATCTGGGATAAAAGTCTTCAGCAAATATATATTGTTTGACTCGGAACCACTTTTTTTATTCAAATAACTAATTTGACTTCGTCCAATAACGGAAGAGCTTCACATTTATTGATAGAACAAATGTCTTTTTAATGATTTTTTCCGCCATCATTTGCAAAATTGTGTGGCAATATATCATTTCGGTACTTGTTCACATTAATTGTTCTTATTGGCAGATGACCTGACTTAACCAGTAAAACCGATCAATTTGTAATGACGAAGTTATCTGCTAAAGACCGTAAACACTTGTTAGCTGCCTTAAGACCATATAGTGGAAGACCTTCACATTTGTTTTCAGAAGAATTGTCTTTTAAATTTTTTCTTGTTTACTAAATTCGACTGGTCAGTAAATTTGAATAACGTTTTTTTTTATATCTGTATTTCATATATTTTCAGCGCCATAAGAAGGAACAACATAACAACTATTAAAGCTGGCGCGTTTAGTGGTCTACATTCTCTGATCCAACTGTATGTTAACTCTTTCATGTTTTTGTCTTAGCTTTGTCAAAATTAAAATATTACATGTACATCTACAGAAAAGAAAAAAATCAAAGATGCATTTAAGTATTCAGAAAACGATAGGCGATTACAGAAAAAAACATAGCTTAAAGCAAACATGTAACAGACACACAACACAAAACAAACCAAAAATGTATTTAACCCAACTAAAATCCGGATATTGAGCGCGCTTCAGAATGGATATTGAGCGCGCTTAAGAATGGCAGGCAACTGTTGCTTCTCGTGTGACGGGTGAATTGTCTAAATTCTGTAAAAAGGAGGGAGAACGGTTAGGACAAACGGAACAAAGAAATGACAACGAGAACACGAAATATATAGACAAATATGTATTGATTGACGTTAGGGAACAGCTGAAGTTGCAAATAGAACACAGTGATTTTGTTGACAGTTATTGCACTTCTTGTTAACAAATAACTACAAATGATTATTTACCATCTTTCAGTGATTTGACCGAGAACAACATACAAAACATAGAACCTGGGGCATTTGTGGATTTACCGATAATTTCTGTAATGTATGTACCTTAAATTTCATTTAGCTTGTCTACTTTTTGTAAACGGGCTTTCTTTGACGGGAATTTCTAAGACAACAACTATGCATTTTAATATTTATATACAAATAGTCGGCAGAAAAAATGTACAAGACGAATGGCTAATATTATTGATAACTAAGAACAGAAAGAGTTGCCAAGCTAAAATTTGTTGATATAGGAAAGCTGCCAAAAATTGTTTCCTTAAATATAATTTGACATTCCAAAAAGTCTAACATCGAAAGTGGCATATTGGAAAGACTTCACAGATTTTACTGAATCTGGCAATGTTATAACAAATTGGTTTAGAAAAAGCTTTTTTGACATACGCAATGGTAGGGTAAATTTGGTGTAGATTAAGTGCTTAAATTCATTTTACTAGCTTGCGTTCTGAGTAAAGTTTGTGAAATAGTGGACTTATATTATTCCATCGCCAAATGAAAAAAATACTTTAAACATTTAGAGTTAAACGCCACTGATGAGTCTTAAGTAGACGAAACGTGAGTCTGGCATTATGAATTTGTCACCTTGGTAATTTTGATTGCATCTTGTTGGAATATTTGAGCAAAGCCAAGTAACAGCACGGCACGTCCGCGGGTGGCGGACTGGGAAGCAACTATTTTGGGTTAAGTTTGAGTGAGAAAGTTTAAAATCAATATGTTATGAAATATTAACGTCATTAATTTTTTATTGACATTCATTGACTGATGCCATTCGTTGGTCAGTCTTTTATACATTTTTGACAAGAAACACCGTCATTTGTATCGTTGCATAATCTTCTAGACTTGTATACTAATTTTTTTTTATGCTGTATCGTCATGTATGTCGATCCGATACTTAATAAGCTTACCGGTTGATACAATCTTTAGACTGTTTATATAATATTTTGAACTACCTGTATTGTGTATTTACACGATCCCACTGGACTTATATTATTCCATCGTCATATGAAAAAAAAAACTTTAAGCATTTAGAGTTAAACGCCACTGATGAGTCTTAAGTAGACGAAACGCATGTCTGGCGTAATGAATTTGTCACCTTATTAATTTTGTTTACATCGTGTTGGAATATTTGAGCAAAGCCAAGTAAGAGCACGGCACGTCCGCGGCTGGCGGACTTGGAAGCAACTAATTTGGGTTAAATTGGAGTGAGAACGTTTAAAATCAATATGTTATGACTAAGGCCATTCGTCATTTGACGGGCAATTCCGCAATATATACATATATATTTTTGGCCGAGGGGTCTAGACCGCTGGACATAGTGCAGGCGATTTGGTGCCAGTGTCACAACGGTGCGAGTTCGAATCCCGCTGAGGGAAAGCAAAAATTTGACAGTGTTAAAAATCAAACAGTGTTGGGCTGTATTTCTGATGTTTCAGAAATCCGCTGGATAGATATATTATATGGTTGTCACAATACTTAGACGTTTGTATATAATTTACTTACTGTGACTGTATGACAAGTAACTTTGTCATCCTATATAATTATACAAAAATGCTGAATTAGATTACTGTCAGATGTATACGTATTGGTTACGAAAAATCCATCGTCACACGCTAGTTCACATGTACTATGTCTATGTCTACGATTCACTCCGGTTAATGAAGCTATATTTTTTATATAGCGGATTTGGCCGAGGGGTCTAGACCGCTGGACATAGTGCAGGCGAATTGGTGCCACAGTGTCACAACGGTGTGAGTTCGAATCCCGCTGAGGGAAAGCAAAAATTTGACAGTGTTAAAAATCTAATTCAAACAGTGTTGGGCTTAATTTGTAGACGTATATATATTGCGGAATTGCCCGAGGGGGTCTAGATCGCTTGACATAGTGCAGGCGAATTGGTGCTACAGTGTCACAACGGTATATATATATATATATTGTGAAATATTTAATTCGTGCTAATAATTTTTAAAATAGCAATTTAACCATTGCACTACTTTTTGTGTGAAGTTAAGAAGACGGTGTACCTTACACCATCAATAGAGAATCAAAAGACTTAGTGACCTAGGATTATTCAGTAAACGACACTTCAAGAACAGACACCACTAAAAGAAAACAAAAAATGGCAAAATAAATTAAACACGTTGCCTTCATTAACTAAAAAAGATTGCAATGCCACTGACATAATTGTATACGGATGATGTGAATACTCAGAACGTCCTAAATATAGATGAAATATTGCTTGCCAGACGCAAAGCATCAATCAATCAATTTTCTGATGTTGAATTATTGATAACGCAATTATCTGTTGCGGGATCTGTTGTGGGGTGAAGACCCTAAAGGTATAGAAATGACAATTCGTTTATCTATTTTAAAGGAATAAAGACAAAATATAAGCACATTAGATAATCTGCGCGAAGTAAAGAAAATTATGCTTACATAGATGGCAATTTTAAATTCAACATTGTTTTATCACTCAGTATGCTGTTACAATTATATTCATTTATTTGTTTATGCACACAGCTATTCTATCTTTAGTGACTCAAGGTTTCAAACATTTTAATAAAGCTTAAGGTCATACAGATATACAAATTTCTATTAGGACAGTAGTTGTAGTCTTTCTGGGATCCAAGAGATTAGTTAAACAATAAAGAAAACTAAAGTAAATATGACTGCATTCAGATGTAGCATTGTAATAGCACTAATGATGTTTTCTAATATTTTGTCATTTAATATGTGAAACAAATTTTTTAGCAACTTGAATAGCAACCCAATAAACTCATTAAGAAGGGATACATTCAAAGATCTTCCGGTTCGGACTTTGTAAGTTTATTTAAG
The DNA here is from genome assembly GCA_944474755.1 of Limnoperna fortunei. Classification (NCBI taxonomy): domain Eukaryota; kingdom Metazoa; phylum Mollusca; class Bivalvia; order Mytilida; family Modiolidae; genus Limnoperna; species Limnoperna fortunei. The sequence goes on along the minus strand of OX104120.1, from coordinate 13,072,178 downwards.
TTTTTTTTTCAAATTATAATTGAACACATGATTAACAATGAAATCAAACACGAACCAAAATGTGTTTATTGTTTAATTGTTTGCTTGACCTAAAGCGAGCTAAATTGCAGCTATGTTCCAGAGAAAAAAGTTAACATCCATCGCGAAAAATTAAAATGAACAGTAGGAACATTGACTGCCATTGAAAGGGAATAGTTTTGGGTAGGTGCAAAAGTTGTCCTTGTGTATTTATCACAATGAACCTACGTGTTTTGAAATTTACAAAAAGGGTTTGTATCGTGTAAGAAGCGCGAGACTCTTTAAACACGTTAACTATGGTCTATGTTCATACTTTTCGTATTACAATTTGATAACATTCCACTGAGATGACCTCTTCTATTCGCCACATGGAGTCTCGATGGGTAGATCTTTGAGCTGAGCACTGTGAACTCTGCCAGTAAAACCGTGGCCACAACGTGTATTTAGTGTTTATTTATACATTAAATTATTGTTGAATAAATGCCCCAATTGAATGCAAATTTAAAGACCTGGATGAACGATCAAATAGAAAAACAATCAATTAGCAGACAAAACTAAACATAAAAATGATATTCTTATAACCTTACAGAGAGCAATCACTTGGGCAAAAAGGTTAAGCATATCAAGCATTGCTAACGACAAACTTTGTATTTTATTTTGGTGTTGAGAGTCATTTTGGTATTGTACAAGTCAATTTTGACGCTTGCTTGTTTGTTTGTTTATTTAGTGTTGAACGTAACATTCAGCAACTTTTCAGCTGTATCATGGCGTCCGTTTTTGTTATGGACGACAGTAGTGGTGGAAGTACTCGGAGAAAACGGTAGGAAAACTGACAGTCCTTGTCAATTAAGACGGGAACCGAGCGCCCTGCTCGCAGCAAGTCTCAAACCCGCAACCGCAGTGTTGGCATACCACGTGATCAAAAATACACGAACTACCTTAAACACTCGCGGAGGTCCCTTTAAGACTTAGAAAGAGTACTCTATTTTAATAAATGACGCTATTTTTTATTTTAATAAAAAGCGCGGAGACCATACGTTTGTTAGTTATGTAGAGTATTATAACGAAGCTGATCTTATTAATAAGAAGATGACAGTTTGATTCGACATGACCACATGTACAGTTAGAGCGTCTACAAAGTTTTGAAGAAACAGAAGCGCATTTAAAAGAATGTGTGTTCCAATTCCTTTGTTCCTTGCCTTTCCTCTATTATAATTATTTATTTACATTAGGTTTTTTAAATATTTATACATTGACAAAATAGCTTTACGAGCAGAATAGCGGTTATTGCAATGTTATTCTTATAATGTGTTGGTACATATATTTACAAAATATTTGTGTGTGTGGCTACAATGCACATTTCCCAATCATTGCAAAATTTCGATTTGATATCAACCACATACCAACCCCGAAATTTGTTTTAATCCAGTCTCCGCTTTACTTGACATTTGTGTTCCTCGTCATTGGAATCACGCGATCTGGCGACAACATACACAAACTAATAGCTGTCGCTATGTTTGATTTGGGTAGTTGGGGTAAAATTGCTGTGTCAAAAACATAATTAAACAAATAAAAAGTAATGTAATGTAATAAAATGTTGACGTGATAAATTTGCATACAATCAATTACAAGAAGGATGTATTCTAAAATTATAAAAACTTCTTATCATCGTCAAGGAATATTTTACCTCTTATAGTCACCTTTACTGGATGCTTATTTTAGCAAAAGCTATACGTGTAAAACGGGTCCTAAACCTTGTTTCTGCATTAATTTTTTTCTATGGTAAATCTTTTGCAAAACATTATTTGGAGCAAAACATTAACAACAGCTGTTTTATTATACCAGTATACATTGTCACTACACAAGGCTGTTCCAGAAATTCAGAAAACTTATATGAATGAATGAGTGATCTAAAAGGATCTACGACCGCACTTGGATTTACTTTCTGATAAATCATAAAATAAGAAATAAACATTGTTATATCAACTGATTTTTCCATACAACACATTAAACAATATCACTCGGTATAAAATAATACAATACAAATTCCCATGATTTATTTCATAACTTTATGAAGTGCGAAAGTTTTCCATGTATTTATTTTCGTATCGCTTTTTACTGACTGACATAATATGTAAGCAATTTCTAATTTAATCCGTGTGTTTTCAGATACTTTGGTGTTACCGGACCAGTCATTGAGAGTCGAGCTTTTAATAATTTGCCAAACCTCAAAGATTTGTATGTTTATTTGAATGATTAATTGTATGAGTTTTGTCAGATGATCATTTTCATAAAATTCTCAAAACAAAGCATCATATTTAAATGATCAATTTGAGGAATGTTTAACTAATTTATCGTTTGAATGGAAGGAATTGTACTTTATTGTTTATTTTACTAGATTGAATGTTATATTTTGTTCGTAGAATTTTATTCTCATAGTTATTTCTCTACATTCGTACGATATTTTAAGTCTGCATATAAACTTTGCAGAAAAATAGTTTTATAATCTTTTTTTTTAAGATACATATATATGTGGAGATACACAGCTTTAACAAAAATTCAAACAGAAGCATTTTTCAATCTGTCCTCGTTGACATCCCTGTAAGTAACGTTTTATTGTGTCTGTTTTAAGTTTCATTTGTTTTTATTTCGAATCAAATGTGTTAAGTAAATTAGTGGGTACTACCACATTTTACATATAATTAAGAAACGCTTGGTAAGTTATAGGAAACAGTTGGGAACACTAATTGGTTTCTCTGTTCTTTGTGGCTTCATCTACCTGTAAAATATAAACAATATAATAAATGAAGTTAGAATTGCTGTTCAACGTTTGCGCTTTTAACTATCGCAAGCCAAAAATGGACAAAAAGCGTATAAATAAATATTTTAATTATTTTAATAATTCAAATCCTAGTCGCCAAACCGTTTGGATAAAAAATAATAAATTCTCCCTTCTGTACTGTACACTAAAGTACAAAAGATGAAAAGATGGCAGATTACATGTTGTTTTGACAACAGGGAGCAGTTGCTCTGTTCTCATTAAGGCGCTTTATTAATATTAGTAATTCGCCGATTTATTGGTTTCAATCAATACCAATAAATGAATTATTAATATCAATGAAAGATTTATGGATATCAAAAAATACATTATTAATATTAATAAATATACGAAATATTGATATTAATAAATGCATTATTGATATTAGCAAATGAATTATAAATATCAATAAATGAATTATTGATATCAATTGATGTATTATAGATATCAATAAATGAATTACTGATATTAATAAATGAATTATTACTATAAATAAATGAATTATCAATATCAATAATATATTGCCATATTTAACGACTTCCCATAAAAAGTTTGGGGGTCAGTTGTTCAAAAGTGTCGTTTAAGTTAGCGATGATTAAGTTAACAACTCGTTAAATATTTAACAAAGTCGTTAGCTAATTTTTCGGTAAATTTTGTTGTTCAAAAACATTTAACGACAAAATTAGCCAACACCAAGAAGAACCTGCTAACGACTCCTTGTTAATGTTTACCCATAGTGCATTGCAATAGTTGTACTTCCTGTCCAAAAAAAAATATGGCCGAAGTTACCCAGGAGAAGGCTTCAAGAGACAGGAAATCGAATTTCAGTGCAGCAGAAACTCTTTTAATTAGTGAGAGGGTGACAGAAGATTGGAATTTCTGAGAGGTACATGTGTATATTTTCGAATGAAATGACAAATGCAAAATACAGGAAATATGGAAAGAGGTTACAGAAGAGGTAAATGCTTGTATGCAAAAGAACAGAAGCAGAAGAAAGAAACAAATGGCGAAATATGACCAGAGATGCAAAGGATAAATTTACAGAACTGAAAGACTGAAGACTGGAGGAGGACCACCACCACCAAGACCCTCCATAGCAGAGGAAAATATTATAAACTCAATGAAGGAGACGGAAACAATCATAGGAAATGAAGGTAACAATTATAATATTTGGAGTCATTTCTAGACAAAAATAACTATTAATTGTAATTATTTTTGTTTAATTCATTAATAGTGATAATTCCGATATAACATCCATTCTAAATGGGTTTGACGGAATGTCGTCTGCTTTGTTTACAAAATACGGGGATTTCCGGGATTTCCTATTTTGTATGACATTTACCCTGCGACAAAAATAGAATTGATATTTTCTTCTTAAATTAAAAGCCTGTTGTATGATTGTAAACAAGGTTTTGAAAAATGCTTTCAAATTTACCGTAAAATTACTGCTTACAATATAAATAAGTTGCATAATCCAACTGTTTCATTATTTTAGCGCCTGATTACTTTTCTGCGCCGAATTTGGGGAAAGGTCCCATACATCAATGCAAATGTTGTCCACTTGTAAATTATAAAAATATTAATTTAAGTTGAAATCTTTTAGTATAACGAGATAACATGTAACACTAAATTTAGAAACTATAGTTTATTTTATAAAGGTATTGTCGAACAAATGAATTAGAGTTGTCTCTCTTTACATACTAAAACTTTTGAATGCTATTTTAAGTCTGTATTGAACCTAATGCTTTATTTAATTTTCAATTAAATTTGAGAACAAAAGAAGAAAACTTCGCGTTATTAATTAAGTTATATTTTGCCGAAACAAGTTACTTCATTTCAAATTTTCTTGTAAACAGGCATTTCAAAATTTTAATTTGGTCATGCAATTACATACTGATCCACATTATATTAACTATTATAAATATGGTAATTCAGTTGTTCCCCTTTTGATTAATATTCTTTTTAAGACCAACCCACAACACTGAGTTTAACTGAAGAAATCTGGAGGAATAAACTAGAAGTTCACCACAGTAGGATAGGGGAAGCTAGTGTGCCACTAGAAATACCAAGGACACAGGATGCTGAAATTGAAGAGGCGTGTTGACCCTATCCTAACCAGTGCACAAAGTAATAAAAGGTACATTTGTAACTTTGGTTTTAAGAATACATGCTTATTTGTCAATGAAATCACCCACAATATTTAGATTAATATTTACATAATGTATGTCTTTCATCAATATTATAGATTTCTATTGGTTTCAACCGTTACAGTTGACGTAGAATCAATCTCGCATTTTCAATGATAACCGGCTGTCAAGAGAAGCTTGCCTTTCGTTGAAAATGCGCTTTGGTCAATGATGTCATACGTCAATGAAACTTTTAAAGAATGCATTAAATTCCTAATTGACATGTTTTGAATAGGAAGTAAAATTGAACAAATTTGATTAAGCCATGACTTTATTGCATACTACTTCATAGTAATGTTTTATTTTATTTAACTGAAAAATTACTTAAGTATCTTTTATTTATAACATGTATTATTAACTCAAACTTTTATTACAATAAATTCATAGCATTTATTAAGTCCTAGTGATTTTCATTTCTTAATTACAGATCTGATGTTGTTCCACCAGCTAGCAAGAAAAGAAAAACTACAGAGGATGTATATATCTTACAATGCGCTGTTCTGGAAAAGGAACTGATAAAAACAATTTACAGATACAGCTTCTTCAAAGAATTTTAGACAATTCAAATTCCTTTGAAGATATTAATTCTTTTGCTCTTTTCTCAGCATTACACTGAACTCTAGATCAAGTAACACTAGTGTCAGCACTAAAGTAAATTTTCTACCTCTTACAATTAATATTTATTTTATATATCAATTTCGTTCTTGTTTACAAATTGTTTCCATTATTGTTGTTTTTACATTTGACATACTGTTCAGTAAGTGTTAAAATTAAGTGTTCTTTAAAAAATTTGGAAATGATATCAAGATATATGATAGTTGAAATACTAACATGTTACATATGTTGCCCTACAAAAGATACTCTGTTTATTAACATGAATTGATTTGTTTTTCCATTCTGTTGTAATAATTTATATTTTAAAAATCCAAATTTCCATAATAATTTTATGAGTAATATATTGCTCTGTAACCCCAAACATTAACTATTTTAGTCATATCATGAGATTAATAATGTTTAAAACAAGCAGAGCAAAGCTGTGATAATATGTTTTTAAGGTGGTTATACATTCCTCATATAACTAATAATGATTTGTTATGCATTTCTTTAAAATAAAACTGCTACATCTACTCAATGATAGACATTAATTCATCAAGTATAATAATATAAAATCTTTATATCAATTTGTAAAATACATCTGTTTGATGTAGTCTCTTATTCTCCTTCCATCCTGAATGCCATGGTACTGTTCATTAATATTTTCAATAACAAGTTGCTCTGCATAAACACCTGGTTCATTCTTTATAAGTGCTGTGTTATGAATTACTCCACAAGCTATAATTTCACTGCAGGCTTTTGATGGTTTCATGCGAATCTGCAAAACAAACAACATGTAAGGATCATTTGAGCATTTTCAGTGGGAGATAATTAAAATTATTATTAGCAGTTATGCAAATGGCATAATTTTTATGTTGCATCCAATATGAAAATATTTTTTCAACAAAAAAAAATATTGAATAAAAATTTTTTTCTGAATGAAGAATATGAAATTTTCTTTTCCACCTCCCAAAGGTTCTCTCAATTACACATCTTGTTGTTGCATGATGTCTGTTGTAACACACCTGCCTGTCTGTTGTGGCATTTGTATAGGGTGTCATTAAAAATGGCTTGCAGGGATAGCCACTGTCACCAAGAAGTATACCATGTTCTGGTGGGTTTTGTATACCTTCCAAATATGTACAAACCTGAAAATAAAAAAAAAATATGAAACATAGATAGCAAATTATTAAATGATAATTGATGTTGAGAGAAGTAACAGGTAAGTTTTCATGATTACCTAATGAAAAAGATATTACACCTGGTATGCATGGATTCAATATATTAAAGTTTATTAAAGTAAGTTAAATTTAAAATAATGTGATACGGTGGTTTAACACCAGCAAACAGTCTAAATACAAGTAGTATTAGTTGTATGTTACCTGGGAAGTACGAAATATGTGAGCATCGTGGGAACTGCCTGGCCAAGCTGCATTTATACTGTGAATTTTCCTGAAAAAATTAAGAAGTTTTAAGTTAATTATACAGTCTAATGAAATTATTCATGAAAAAGTATAATTGTTTTGACACTAAATGTTAAAGCAAACATTTGTGGATGTGCTGTTGCAGATTCAGGGGCCATTGAGGGTGGAGGGGATGAGGGCTTGTTCCCTTGTATATATGTTGTAGCTTTTATCAAATGGATAGAAATAGCATACTTTCTATCTTTCTTGTTTTTTATTATTTTGCAATATGCTGTTTATGAAGTTGGGGAAAGTTCAAAGTACCAACCATTCCCCAATAAAGAGGTCAGGTGGAGGTGGAAATAAAGGTGCATTTGTATGCAAGTTATAATTATCTTTTAATTTTAGGCTTTCCCACCCACACAATTTGATGTGTAACATTGAAATAGACTATATTTATATATTCGCTCTCTTATAAAAGAGGAAGGGACAATCCAGGAAAAATTTTCCTTTATATAATTGTCAACTTACCTTGTGCATTTCAAAACAGCTTGTACATTTATAGAATGGTACCCTTTTCTGTTGACAAAGGATGCTTCATCCTCATGAGGTGCTTGGATTCTAACATGTGTACCATCAACAGCACCTATCACATTAGGGAAACCACCAAACTTGAAAAAGTCTGCCTTCGTCACATTTCTGTTCATCTGCATAACTGGCCACTTGATAAATTGGTCTTTCCTTCTGCACAAAGCCTCAGTTGTTGCTTTAACCACTCTTGAAACAGTGCTTTTATCCAAACCTTATATAGAAAGGTATTTATTTTATTTTTTTTATTTATTCAATATACACACATCTTTAAATATAATTTAATTGGTACAGGAAAAACATGTTCCAGTTGTACTAGTATGTAGCAAATATTTCCTGTTTTTGTTGTTTTGTTTGTTTTTTTTTATGGTGGGGGGAATAATTTTACTGAAACTACTTTATGAAAAGAAATGTTTATGGGTTGAAGACACAATTGTTTTGTGAAAAATGAACTTTGAAAAATTAATACAAAATATACTCTAAACTAAACCATACCTAAAGTATCTCCAAAAACTTGCAAAAAACTTCCACTGGCCAGGAATCTTAAAGTAATCATGACTTGTTGGGGGACAGTCAGAGCATGATTTCTGTGGGTGTTCCTTTGAAGGTCATCTTTTATCATTTCTGACAGGAATAATATACTCTTCCTCAGTTCAGCATCAGAAAAATCATTAGAAAGTGCATCTTTATTTCTAAAATGCCTTTCCCTTTGCTGTGGTGGAACAATAAACAGGGCAAAGGCTGCCATATATAACAAGTCGTTAAATAAATAATCCTGGGTAAAAATGTTATTAAATTTAACGATAATATTAATAACATTTTAACGCATGATATTTCTGATCAACATTTAACAATATCGTTAAATACACTCGATAAATACACTTTAACGACTGCATTAGTCTAACGACACTTTTGAACAACTGGCCCAGATGATCACGACTTCGTTCATTAATGTTCTTAAATTCTACTATAAATGTGATGATACCAGAATTCCTACATTTAAAATTATAATATCGCAAAATGTTTGATAATGAATTGATTGTATGCAAAACGTAATTATATAAAACGATAATTCTTAGGTTAGGCACTGTTTTAATAAACGTTTAAAACATCAAATGAACATTGGCGACGAAGTACCATACTCTCTTTATGACATATGTGTTTGCCATATTTGAGAGATATACTGATTGCCTTTTGCCAGTAAAATATGTTTGTAGTACACAACAATTAAATCTTGGCATTGGTTAGGAAACACCAGAGAGTATGTTAATATACTAATGGAAAAAACAGAAACTCCTCACCCGAAGAAATTTTATAACATATTGTTTTACCTTATTTTGTTCCAATGTTTGGAGTCCTTATACATTTATAGTCAAAGTCGCCGTTAGTCCGTTAGGGAAAATGCATATATTTTGCCTGTTATTGTGTTCATTGCTTACATTTTGTTATTATAAAGCGATAAAATGAATTTACAAGCTTACTCAACTTTTCATTTCATAAATGTTATGGTTATTACGATTAAATCGGATTTTTCTTACCTATGCGGAGATTTCTCATAGTAAATTTCGTCATGTTTTGCATCTAAGCAACAATGGGGAGAAACTTTCAATTACATATTGTCGGCAATTTCAGTATCATTTATGAACTAATTAGATTTAGTTCGATTTGCCGATTGCGCAATTTTGCGCCATTTTAGTGCCACATCTTCTATGCAGATGATGGACGAAAACATTCGAGGAAAATATGTTAATTCTTGCCAGGTTTGATGTAAGTATGTAATTTTAAAATATTATATACTTTTCCCTATTACAGAACTACAGTTTTTGAATACCAACAAAACGTAATACATAAACTAGCAGGAGTAAAGTACAGCCACAGGTAATAAGAAACAGAACACGTGGCTATTTTTGTGTGTGTTGACAATCGGATCAGTTCTTTTACCTCGTATTTTTTAGCTTATAAATTAAAACTGTTTATATTTAGTGGTGCCGCTAGGGTCTGAATGAAGTTTATGACGATTTGGAAGCTGTTTTCTCAGCAAAGTGATGCAGGGGGAGCAGACGTTGGGCAGCTTTAATGCGTTAACCTTTGATGCCTTACTTCCCGACGGACATGGCGGAAGCCCAAGATACATAATACTGTCGAAAAATTCTTCAATTGTTTCAATCTCTGTCGTGTCTTTGTGTTTATTCGTGCAAAACATCCAGCGAACCATTCAGGATGTTATTAAAAAGCTGAATTTGTGTCTCCATATTTTTTTTGTTTTACTTAGTTTCATTGTTATTTCATTTTCGTTTTTTTGTGTGGGACGGGTTCAGTTATTTATATTTTTTAAGGATTCAAGACTTTTTTTTTCTCAAAATAATTAAGACTTACAAAACAAACATGGCAGTCTTAACACAACAGTAATCAGCAACAATTCAATTTGTAGACCTTTATTCATAAGATTTAGCAAATGAAATATAGATTGTAGGATTAAACTAATTTATGCTTCTGTGTCAGATGTTTAAATTAGAAAAGAATATTATTGGTATAAAATAAATACATGTACTTAACAATCAAATTATGGAATTGATTGATTGAAAAAAATTACACAAGAAAGTGTAGGGGATTTTTTTAGTATTTAGTATTTAGTTTTTTTAGCATAACCCATTTTAGTGGTATTATTAAAGTGTATGTTGTGTGTAATTTATATGTAGGATAGGTAAGCAATGTACCTTTAAGGACATTGTTTACGCTAAACTATTAACCAATGGTGCTTGAGAGATTTAAATACCTGTCGTCACTTCATACGTGCTTTTCGAAAAATAAGTAAAAAAAAAACAATTAACAAATGTTCAAAATTGAGCGGTAAAAATATGTGTAAAAAAATAACGAAAATAAATGTATAGAAATATCTTTTTTTTCCAAACAGCTTTGAAAAGAAGGAAGATTCTAGTGTGCAATGTTCATTATTTTATTGTTCACCGTTTTTTCCCAGACAGCTTCAAAAAGTAGGAAGATTTTTAAATTGTTTGTCAATATATGGAACGTAACATTACTTCACAAAAATACTGATTACAATCCCGATTCAAGAATATATCGAAATTTTAGTACACATACTAGTGCGATCCTGACGTAAGCCAATGATATGACAAAGATCTTTATAGATTTAGTAAACCCCCAAAACAAGTAACAGATAGTCGTTTACTACGTATACTGTTCATCAATTGAATATGTATACCGTCTCCAATGGGAGACGGTTACAATATGATTTAATTTACTGTATTATCAAGTCACTTACAGGTATTTAATATGTGGTTCTACATGATCATGGTTCATTCAGCATTTTGTTTAAGGGAATTAATGCAAAAGATACTGGGAGTAAAAAATGCGCAGGTTGTGTATTAATACAAATTTGTGTTCATTTCAGGCTAAATTTTCTTGTATTGAGAAGAAAAGATGATTTAAACAACATGTATGAATAGCGATTCAACAAGTTAGATAGAAATATGTATGCTCAGAACATTTCATCCTATAATTGTTCTTGTATTACTGTCATTAATAAATATGCATACATTTTTCATTTGTTGCTCTATTAACTATTTATTGGAGGGGGATTTAAAGCCACTTTCAGTGACTTTTCAGCTATTTCGATATGTTCATTGTTTAATATTGAATGCAGCCTTTGTACTACAACAAAATCCGTTTTCTACCATTAATCAATCTAGAGATGACTGACTTAACCACTTGGTTTTTGATGGCCACAATTATAGCTTATATAAAGAATATATATGTATACCTTCTAAACTGCAGATCTAGAGGCAAAAAAAACAATAATGGAATAACACCCAAACATTATTATTTATTTATTGAATGATTTTTGGAATATATTTGAAGTAGACACAGAATGGAAAAAAACATTTAGAAAACAGAGCACATTTTCATGTTTTTTCCCTAAATATTCTTAGAATTATGAATGGTGATTGAGGTCTAATTCTAATGCACTTCCTAATGTAACGCCTATTTAGATGGAAAACATGTACAATTTCATGGCATCAATTCCAAAATTGATGCCGTCAAAAGCTAACGGAAGCGCAAACATGATATACAAAAATTCCTATTTTAGTCGTTAAGTTTTTTATTGCCGCAGCATTAGAATGGAGATTACTGTTATGTATTTGAAGATTTGCCGGCTTCACTTGTTGATTTTATATCGTCGAATCTTCAAATACAATACAGTTATCTCCTAAATGACATGCATGTTTTGACTTATATTTTGGAAAAAAATGATTTGTGTTTAAAAGAAGTTTAGTGGCTATTCCAAGTTGAATTTTGGCAAAATCTGTAAAGCTAGGTGCATATTTCTTGTGAATCGTTATCACAATATCCCTAAAACATCAGGCAATAATTAGGTCAGCATTTACACTTGAAAAAATGCACTTTTTCTTCAGGATAAGACCATTTACACAAGAGGGGGTCCATTAAAAGTTAAACAATTTTTTATTTTTGCCAAAACAGATACCAGTAATTTTAAAATAATGATAAAAGATAAGAGCAATTTACATGAGAAAACAATGAATTGGAAACACAGATAAGAGCAGAACTTAGAAATTTAAAGGGAATAACAGAGAAAAATCTGTAAAACATTTAACAGTATTCTGACTTTTAACAGCCAACACGATTTTTATTTTCATTGCAGCAGTTAACAACGTCAATTTTTAAGAAAACAGATAACATCTAAAGATTACAAAACAGTTAACAGTTGGTTTATTTTCTAAAAACATTTAAGAGACACGTAAAAATGCTAAAAACACACTAACAGAAAAAATCTTGAAGCCCTTCCATTTTAATTGTTGTGTGAGGAATATGCTTTTTGATTGGATTGATCACAATTGTCTACATCTATATGTTGTTTCCCGAAAACAATGGTTTTTTTTAAAATTATTTGGTACTACAGTTGCAGTTTGTATACTGTATAATTAGTGGTCATTCAACTTTAGATTAAATGCAGATTTGGTCGAACTATTTAAAACCGCACTTTCGGATGGCCATTATCTTCCAATATTGTGCAAAATGATGTGTCAAAACGAATAAAGACCGAAACAATTAAAAGTAAACAAGCCAATTAACTGGCTGCTTGAAAAATCTATTTACCCGTATAAATGTATAAAAAAGCAGTCAATAATCCTATAACTTTGAACCAGAACGGCAGAAACATAGAGTTTGTACCACCCCAATCTTTTCTTGCTTTGTTTCTCGGAGTTATTTTCAGATATGATAGTTCATTTATTCTTTATTTACTCACTACAGCAATAGAAATGGGAGGTTTGCCATGCCATAAAACTTCACAAATTTAATCCAAAATTTCTGTATCTAGTCAGCACCATAGGCGTAGCAAGCGGTACGGTTCCGACCGTACCACTTTAAATTGCTGGTACGAAAAACCGTAACTTGAAATAAAAAATAATAGAATTTCATTACATTTAATTTGTGAAACGTTCAACATAAATTTAATTTGAAAAAAACTTTCAATTTAAAACAACAACCGTTACTTTCTTGAGTGCAATTTGGTCAGCAAATGGAAATCTATATTTAAACATTAACGGGGTTGTCGACCCTTAACTGGCCATACCACTATTTTAACCGACCGTACCACCTTTGCTTTAGTTACTCTATATTTGTTGTTGGTTCTGGGGTGTTCTCGTTTATCGGACTTTGATTTGCTCATGGATTGTCTTTTTCACAGTTTCCAAGGTGTTCGGTATTTTATTATTACCTTTAGTTATTAGAATGACAAAGATCTAGAATATTCTATATAAGGTCTTTTGAAATCTATATTTTTTCTTTAATATTTCGTCATCTGTTGTAAACTAAAAGATGTATTTGTCGACTTTATGTTGTTCCTTTTATAAACTATGGAAGTCGAACTCGAAGTCGATAGAAGTCAATGTAAATAATAATCATTACTACTGGGTATGTTATTCCAGAAAAAGTACGCTTTTCAAATTTGTTTTGATCGTATCATTTTAATCGAAATTCAGAACTTGTTAGTATCTATCTAAGGGTTTTGATGCATGTATCTCCTTTGATGGTAACCTCAACAGATAGGGGATTTTAATCGAAAGTACTGTATATATTGTAACATGTATCAGACATTTTAAATTATATATGTAATTTTTCAAATATATGCCATTTTTTCTTTTAAATATCATTTTCAGAAAGGTAATAATACCAGTGCATGGTGTAAAAAACGTAAGATTTCTTTAATTTATAAAAGGAACAACATAAAATCGACAAATACAACCTTTTGTTTATTCAAAAAAGTTTGATATAAGAATATAAAACGCTTCTGACCTTACACGTGGTTAAAATTGCCGACGGTTGTATGTCGTATCTGACGGGCTTTAAAACAAATGATACGGATCGGTTCTACGGTGTGCGCTAGAAAAGGAATGAATCGATCTACTCATCGATCAGCTCGTTCGTTTTGATCACGTAACGTAAGTTCTTCTTGACGTTATTTCTGGCGTAAAAAATGGCTGAATAATTCAGTCTTGCATCTAAGTAGACACATTTTAAATGACGCGATTGTAAAAGTATAAACTTATAATTAATGGATGTAGTATGCCGTTTATCTTGTTATTCAGAAATACCTACGATTCTACTAATATATGATCATTGGGGCTCTGTTTTTAGAAGTCGCAATTTTCTCCATTCCAAAATGGTGCGACTTTGACTATAAATTCTTGAATACAATGTAAGCTGGTTCATCGATTTTTCAGGTGCTTTTCGTGCGCGGTATAGGAGACCTGTATTTTGACCCTTTTCTGTCTTATTCAACAATTATGTACGTTCTTTTGTGCATAGAAGGATTGTTTTGACACGTAACTCTGAAAAAGCGTTTTTGTTTGAATTTATTTCAGGCAAATAACTAAGCTGCCTCAGTCAAGATGACCGAAATAAACCAATCGGAATGTTGCTGTCTAAACGAACTGATATTTGCTAGACAAATTTGGCTGCGCTATCAACAAAAATCATGACAACCATATTATTTTGGGAGGAAACCATTAATAGAAATCAGAACTCACTTAGAATATATAAAAAAATTAAATTGATCTATGTCAATGTATATTTTTTAGCAATTTAGTCCATGCGATGATCGTAGAAATAGAGGAACGTGCATTTGCGTACTTGCCGAAACTAACATCCATGTAAGTATAAAATAAATGTTTTTTTACGACGCTCGTCGTGTCTTATAATAAAAACTTTAAAGCTTGCAGCAGTACCTTTTGCATTTGTAACTTTTGCTTTTCAGTCAGTACAATCCAACATTTGACGAGAACGGCGCGAGGGACACTTGATATGAGCGGACCTTGAAGCGATTATTTGTTGGGCAAATCTGGACCACAATTATAATTGGAATACCTTTGTCATGTATGCGTCTATTATTATGATAAAACATGACTATAAGAGAAAATAGGCTCTGTGTTTTGTTGATATGTGACAAAAATTAATGTAGTTGGTTGTTGTCACTGTGATCGTACCACATTCATTATATATGCCTCGTCCAATAAAACATATGTTGCACTTAGTAAAATCTTCATGTATAGCATATATTGTAATGCTGAACATAATTGTGGATTATTTGTTGTAATTTAAAATATGTTAATTTATTTAAATGACTTTTAGAGCCCTGTACGACAATGGATTAGGAGACATAAAAGAAAACACTTTCTGTGATTTTCCCTTACTTACAGATCTGTACGTATACTGTATTAGTCCAAAATAGCCATATTAGGTTTTATATGTGATCATTTGTTGTTTGTGTAATTACGTTAAAAATATGTATATGCTTAGATAATTGATAACGTAGACACACATATTTTGCAAGAAACTGATGCACATTGAATTACAATGCTTAATGTTAAAAACTACCAAAGACAATAATAAACCTAAATATACAACACTACGCACGCTTAAAAGTAATTTGATTGTCTTAACCTAACCAACTTGAGTATAAAGTAAGTCTTAAACTCATTTATACAGTTTAAAACAGACAAGAGTCTTGACGAATTAACTAGTGCATGTTGTACTATGAACAGTCGCAACATTTTTAGTAAAAATGCTTGATGGTTAGATTGGTTTCTAGTCCATCAGACACTTTTCACCTCTCTAAGAATTTGATATAGTTTTATGAGTAGCTACTTCACGCTAATAAAGAAAAGATTCAAAACTAATTAAAGATTGGCATCAGTCTGAGTGTAAATAAGCAGGTATACAAAAGAGAGCAAATTAATGACGATAACACTGAACAACTATCTTGATTGTCCTATCGAAAATGAGAATCCCAAATATTCATATTTTGGGACAAATCTAACATGTCGTACTGCGCTTAATGATAATGGTATCTATCGAAGTAAGGCGATTTTTTATGTATTGATACCCGGATAAGGAACACTTATGTCTCAACATTAGCAGCTGAACTACTCTTCCTCTTGGAGGGCTATTAGTGCTCGACCATTGTAGCTGCCTAGCGTTTCTACATGTGACAGTTAAGGCTGGCCCTTTCGTCGTAAGTTTTATATCAGTAACAAGCACAAAGCACTTTTAATTTAATAATAGATGTCATATTTTTTATTTATTTTTAACTTGTTTAATATGTATTGAACATTCTTCATGTCAAGTTAAGTTTAATAATTTTTATCGCATTTGTTTTAGGTTCATAAACAAAAACTATATCTCGACGATTAAGAGGAATAGTTTTCGTAATCTGCCTGCAATTCAATCTTTGTATGTATACATGTAACTCACACCAGCTAGATGGTGTATTCAAAAGTAGTATCACAACAATAATGTTCTAGTACACGGCAAACTTTAAAATAAAATCTAATCTCTTAGAAAAAATTTGTGAAACTTTATTGCCTGCACCATACAGTTTAATTTACAAAGAGCTATAATATATCAGAGTCATATAAAACATCATATAATTACATATATATGCTACATATTATAATGCATGCATTTTGTTTGCCGTTCAATTGTTTGTTCGAGCAGCTACACATTTGAACGATTATAAAATATTTTGTTTAAACTATGCATCTTTGTTTTAGATCACTGTCAAGAAATATGATATCATTGATTGAACATGATGCGTTTGTAAATGTGAAAGCTAGTGAACTGTAAGTATTACCATCGATTTAAAGACTTTTAAGGTATCAGGACGTAGTGATACGTAGTATAGAAAATATTCTATCCCGTTTGTTTTGAAAAATAAAAAAACGTGGTGAAATATAAAATGTAATAGATACCTCGTAAATACCAAGCAAAACGTAACGGAACGTAACAAAAACGTATGAAAAAAATATCATTACTTTATTCACACAAGAGTAGTAAACCATAAATCTGACTAGAGCTCCAAAATAAATTAAATTCTATATTATGAAATAATTACTGTGTACCGTCATCTCTCAGTCGTAGAGCATCAGGAAGGAGACCACATAATAAAGTTTGTTCATCATTGTACGAATGACTACACAATAAATTAATTTATTGGAAGCAGAGCAGATTAAAAAGTAATTAAAAGTTAGTTGTGGGTAATATTGTATATTTCATTACTAATGTCTTCTCCATGTGCACAAAATAATAACTTCATAAATTATATTACACAAGTAAAAATGTGATCTACTTGTACGTTACTAGTGATATTATTAGTAGAATATGTCAGATGAAACCAGACAAGTGTACTTTATTATATAATATTATATTAAGGAGCACCTGAGATCACATAAGTTCACTCTTATTTTCTTGAGAGTTTGTTGCTATTGTTTGTATTTTCATTTGCACTGTGTATGCTGTTACAAGGTTTCGTGTTATTGTTTTGGTCTCTGGAAATTAATTGCCAGTTTTCTTCGGTTATTGTCTATCTGAAGAACAATATTTTGAGTCCGTCGTATGATTTTGGTTTACTATCAGCGATAAACAGAGGACATAGAGAAGTTTAAAAGGGTTATCAATATATCTAAAAATAGTTATTATCAATTTGATGTATTACCTTTTCCGGAACTTTTTTTTTTGTTTTTTAAGAAGTGACAATTTGTTTTTCGACAGATGGCTTGGAATTGACGAAGATTTCGTATTCGAAGAAAATATTCACACCAACTTCACATCTATGTAAGTTTGCATGAAACAATATCTACAATCAATCTCGATTCGATGTAAATTCTGTTATATATATGTAGGACTCAAGTGCGATGGGTACGCAAAAGTGCGATGGATAAAATCGATATCACGCTAAAATGTGATGGGTAAGCTAAAGTGCGATGAAAAATATCTGCTTATTACTAGACGCTAAATGACGATGGCCGATAGAAATAAAATGTATTCTATAAAATCAATTTCTAATATTTAAAAAAATGATTTGATCTGTTGCCTGACATAACAAACGCAAAACATAAATAAGAAAATGTGTGTGACAGAGACAGATAGATAACCATAACACTTATTTACCGATGATTATTTAATCATGCAATGTATGTGTGGTAAGAAGCTAAAAATAGAAAATTTAAACAACAATAAATACTTATACAAAACATATCAAAATACAAAATGTGGTAAATAATTAACGCCCTTGAAAATTACAATGTCCTTAAAGAGTACAAGAACATCGATGCAAAATTTATGAAAAATAAAAAAGGCAAGTGAAATAAATACCTTAAAATTCGTCATAGTTTCGTTTCGTTTAATGATATGGAAAAAAGTGAGAACTTTTTAAATAAAAACTACAAAATAATACATTTCACCTGTTCAGACGGGATTTCCTATCTTAAACTAATATGAAATATGATTGAAAATGCTGTTTTTTAAAAACATCAAATATAATTCATTTGAATCACGAACATCACAGTCTCCGTCTGATATGAATATATCAGTTAACTAAAAAATTATGAAACAAAAACTCAAAATATAATTCAACATAAAAGGCAAAAAATAACAGAAATATACATTACAGTCCATTACAGTCCAATACAACTCAAATTCAATAATTCCTTTATAGTCCATTGCGGCTCAAAAGAAAAGTTTGTGTAATTGGACTTATATAAACACGAGGTTGTCCAGCTTTCATTGTTCTTACCAAAACTTTGCGAACGTGACTGTCTTTACTGGGAAACACATGTTCAACTAGAGCGATAGGCCAAAGGTTTCTGTGCTGTTCATTTTCTTTGAGAATTACAACTCACCGTCTTTAATGTTCATTTGACTTTGTTGCCATTTTCTTCGAGGTTGTAAAGTTTGTAAATACTCACGTCGCCACTGAGACTAAAATTGTTCAGCAAGTCTTTGTACTATTTTCCACTGTGAAGTATAAACATCTGGGATATTCATATCGGTAAAATTTTCAGCACATGCTTCCGTTTTAGTAGTTAGCAAAGAGTTTGGAGACAAAACATACGGAAAATCCTTGTCAGACGAAACAGGAACTAACCCGACGTAAAGTCATAATGGCAGTTGTCTCTGCCATAAAAGTACACAGAACTTCATGTGTCAGCTTTTGGTGTCTGAAGTCGTTCAGAGTCAATAATGCATCGTGTTATGCCTTTCCCATGAAGCACCGATGTGAGATGAAAATGGGGTGTAAACATTCAAAATAGTTCCTTGATCAATAAGAAAAGTTTTAAATGTTTTTGTCTTCTATATAAATTGCATGAATTCCAAGTTCCTTCACCGCTCCGGTAAAATTTGTCCGTCCATCGGAGAAAACTTCCTTTACTTTGCCTCGTTAGGAAATAAAGCGTATTAACGCATTCATGAAAGATGAGGTATTCATCTCCTCTATGACTTCTATATGCACTGCCCTACTAGATAGACAACAAAACAGGACGGCCCATCGTTTCGAATTGGCACTGCCACCTCTAGTACGGCGAGTAACGACTTCCCACGGTCCAAAACAAAAGTAAAAGATGCACATGTTTTCAATCTTTCTTCTGGTAGGTCCGACTTTTTTTTTGAGTATTTGTTTTTCCTCGAAATCTTTTGCATAATACACACTTTGATATTTCTGAATAAACTAAACGTTTTAACCTAGTGATCCAAAATCCTTCACTTCTGATTTTTCCTTCAGTTTAATGACGGCCTTGATGTCTAATCAGTTCATGAAAATGAAAAGTAAGAAGTTTTGCAATATGATGTGAACCCGGTACAAGAATTGGATTTTTCTCCCTAACGGACAAATCGGAATATTTTAGTATACCACCAACACGAACAATGTCATGATCTTCAATGAACGGATCTAGTTTCAAAATAGAACTAATCTTATCAATAGGTTTTTGTCTTTTCAAATTTTCAATTTCTTTTTCATATAATTCTTTCTGAACTTGTCGAATGATTAACATTTCTGTTTGTTTCCTCAAATTTGGATCAGTTTTATTTGCAAACAACTTTTGACCATAATGTTTTGATTGCCAAAATTAAATAAAATATCTCAGATATGATATTGCTTGAACAAGAGATTTCCATGTTGAAAACCTGCTAAATCGATGACTTTCAAATTTTTGACTACTAATTTAAGTTTTCAAAGAAACGATTTCAGAGCGAATTTCCTTGTCCTCATTTGGAGTAATTAACGGGTATTTTTCAGTTTGTAAATCAAAAGGTTTTTGTGATAGTAACCAAGTAAGGCCTTTTATCCATCTGTTTACAAGAGTTATATCGGCTATAGTAACGAATCTTGTACCCAAATCAGCTGGAGTTTTATCAGACGTAACATACGACCAGTGTGATGGTTTCGACACTTTGTGGATTTTCTCAACACGGTTTGCAACATAAGTAAAAAACCTATGGGTTGTATTGCAAATATATCCCAATGTTACTTGACTGTCATTGTCATAGTGACATGTATCATGTGGTAAATTTAAATGATCACAAATGGTTATTCCTAGTTCAGTCGCAAGTGCGGCACCACATAGTTCCAATCTTGGAATCGTATGACCCTTTACAGGGGCAAGCTATGACTTTCCCATTAGAAATCGTAATAATGCAATTCCTCTGTTATCAAGAACTTTCATAGGCAACGCAAATACTGCTTGTTCAGACGCGTCACAAAATATGTGAATTTCGTGGGTTTTTTTTACCGATGATAGAGACATAGGTACAATCATTCGTGGAATTTCAAAACTATCAATAGACTTGAGTGATTTTAGCCACGAATTCCATTTTTCCTCATGCTTAGAGCTGAGGGGTTCATCACAATCGGTGCCAGGGGGGGTCACTTGACGAAGTAACATTTTTCCACTGATAGTTATAGGAGAAATAAATCCTAACGTGTCAAACAAACTGTTAATTATCGATAACATGCCCCTACTAGTGGCTGGTTTGTCATCATTTTGCTGTCAAAAAAATAAAATTGTCAGAATGTAAATCCCAAGATAATCCCAAACTTCGCTGAGTGGGCAAAATGTCCGAACATAAAATCAAATTTTTCAGGTCTTTACCAAGATCGTCATTATGGAAGTTAAACCATCGTCAACATAAAAATCATGAGAAACAAAGGACTTGACATCATTATCATATTGTGATACAGCGAGACGTAGACCATATGTATCAACAGCGGGCGAAGGGGTGTTTCCGAAGACATGTGACGTCATACGATATTCTATGAGAGGATGATTTATGTCATTCTTTTGATACTAAAAGAATCTTAAATAATCACTATGGTTCACTGTTACACGAAAACGGTAGAGCATGTGTTCAACATCCCCTGTTATGGCCACTTCATTTAATCGAAACCGCATAAGGATGCCTATCAAGTTATTTGTGAGATCTGGTCCAGACATCAAGAGACTGTTTAATGATCCACCCTCATAAACGGCAGAGGAATCAAAAACTCCTCGGATTTCATTCGGCTTTCTAGGGTGGTAAACCCCAAAAAGCGGAAGATACCAACATTCTTCACTAATGATAGTTGGTGCTTTTTCTGCTTCACCACTCTTAAACACTTTATTCATGAAGGTTATGAAATGATCCCGTTTTATCGGTTTTTTCGTAAGCTGCTATCAAGTATCTGAGATCTTTTCCATGCTTGAGAACGATTGTTGGGTATAGTAGGTTTAGGCTGCTTGAATGGTAGTGGTGCTATACAGTAACCTGTATTGTCAGAAAAACAAACGGCTTGTCTTCAACAGAAAGACCAATTTTGTTGTCATTTGGAGTTTTAACGAAAATGTCATCTTCATGATTGATAATTTTAAAATGTAGTGTTTCTAACATTATTGAGAACATGAGTCTTGCGAACGTTAATTGTGGATGGTGCATGTACCTTACCAAGGCAAACTTCCCCTATTACAACCCAGCCTAGAGAGAGCTTTTGTGCAAATGGTTGACCTAAAGTCCTGTTACTTTGGTCATCTATAACAGCGTATACCCGTATAGCGTTATGTGGAGCAGTTGCGCAATACACGTCAACTAAAACCGTTTTTCCACATGAACGCCCAACACGTATATTACCAAATAATGTAGTTCATTTCGTAGTTACGTTGTCTTTGACGAGTTGACGAGCTCCCCGCAGTCACTTTTTGGAGATTCATTTTCAGTATTTAAAGACCGATAAATATGCATCGCAGTAGGATGACGGGTGTTTCCACAGATTTGACACTTAACCGATGCAGTACCGTTAAAAGCTATATGTTCATTGGACTGACAACATTTAAAGCACATTTTCTTTTCACGTTAGAATTTCTTGCGGTCATGAAAGTTAAGTTTCCTAAAGCCACGACAATCATTTAAAGAGTGACCAGCTTTGAGTAACGGGCATCGAATTGAACTATCACAAGTAACATCTAATCGCCTAGAAACCACGGAAGTACGTGATTTGTTAGTGACTGGCTGATTTGTATTAGTGTATGAGAATGTTGGATCATTGCGAATAGTATCTCTAATAAAGTTGACAAAGACACTGCAAGGTGGAAAAATCACTGAATGTGATTTTTTGTAAGATGAAGCAACAGTTGTCCATTTTTCTTGCAAAAAGTGTGGTAGTTTTTAAACAAAAGGTATGACACCAGATGAAGAATTGTAGTACCTTAGTAGAGTAGAGTACTGCGGATTCAACATTACGGACTCGATTTCAGTGAGTATATCTAACAGATCATAGAGTCTTGCATTATCCTTGCTAGAAATTGAAGGAAATGAGTTAAGTTTACGCTTCAATGCACTTTTAACCATTTCTGGTCTGCCTTAACGTTCATGTAAACGTTCATAAATTTTTTGGTGTCCTCTAGAAGGATCGTGAGCATTGGTGAAATTCTCGTGTTATACTTTGAAAAGAGGCTCGCCAAGATTCATATGACTAGGGCTTGTCATTAAATTTTACAAATCTTGATAGCAAGAAGTCTTTCCTATAGATAAGTTTTGAAAAATCAGACATAGAATTGTTTATAGTCGTAACTTGTGTTATTGGATTGTTTTCTAAATTACTTATTGTTGGCACACGTACTGGGAGAGAATCTACTGGTACAGTTTGATGTATTGAACTTGGTAGCTTTAGATTTTGCAGATAATTGTTTTTCTGTTTTGTATCACCTAATACTGAGAACAAATTTTTGTGTTCTTGATCGCCTTGTTCACGAATGCGTGCTTCTGATTCTGCTGCTGCAACCTTACTTTCTTGTTGTATTACATAAATGTCCGCCTCTAAGGCTGTCTTTTGTTTTAAAAGTTCGCTTACTTTCTTAACAAATTCTAATCGTACCTTTCCATATTCCGCCTTTGCTGTGTTTTGACTAGCTATTGTACTTGTAGATGATACACTTACTTCTAACATTCTTTCTACTAAATCTAACTTCTTTTACTTGATTTCGTAAAAATCTTTTCGAAAAATCTCGTTACATCTATTAAAGTTATCATTATGTTCAGTCAAATACTGTATCAAGTCTTCAATTTTACTCCATAAAGTGTCACATATTACCTCCTAAATCTTCTCTTTGATCCGAAAACATGGCTTTACCTTTCAGTGTGAGTTGTCTTACCCTGCAAGGCCTTCCTGACATCAATGGACTTCAGTATCTTCTTACTTTTCCGCCTCGTGACAAGGCCACAGACAGATAGATAACCAAAACACTTATTTACCGATGATTATTTAATCATGCAAACTATTTGAGTGTGTATGTGTGGTAAGAAGCTACAAATAGAAAATTTAAACAACAATAAATACTTATACAAAACATATCAAAATACAAAATGTGGTAAATAATTAACGCCCTTGAAAAATACAATGTCCTTAAAGAGTACAGGAACATCGATGCAAAATTTTTGAAAAATAAAAAAAGCAAGTGAAATGAATACCTTAAAATTCGTCATAGTTTCGTTTCGTTTAATGATATGGAAAAATGTAAGAACTTGTAAATAAAAACTACAAAATAATACAGTTCACCTGTTCAGACGGGGTTTCCTATCTTAAACTAATATGAAATATGCTTGAAAATGCTGTGTACAAAAACATCAAATATAATTCATTTTACTCAAAAATAAGTACGCAAATATGATAATTAAACCTTATATATGATAATTCAACTTACATAGCGGACTGCCATGAAAAGATGCCTTTGAAATTTGATTAAACTTGCGTTGGTGCAATGCCTAGCATAGTGGTACACAAAAACTCAAACAGGAAACAGGAAATGACAAATCAATATTCAAATCAAACACACCATTATATCAAACACACCTTTATATTCAAACGCACCTTAGTTTCGATCACCCAGACGCATATATAATAGCGTCTGGGATCACCTTGTTATAATTTCGTTACCAATAGGTGGAGACAAACAATTATTCTATTTTTAGGGCCCTATTTTTAGGCCAGGAAAACCATGCAAACATGTCTATACTTATAAAATGACGTCACAGTATGATTCCCTCTCGATTGTGCATAACAATAATATTTGTTTAATTAATTGATAAAGTAAAGTTTTATAAAAATATTCAAATGTAAACTTTGCTACAATTTTTTATACACTTCTTGATATGAACGGAAGTAATTTTTTAGACAATAAAAATATCATCCAATCAAAAATTACGCCCAGAGATGAACCCAAACGCACAAATGCAATTAAGCGTCTGGATGATCGAGACTAAACGCACCTTTGGGTAAAAAAAAAGAACACAGATACAAGTTTAATAATTAGGACGTATCTAATTGAATCAAATTCTAAATATAACAATATAAAAATCCAATACAGTGATGGAGTAGAAATGAAATTATAAAAAGTTTGAATCATGAACATCACATTAATAAGTCTAAAAATGTAAATATTGGGGTTTTGACACCAAATATATGAACGAGAATTAGCACCAATTGTTACGTGACAACATTATGACGTTTACCTGCAACCGTTAAGAACGTTTACCAACATGTACAGCCAGCGAGAGGAGAGTATAACAGACGACGATGGATATTTGATGGAGAAGAAAAAAAAAGAAAGAGGAAGACAAATGACCCAAATTCAGAACAGTTTTGGCTGTGATACAAAACGTTTTTTTTTCATTTGCCAGCTCGATCGAAGCAGTGAAGTGTAGCATAAGGGCAAATCAAATAATAAAGGAGTTAAATTTGAAAATGAGAAAAACAAGTATACGAAAGTATATTACTGCTTTATGACAAGGACACAAATGGGTTGTATTATAGAAGCACAACAGTTGGGGAGCGACATAGAAAGGTCCTAAGAATAGAAGAAATGATTTGTCAGATGGACAAAAACTACAAATTAGACCATAGATAATATGACGGCATCTATCAGTCCCTTAGACAGTCTTTCTTTCCTGTAGTTAGGGAGAATACTCGCTTGCTATTTAAGCCATAAGTTAAATGTTCAACCTTCCAAAAATGCAGAGAGCAAGAAAAACCAATTCCGGCTTTATATCCAAAAAGCCGGTGGCAAATAGATGTAAAGAAAATGCCTTAATGAAGGGGATACAATTAAATGTGTAATATAGTTGATTGTCACATCCGTTTCGCATTTTGGTGGATATTTGAAACAGAGAACGGAAAAGAGTTTAACAATAGTGACTGAGCTGCTGTAATAGTAGGGATTAACACGAGACATATAAATGGCCGTCCCTATCATCCACAATCACAAGGTAACTATACTAAGGGTTGAAATATCCTGGAGAGGATTTTGCGTGGAAGTGTAATTTAGGAACGATCGATTGTTTTCAATTAGAAATCTTTCGGGTGATGCTGCAGTGAAGGCGGGAAAAGTCTCGCGGTTTGTCCGAATACCATTGAACGTCACGAAAACAGACGAACGTTTGTAAACAACATTAGACCCCTTTAGAAACAAAAATGGCTGACTTCCTATGGAAATTCGATCTACCAAAATGAAAATTCAGCCGCATTTCACAACGCCGTTTACTGTAGAAATAATTGTTGATTTCAAAAAGTGTAATAAAAGATTTACAAAAGGACCATAAACTCGATCAAACGCGGTAGCAGCTTTTAATTGAATGACACGGTAAAGTTTAGTATAGGCCGGAAAGCGTAGTGATATGCAAAACATAGTACCAAATGAATCGCGGTTCTGTAGATATTGATAGAAAAAAAACTGAAACACTAAATTGTATGTATAGTATATATTATTTGAAATCGCAATCGATTTAATTGGAAATCATTGCGGCAGAAAAAACATTGTCCCCTCTCATAGACGTTACGCTAGGAAGACGCCATCTTGTTTACATTGGATACAGAAAGTAGTCCTCTCAGAGGAAATATCAATATATAAACTGAGATGACGCCATTTAAGTGTTTTTATCCAAAAAAAGCACTAAACATAAATAAATTACAACATGAATAGAATTATACGTTCATATCCGTAGACATGGAGATTTTAACACCTGTAGCATCCCAAGTATGCCCTGAGGCGAAGTGTGTACAGAGGTGCTGAAGGTGTTAAAATCGCTATATTTGACAGACGTTAAAGTTACGTTTTCATCATTATTACAGAAAGTTGGATTGAAATTTGATGAAAATTACGCTGTTTACAAGGTGAAGGGTGCTACCTTCGTTAGAAACCTTCATTTCGCGAACAAAATCAGTTATTTTGTTCGATTCAAACAGATGTAGAAACATGAAACGCTAAATGTCATGCAGAGACGTCATAGTGGTATGACGCCGTTGTTTGCCAAACTGCATAACGTTTTTTTTTATTAAAAAAATATAATAAAACACCTTTGTACCATTTGTCCAATATTTCATCATCCTGTATGACACAAACCAATTACCATTTCTACTATAAAATAATCTTACGTATTTTTTAACCTGGTCCCCTTCTGCAATATTTTTCATTTATGCAAGCTTCACTTTCAATTATAATATTTGAACCGGAAGTCCGCTTACGATATTGAGAATATTTAGTCAAGATCCCAGACTAACGTATTTTTATGAAACTAACGGTTAGCAACGCACCCGGTATATTGGTTTTCTAAAGACGTGTAAATGACTAATCAAATTCCAGGATAATACTGATACATGTACGGGGATAATAGTTGACCGTCCTGTGTCTACCATTTTAAAATCCATTGAGGTATCTGTGACGTTGCAAAGTTTTACACAGATCAGAACTGTTGAGGTCATCGCCTTCTTCTATACAAAGAAATTTTCTGCGCTGCAGGATGCCATTGAAACGCTGGAGAAATTTGAACCAGAAGAGAAAAAGGTTTCATAAATCTTGAGAGTTGAAAATCGCTATACGTAATTTCTTTGTAATAATAACTTCGCCAGAGGCTCGCTTGTTATTATATTGATATTACATAACTGGGGGTTGATATTTTGCTATTTTCAACTCTCACTCATTATGAAACCTATATGTAAGAACGTTTTTAGCAATATTAAAAAAATTGATTTGTTAACAAACAAAATTTTCTAACTACGGACTATTTATGTATTTGTATTTATTATATAAAGGTTTTTAATAGAAAAAAATCATAAAACATTTAGACTGCGATACAACTAAATGGTTTTTGTCAGTCTGATGTTAGTCCATATTATCAAAACCTATAGGCCAAATGATTTATGAGTAACATGCAGTCCAAAACAACACTCGGCATCGGCATCATAATTTTATCCACTCTGTAGGAATGAGTTGAAACAGAAATACATGTATCTGTAAGCTTTCTATTTATCTATTGTATAACAGAGATCATTGGGACAGTACCATGTTCCCAGTGTAGATGTTTCCAAAAATGTCATATGCACCTCTTACCAATTTTAATCCTGAAATTGAAGATCATGTTGACTTTAAACCAAATTCATCATAATTTTTGCAGGAACTAACGTGTTTTTATCGGGTATTGGAGAAAAGAATAATATAGCACATGAAATGGACGGCAGCAAACTTCGGGTTTAAACCGCTGAAACCTGTCTCAACAAGAAGGTGCACTAAATATTTAAATACCTGCTGAGACCTAATATGTTATGAAATTATAATATGTAAATTGGTTATCTTCTTTAATTTGTCTGCAGGAATATTTTCAAGACAGAACATACATTCATCATGTGGAAAAAAAGGAAGACAGGTTTTAAAATGTCAACAATATCAACATCAACATAATTATAATCCGTCTGACTTACGCAGATGGGACTAACGCACTTTAGCGTGCTATACACGTGCACCATCACACTTAAGCGTGATTATAACCATTGCACTTTAGCGCATCTAGGCCATCACACTTTGGCATAATACATCGCAGTTTAGCGTCCCACCGAATTTGGATACACTGGTGAAGCATGTTGCTCGTGTGAAATATTTGCAATTTTTTTAAAGTAAAACTTTGTTTTCACTTTTTAAATGCATATATTACTATTGTACAGTTTGTTATACCTATATCTAAGTCTAAGTATGATCGCATTACGCGGCAAGATTGGTAAGCATTAGGTAAGCATTAATAGAACGGGAACAAGCAAATGGAAGTCACGGTTCTGACATTAGGTTACTAAACACACACAAACAAAATGCACGCTATATTTAAATAGAACAAATTATTTATATTTTAGTTTACATAAAATGTCCTTTATTTTTCAAATCAAGTAACATAAATATTTGCAGAAGTTTCAGACATTACAATTACGGCAGAAATGATTTGAATTGCAACTGTTCCTTTATGTGGTTTGCCTTATGGTTAAAAGAACATCCCTCAACAACAGTAGACGGTTTCTGTAGGAATTTGAACAAAACTGTTGATAAACTGGTCACAAATGATTTTTCATTGTGTTATGGTAAGCCAAATTAGAAAATATATTTCAAATTATGCTTGTATATTATTTCTTTTTGTATAACATCTGTCATCGCCTTCTTCTATACAAACTTTGAAGAACAAATTACCATGTCAGTCAACAGATCCTAAGGAAAGGATATAGTCAGATTGGCAAGATACAAAAGTTAGAATGGCTTCTTCATATCAATGAAGCACTTGTTGTAAGCAAGCATTGCGGAGTTGCTTTAGTGCAGAAATAATGACTACAGCCCAACACAACAGCTAGCATTTATCCTTCAGTCCAGCAGACGTTGTAACTTTTATTTCTGTTCTACCGCGGTGTCCGTTGGGAGTGGTTGGGGAATGAAAATCAAAATTATATTTTTTAAATGCTAAACATTTAATAATAACCACACAAGGAAGTTTTTTGTCTATCATTAGGTATGTTTTGAACTGATAGTCTTAACTGACTATGAAATTTTTTTACATAGCAGTAGATGCAGACCTTACAATATTATGTTTTGCTTATTATTGCTATTTGTTTTTAGATCTTGTAGAGTTAATCGCATACACGATAACACGTTCAATAAAAATGATGTGTTCATCAAAATATATTAAGTCAAATTTCAAACATTGGGTCCACACACACAACGGTAAAGAAATTCGCAAGCTAACCGGACAACCTATCGATAATGATACCAATGTTTTGTCAATTCCATTCCTTAGTACCGAGGATGTAGGAGCATACACATGTGTACGAACAACCAACTACTCAGCCTTAGAGGAATTCGCATTAGTGACAATAAAATTGTCTGTTTATGGTAGGTATTTTAAATCATTCTTAAAGTAAGTAGGCGCTTAAATGTTGTGTATTCTAGTTTATTATGCAAAATACAAGATTGCCGACCTACTAACAAAAGCTGAAAGGGATAAAGGGCAATTAAAATAGATTATTGATTCAGACAATTAAATACAACTCAAAACAAAACTAAAAATCCCCAATAAAAATGAGTAACCTGAATCCGATAAAACCATTCTTGCTATTCGGTACTCAGGACAAGTAAGAAGTGCAAAGACTACCAAATGATTCAGCGGAAATGTGGTATCGTATTAGAGATATGGATTTTCCGTGAGAACCATTTAAATTATGACAACAAGGTCTTTGAATTTTTATTATATGGTATATGTGTTGAGTGTGTATGAAAGGAATAGTAAGTTTTTTTCCCGAGGTGCTGACGAATATCCAGTAGGTGTTTTATTATATCGGAAGGACAAACAAAACATAATATAATATAACATAACATAACATAACATAACATAACATAACATAACTTAACAAAACATAACATAATATATCTACGGAAGTGTATATTGGTCTCGTCTTAGTTGCTTATTAACTACTATTGTATTTAAAATAAGACACATTGTTTCTTTAAATTGCAACATCGTGTATTATTTAAGACATTTTATCGTTTTTCGTCACATTAAAATGTGCTAATTAACGGTGTTTAATGTTTATTAAAAATAATAGCTCTTATTTTAAACACTTTAATTTAAATAATATTTAAGAAATAGTAATTAAGACGCTCATATCTCTTTTTAAACAATAAAACAAGTTAATTTTGACAAATAACTTCCATTTTACGGCAACACGGCTTCTTATTGAAAACATATTATCGTTTTTTATCACATTAAAATGTGCTAATTTACGGTGTTTAATGTTTATTAAAAATCCTGGAAATTCCACATTTTCGCATTTTACGGAAAAACCGTAAATATCGCCTCTAATTTTTTTATATATTGTTGTAGTACTCCTCGGGCTTTACGATCATACCAAGTTTCAGGGTCCTCACCATCTATTGCAATGTCCTATATAATGACCTTTTGCTGTTTCTATAGAAACGGCCGCCATCTTGGACTCCAGAAGTTTTGATGCACTACAATTCATTGTGGTATATCATCCTACCAATTTTTATTCCATTATCTCAATGTGTTCTATGAAAAAACCTGGGACAAAATTCATGCAGAATATAAATGAAAAAAATAACGCGACAATAACTAACAATAATTGTGATTGCAAGAAGGAAGTCCCCTCCCTTCCCCCGAATTTCAGATATTTTTGGCTATCATGTTTTACATACCCCTTTTATCTAGAATAATTTTCAAGCAGACTGGACAAAGCTGAAATTTGTAGACATTTGGCAAACGATTGTCTTAGAAAAATTTTGCACGTGTCATGATGTTCAGCATACCAATTTTACCCAGATAATCAATTTTCAAGTAGAAAAGACAAAGTTGAATTTTAGGCGAATTTAGCGGCCATTCGCCAAAAGTTGGCAAGTCAAAGAAAAAATTCGTTTGCGCCATGAAGTTCAGCATACCCATTTTACGCAGAAAACCCAGACGATCCGACGAAAAAATATGTGTACCCAATTTTTCCGATGGCGGACATTTTGAAATGGCAGCCATCTTGAAAAATTGTAAATCGTAAAGGTTATCTAGGGATGGCATAATATGTATGTGTAAAGTTTCATTGGAATTCCTAAACTCGTTCTACTTAAGTAACCCCGTACAATCTTCAAACGAACAAATAGGAAACTCAAATAAAAAGAATAATAAGAAACTGGTCAAAACCAATTACTCATCTGACACTTCCGACACAAAATCTGAAGCGATATTTTCGGTTTTTTAGTAAAATGCGAAAATGTGGAATTTCTAGAATGTTTAGTCAACATTAAGCACTGTTAATTAGCACATTTGAATGTGATAAAAACGATAACATGTCTAAAATAAGACGTCATATTGCCATATTATGGAAGCTATTTGTCATAATTAATTTGTTTTGTTGTTTAAAAAGAGTTATGAGCGTCCTAATTACAATTTCTTTAAAAAATATTTAAAATTAAAGTGTTTTAAATAAGATCTTTTATTTTTAGTAAGATTAAACACCGTTAAATAGCACATTTAATGTGACGAAAAACGAGAAAATGTCTTAAATAAGACACGATGTTGTCATATAAGACAACAATGTGTCTTATTTCAATTACAATAATAATTAATAAGCAACTAAGAGGAGACCAATATACACTTCCGTATATATCCGATCAGTTATATCTTTATTTCCCGTTTATTAAAAGATTATTTAAGTAGTAGAGTATATATTATATGGTATTATTATAAATGTAAAAGAGAAAAACAACAATTACAAATAAAAATGTAAACAAAGGATACTTCTCGAACATTTAATAAACTAAATGACACATATAAAAGCTACCATTTATACACTAGCGTCAGCTTCACATTTTAATGAGAATATACCAATAACTATTTAATCTATTTATAACTACAGGGCCTCCAATAATACTTAATCAGCTTTCAAGGAATGAAGGGAATAATTTGGTGTTGTCTGTTATATTTTATTGTGACCCATATAATGAACCCGACTGGCTTCTTGGTGACAAACTACTATCTACTGTCTCTGAATATATAATTACCACAACTCCATACCTAGTTGCTCTGAATCAAAGTTCACCAAGAATGTATCAAGGATTTATAACTAACCTAACAATAACTAATTACAAGCAATTTTCTGGAACAACGTTTACATGTAGAATAAACAGTGGATTTCGAGAAGTCAAGCAAAAGATAACAATACCAGGTACTGATTTTTATACTTGGTTTAATGTGTTATTTCTGATAAAATGAGTGTTTGAATAAAATGAATGCACATTTACTTTTGCGGTTCATACAATGTAGAAATATAGTATAGAATACTTCCGATATCAATATACGTCTGTGGGAAGATAAAAAATTTTTGACCTACTATAACATATAAAGTGTTTCAATATTTTGTTATATTCCCTTGACTATTATCCATCGACGATAAATAATTGTTATCTATTGTATATTACAGTTAATATTGAAATGCCAAGAATTACAATATGTAACACTTCACAAACAGCAGAATTGAAATGCAATATAGATTATATGGAAGCTCTACCAGATGCATGGATTCATTCTTCTGGCGATCAAATCGTACGAACCCTGTCCGGAACAGTCCTCAACAATACTAATATTTTACTGATACCATTCTGTAACTACCAGGATATGGGAGATTACACATGCATATGGAGACAAAAAGTCTCGGGTTTGTCATTTAATAAGACAACTACTCTTGTGGTCAACGGTAGGTAATATTTCCATTCTGTATAGAGAAGGACAACACGTAATTCTAAACTACTGAGATTCATTATTAATAACAATCACTTAAAAACATTTTCTGTTTAGCACAAAATAATATCAGGTGACGTTTATTAATAAGATGGCTTGCTAAACAAACTCGAAAATTTATTGCAAAGGGTATCAACCCCGAAACGGGAACCTGAAATGGTGAGGCAATACTTTTGTCACCCTCAAAGTTACGTGATTGGCAACCGGAAATGGGGTGACAACACTTTTATCTCCACGAAAACCTAAAAAGTTAAAAGTTACTTGATCAACCGCCGAAAATAGTTTGCATTATTAACATTTACAAAGTATGACCGTAACGATTTTTTGACAATACAGTTGTAAGAGAAAATATCAAAAAAAGCGTGGTTGGTTTGTGTTGATTTGCTTGCTTCAATAAAACAAATATGGGAAAGACACGACACCATATTGACGATTCTGTTTGCCTATAATGTACCTCTTAAGAAGGCAATACTTGTATATTGTTACATATGTAAATCTCCTAACGGGTCCTATCCCCAAAACGTGTTTTATCCGCCCAAACCTGTCCGATTGCCTTCCAATAGTGTACTCTTGTACGACGCCGATACGTGTGTCAATTGCATAACAATGGACTGCCAGTCATATTGTTTAAAAGTATCCACTTGGTAAAACGTTTATTGGTTTGAATTCTGTAGAATAGTTCACTGTGTCGTAACTTCTTATAGGTCAACTTGTTTCAGATTTTACGTACGCTTATATGTAAGAAGTCATAATTCTTGACTAGATTTGTTTTCTCTTTTGGAGCAAGTGGTGAAAATGGACACATTTCGGACGTTGTGGAAATCGAGCACCATTTGCCGTGTGACCGCTATACACACAATTCGACGTAGTGTAGACACGACAGGTTGTATCTTCCACGTTTAGGGGAGGGGGGCTGGTTTTGTAAGTTTTGCACATGAATAGGGTTTCGAGTGATTTTGATTTGTCTGAAAGCTACTTTTGGGTAGTGTTTAATCACAACAGTGCTAAAACGCATCAAACTATGGTTTTTTTCCGCATGCAGAGTTGTTTTCCAAAAATATAGACCAAACAAGCACACCGAGATTCTCTAAATTAGAGGTGAAAACGCTTTACGCCTAGTCAAAGTCTAAAACATTAACGAAAATTCGAAGATTCTTTACAAATTTTAGTCTAATTGTTTAAAATTGTATTCAGGTAAAATTTCAGCCAATCAGATACCCAGCGGCTTGGTAAATATAACATTTTCTGTGGTTGAGAAATTCAGATAACGCCATTATAAAAGTCAGTATTTTTATAATTACATTTGAAGCTATGATCCACGTTTGATATGTTTATCATTTTATTGCGACTAAGTAAGTATAATGTTTAGTAAAAGGGATTGATGTTGCAACAACACAATAGAATTATATAAATATAAATTTACATACTAATTCGTAACAACATGTAAATAATTTATATGTCTAACATTTGTACAGGACCACCAATATCATTAGATCGGTTGATATCAAGAGATGGCACCGATACAGTTCTGTCTGTGTTCTTTTTCTCTCAACCCTTTCCGACGGAACCACAGTGGTTTTTCCGGAGCACTTCTGTTGTATTAGGATTTAATTACCAACAGACAACTTCATTTTCAAACGTAACAGTTCGACAGCACAAACATGACATTATCAGAGAAGGATTTGTTAGTAACCTAACTATTGTCAAGCCCAAGTCGGAATCATATGGAGACTATACTTGTAAAATTGTAAACGATTTTGGACATTTTCAGGAGAACATTCAAGGTACAATAAGATGTTGTTAGCAAAAGGTACTTTTTCATCATATTCCTAAGTTTTATTTATGAATAATTTTAAATTCAGTTAAAAGGTTGATTTTTGTTCAAGTCCAGCAGTAAAAGAAAAAAAAATATGAAGTAGATTGAGTTTCATAGATCGAAAGTTTGTACTAAAACAGGGATACCAATTCCGATAAAACAGCATTAAAATGACGTTACATTAATGACACATGTTTTCCTTTACAGCCCATGTACCAAACGGTCTCGAGCACAGTAGTCAAAATGATAGTTCAACAATTATAACTGTTAGTATCAGCTTGGCAGCTGTAACTGGTTTTGCTATTATTATTACAGTAGTTGTCTACAAACGAAGAAAACAAAAGAAAGGTACGTGGGAAACAGATCTTTGATCCAATAAAAGAACATAAACATTTGCAAGCAAAAACATGAAAAACAACAACAACAACAACAAAACATAACATTTACTGTATTTTGTTGTGTTGCGTTTAAAATTAAAATTTTGATTTTCTCTTGAATCAGACGGGTTATCCCAGTTGATTGAAATCAGTCGAAAGTGTATGACACACAGTAACATTCATTTGCACGATGATGCAGTATATTAATTTGAAAACGTGTAGAATTATCTCGAATTCAAACAAAAAATAATTAAATTTTATTATTTATTTCGAATAATGTTGCACAATTTTAAAAATTGTTATATACTTTATTTTCGTCTGATCAAGAATATTTTATTTTTAGATGAATACGTGGATGCTCCTGTTCATTACAAGTAGGTACATCTTCAAGTAAACAAAAAAGTACGTGCATAGACATGGCTTCCATACAACTTTTGAACACACTTACAACATACAACAAACAATCATTAGCACGAACCCCAACATAATAATATACCTATAATACAGATAACTCGTTCTACATAACGAGGAGAACAATTCCAATAATAAATAAGGTCAGATGATAAGAACGTGTTGCAAGAAGGACTATGTGGTAGGATCTTGACATATTCTTGATATTCATACTGTCGTAAGCATTAAAATTAATTACCATATGAAATACAATGTATGCGTACAATAGACATTTCGAGTAGACACCAAAGTACAAGAATTAATCAAATCAATATTTTGACAAGGAGAAAATACTTAAAACATTCTAATTGTAATTATTACTTTCAGTTCCACAGAAGCTGCTTATGATTCTATTGGGTTTTCAGGAGGACAAGAGACAAAAGATGTCTATATGGAAGTTCAGTAAATAAGGAGTTATTTTTGTTCCGATATCACTTTATAATATCTCCTCTGAAGAAATAAGTACATGTAAACAAATGTTATGATTCTTAACATTATTAAAATTAAATTGATTTTTTAAAATTTTGCTTACTTTTGAAAGGTATAAAACAGGATTCTTTGCCAATGGGGCATGTAAATCGTTTACTTTTTATGTGGTAATTAGCTCTCATTTATTATAAACGCCTGCCGAAGCTCTTTGTCAGAGCGACATATTGTGATTCTTGTGTATTATTTATATACAGTAGTGTTTTATTTATTTATATTTAAATTCTTCAAGTATATTACTTTTTATTTGTAATGTATCAGTTTGCATCTGACCGGTTAAACACTAATTAAATTAGATTGTTGTAGTTATTTATATACAGAGATCAGAGTATTGCGAAAACAAAACTATATCTTTCCAGACGATTTCTAAATTATCAGAAATACAGCGAAAATACCAAATATTTATAAACGTCTACAAATTACGTCCAAGACGGTTAAAGTTGGATAATACTGTTCAATTGTTTTCCTTACCGTAAGCGGGACTCTTACTCGCGCTATTGCTGTTGTCCGGAGAATTAAAAAGTATCAAAATCTGTCAAATTGATTTCGCAGCAACGAAGGTGGTATATTTAATTCATATAGTTCTACAAGATGATTTGACTGTGGGAAAAGTAAAGCTCTTTGAGCTGTTTGCGTCTTTCGATATTTGCTACGTTACATGTATATTTATATATTGATATAACA
The DNA here is from genome assembly GCA_944474755.1 of Limnoperna fortunei. Taxonomy (NCBI): domain Eukaryota; kingdom Metazoa; phylum Mollusca; class Bivalvia; order Mytilida; family Modiolidae; genus Limnoperna; species Limnoperna fortunei. The sequence goes on along the minus strand of OX104120.1, from coordinate 13,035,306 downwards.
CATATCAAAGAAAAACTTGATTCTGAAAAGGTGCCGAAGTAATGATTTTAAAAACATCTTAGAACGTAGGCAATAATTTGTCAGTTTCTTTTGTTTCTTTAATGTTTTAATAAACAATTTCAAAAAATGAGCAACATCCTTTTACACGTTTACAAACAGACAAGTAAATTGCAATAAACGAAGCAGAAAGGGCAAGCCATTATTATCATAGACTTTAACTATTGCCAAGCACTCGTTGAGGAAGAACTTTATGATGTGGTTTTTTATTCGGAAATTCCTAACAAGATGGACAATCTAATAATCAATAATGAGGAAGTTACATAATTTGGTACTCCGAATCATTATTCATGACTTATGATTGTCTGCAATTAAATATTGCGTAAAAAAAGATAAAATCAACGACAGATTTAGTTTAGACTTTATTTTCGACGCAGTACAACTTATTTTGGAAAATAACTCGGATAAAAACACAAATATATTCAATGTTGCTAAACACAACAATATTTGCACTGAGTAATATTTTTTTAAACATAATAACTGATAGAACTGTATTTCAGAGTAAAAGACAACCTCAAAACTTAAAACGTTTATTAACAAAAAAGCACAATGCTTGAAGTAAGAAATGCGGTGACAAAAGATGCGGAACTTGTGCGAACATTCATACAGGAAATAAAGTAATATTAAATGATGTGCGAAAAATTTACACTATCGCAGATATGAACTGTAATGGTGAAAATGTAATTAACTGTATTTAGTGCAGTAATTGTAACAAGTCATACATTAGTCAAACGAGTAATGCGCTTAAGCAACGGATAACAGTCCATCGTAAACAAATAAGAGACCCCCAATATTGAAAAACACCACTTCGCCAGCATTTAAATACGTGCAGTGGGGGTCTTTTAAAAATATTTCCTTTTATAAAATAAAGACGTCCAGTGGTGTTTTACAAGAAATGATAGACAATAACTTGATAAAGAAATTAAAACCTATCGTTAACGGACGCTCACGACTATATTACTTACAATAAATATTAACATTTATTTTATTTATTTTGTATATATGTTATTAACCCCTATTGGTTATATATGTAATTATCTCCCCTGATACCTATTGTAACGTCATATAAACGTTAATGCTAGTAACGTTATAAACATTAGTAACGATATTTATTCACCTGAAGATTGCCGGAAGAAATTGCAGTACTAGTGAATTAATCTTTACTCTGCCATATAGCCGTTCTATTTTGCCTTTAATTTGCCACAGAACCAATAAATTGCCCGTATAATACATTGAGGTTTTTGAAAATATTCACTTGAGCAGTGTCACTCAAAACTATAACTATATCTCATAATACGTTATTGATAGTTTTTAACTCTAGATATTTCATTAAAGGTAAAACCAAAAAATTGTCATTACTGACATATGTATACTGTGACGTCATGTTACGGTGACGTCAATCTAAATGACATCAGGCCGATTTACGTTTAGTGTACTCATAGGTTCCGTAATTTCTGGATTCGAGTTGACACCAAGTGGGTTATCAGACCGTTTAGGAGTTTGACTAATCAATATGCCTCCATGCGCTGCGTAACCCATATTTCATGTGGCTGTTCACACTAATTATGATGCAAAAAAATTTCGTTCAATCGCCTCCACCCAGTAATGCACTACTATCAATTTGTTGAAAGTATTGTATACATACACTCAACTATCGTGTTTCCATCGCTATTTTAACAAGGGAACTAACTTTTTAATTCTACAGTCAAGGAGCTGCTCCTGTATCAACGTAAAACCAACATGTTTTGACATAATTCTAGATTTATCCTATTTATTAACTCATATATCAGAAGGTTGTAATTTTTATAAAAATCATAGATTTGGCACTTTTAACACGTAAAAATGCAGTATTTTATAACAGGATCTCACAAAACAAAGTGTCTCGTAAAAGCGGACACTTGTGATGTCAGATTCAGTAAAGTCTGTTGCATTAGCTGTCTTCCTCAGTGTGTCTCGTAAAAGCAGACACTGCCGAGTATTTTTAGAAATTAAATAAATATCCTGCTTATGCCATTGTTTATGTCTGTTCATTCGGCCGTCCCAACCAGGTTTACTTTTAATTGTCTACAATAAGATAAAGCCGGATATTAATGAAACTTGGAAGTTACAAATCTTGATTGGAACTAACTTATTGGAAAATGGGTTGCTGTGACCTATATTTCACAAGAACTACGATGTTTTCATGCAACCTTTACCTTTTGCATTGAAGCTATATGTATTTTTCTTTAAAATTGAATTTAGAACGTAATGAGACTTAGTACACATAGGTCATAGCTAGTTTATGCCAAAAGCATTAAAGGTTTCCACAAATATGGGCCTAGAAGGACATCAGTGTATTCCAGTCAAATTTGCTTGTTATAATAAAAGTTATTATATTCTATCACGGAAGGAAATCACTTCAAAAATAATCCCCACCCTAAATTAAAGCATCATAATTATTGTTTAGGACATAATATTAATCAATACATAAAGTTAGTCAATTCATATTTAAGCAAATAATTGTAACCACGATTTCTTTCACAATTAGTCACATAAATTTTGCAAGTGGTAAGACATGCAAAAAAAATAAAGATTTCTTTCATTGTTAACGTCACAATATGATGTGTGCTCATTTCAATAACAAACTCCACATTTACCAAAATTTGTTATGTTCAGATCTACTTAAATGAAATTTGCTAATATAAGACTCATCTTTTATGACAAAAGAAAACAATGATTTATAAAGGTTACATACTCTTATCAAAAACGAATGGTGACATGCCCCAAATTATTAGCCCTTACCCAAGGCTCGATACTTTTTCCAGTGGCAATAAAACCTTACCGGACCCACTACTTTCCTCGTTAGTTCGCTGTTATTTCATTTTGTTCGAAAAGGTTTATAAAACAAATGGCATTCATTTTTCATTGTTCGAAATGGCAAACCGTGTGATCGCAATTTACTATTCTATAAAAAGTACTGTGTTTTGTTATTATTTTGCACTTGTTTGATTTGATCTATACATAATGATATTAATAATAACAAGATGGAATATGGACTTAAATATAGATCACTATAATTATTAAAGAGGTCAGAAATACTAGTTCACTCATTTATTGCTTTGTTTTGTTTCATTTGTTGTAAAGTTTCACGTGATTTTAAATACAATCCAGGGTATATGATTATTGACAAAAATCTTTCTACTTATCACCATACATTGAAATATAGGATATTTATGTTTGTGAGAGTTATTTAAAAATAAATTTCGAACCAAGGAGGTTGCGTGCACAAATGTTATTTTACATAATCGTATTAGAATCCGGAATTCTTATTGAAACTGTACATTTACATAAATAACGTGCCGTTAAATCCATTGGTTGGTTGATGTTTTACCATGTATTGATCATCTTAATGTTAGATTTTCTAATGGACACGTTTGGAAGACACTTGTTTAAATAGACTGTTGGTACCTTAATGAGTACTAATTGTGCCTAATTAGAAAAAGAAAAGAACCTACACTGGTAAAGGCAACAAGAACATAGCCTTTATATTCACTTGAATGTGAACATTTATTTATGTGTAAGACTGTATGGGTTTTCAAATATGATATAATATTAATGCGACAGTTCTTCTTCACTTTAAAGTCAATAACATTTGTACTTCACATGAAGTATTTAAAGTCTTTGAACGTACATTATATAATTCATCATCTTTTTTAAATTAAAGTAAGTTTCAAATTTATTAATCAGCTTCATTATATGTCTGACACGATTAGTGTTTTGTGTTTTTATACATATATTAATAATAATGACTTCTGTATTTGTTGGAAGGATGAAATCTCATACTTTTAATTAAAGCGACACTCCAACTACTGTCGCAGGTGGCGCATTTGGAGGTAGTAGGGATATGAGAGACATGAAGGTGACCAAATTGCTTACGTATTACAAGAGTGCCATGATTCCTTATTGATAGAAACTTGATTCGTTGATCTGAAAAAAGGAGTATATGTATCCTTTATAAAAGACAATTTTTTTCTAACAAACTGCACACTACTGGCTAAAAAAATGACTGTAAATACCAGTTGCAGTCGTTTTTCGTCTGTCACTGACTGATATTGACTGCAAATGACCGCAAAAATGTCTGTAAAAGACTGCAAACGTTGTGTCAGACAATAATGCCTGTCACAGACATATTTTGTCCGTCACAGACATTTTTCCGTTGGCGCAGTCATTTTATGTCTGTTACAACGGCGTTTCCGTTGTATCAGTCAAAAAATGCCTGTCACAGTCATTTTTTCCGTTGACTCAGTCGAAAATCGTCTGTTACAACGGCTTTACCGTTGTATCAGTCAAAAAATGTCTGTCACATAAATTTTCTCCGTTGTATCAGACAAAATACGACTGTCACAACGCCTGGTAATTATTATTGTAAATTTATTAACAGCGGCCGATTTATATTTCAAATTTTAATCTCTTTTATGAAAATTATCGGAATTAAACCAAAAAAAAATCTCTATTTGGAAATTGATCTCTCGCACACTTTACGATTACAAATGTTTAAACGCCTGGTAATTATTATTTGTATTGTTGTTAACCCGTCGATTAATGTTCTAAATGTCAAGTTATTTTATGAAAATGTTCGGAATTTAACAAAAAATATCTATTGGAAATTTAATCATCTTCTACATTTTAATAATAATATTTTCTGCAAACAAAGTTAAATAAAATATGATGACATCGCTTATTTATTAAGTTATGTCGAAAATTATTTTACAATTATAGTTAGTATAAATATGTTTAGCTATTTTAAATACAATATTTTATTAAAAAATGAAATCATGTTTGTTTTCTATTGTTTAAAATATCAGGTAATCCAGTAAGCATTATAAAGTTGTTGATGTCCACGGGGCGCTTCCGATTTAAAGAAGGACACATGTGGTTAATTATGTTACAGGTAATCCCGCCTCACTGATCAAAGTTCACGTTTATGAAACATTGGGCTGCATTATGTGAAAACATTACACAGGTGACCGATAATTAACGATACTAAAATCGGCACGTGCAGATAAATATGCAAATATCTCTAAAACTACAAAATAAAAAAAATTGGTAAAAACTATACTAGTAGTTTGCGGTTTTTCTACGGACCAAATAAATTTACAGTTATAGATTGTACGGTTATCTTGTAAGTAAACTTCAACCCCTTTTGTTCTACAGACAAACACTAATTAAAGGTGTTTATTTTTAATTGTCTACATTGACTCTAAAATCATACCATAGAAAAGCAAAGTGCCACAGAACAAATAACGGACACACACTTTATCGAATGAAACTGAATCGAGTGCGCCGTTTCGTACAAAGTTGACTTGTATTCGAGAAAAATCATTCGATATATGTCCAGTGAGCAGTTGTAAGTATAATATATAGTATATACAAATATAACTGTGTCTGACAGTTTCGGTGTCTCTGTAAAAAGAAAACGGAAATTTTAGGCAACACGCAGTTAAAATTTATGGTTTCTAAAATAAATATACAAATCGTCTCATTTGCAAAAGCTTTCCCCAAATGTTGTACGATTTTATTTGCAAATTTGAGTGCTAACATAAGTTAACGATGTCATCGTTCGTACATCGGGCATTTATCGTTCGTACGCCGTTCGTGCATCGTTCGTACATTGTTTGTATATGGTTTTTAAACGTCAATCGTTTCTCTATCGTAGAACATATATCATTAAATAATACGTAAAATCGGCCCTAATTTATTAATATAATGATGATTTATATTTGATCACTGTACTAATATAACTTTTTATCGTTCAAACCGCAGGGCCATACGGAAAGTTGTATTACCCGGTACTATCTCACCTCCGGTCTTCTGGACCAGTAAGCTATTTCGTGAATCCTTCCAGCATATGATAGATTGGCTAGTCATACGGACTGTTCATACAAGCTAGCGAAACGACTTTTACTTATCAAACCTAGAATCAATACAAGGGCCAATACATATTCCGCCAGTTAGTAACACTGAAGCATGGTTTCTCCAGCTTGCATGGTAGGGTTTTCCTTTATTCTATCGAGAAGCGTATAAGGTTTTTACATCATAAAACGAAATAAACCATTATAAATGAATAAAGGAATTTGAAAATCAGACTTCTTTTAGTTTTTACTGGTTCGAGTACACCACGAACATTGTCCCTGCGCATATGTACACAAGTAATAAATACACTTCAAAGACATACACACGACCTGTATTGTATTCGGTTATTGTAATTAACAAAATTAACAATAATTCTGTAGTTCAGATTTTAAAAAACGACACTCAGAACTGAAATTAAAAAAAACTAAAGTATATTATTGTGCACACGGTGTTTTAATTTCTTTCATAAATATTTAGGGGGCATCGGTGGCCGAGTGGTCAAGGTAGTTCGTCTACAATTGATCACGTGGTCTGTCAACATTGATATTGCGGGTTCGATTCTCGCTGCAGGCAGGGTGTACTCGACTCCAATCTTTATTGACAAGGATTGACAGTTTTCGTACCGCAGGTCGGGGGTTCTCTCCGGGTAATCCGGCTTCCTCCCCGAAACTGGACGCCATGAAATAGCTGAAAAATAGCTGAAAGTGGCGTTAAAACACCATTCAAACAAACAAAAAAAACAATAAATATTTAGCGTGTATTAAAATATGAAAACTTTCGAATATATTAAAGGTTTGTTTTTAATAAATCAATAGTCCAAGTGTGGTAATGAAATCGCATAAATAATGTGTTAGAATTCAAACTTAACGATGTGATATCCAATTATTACCGAAAAAGATAGATAAGTTTGATCGGATCGGTTTGCTTTACGTCCAGCGAGTAGTATGTCAGCGATATTCAGGAGAAGACTAAGTAAACAAACAATTAATCAACGGAAAAAGGGGTGGGGTGGGACACAAGTAACACAATTTAGACTGCCCGTGGAAAAGTATGAAGTTTTGTGTAGGGGCGGAGAATTTAACCTTTTGTAGCAGCTACTCTTTTTTCAAATCTGCAAAAGGGGCTTTATCGTGCTAGGGGAGTGGCAATCTTCAAACACGTTACCCACTACGGTCACCGGTCAGGCTTTCCATATAATTATGATGACCTAACCCTAACCCTAACACTACAACTAGAGGGTCTCCACTACAAGTAGAAATAATTGTATCAACAACGTGTACAACTTTTTCAAAAATACATTTTTTAAATTACTTTGAAGTAATAATTTCATTTTCTTATTAAACTATAACGATAGGCTAGTAATTCTGAAGTCCATGTGTAGTTTAATTCTCTTGCTTATTATGTTTTGTGCTTGACAGAATATTGTACGACTAAAAGCAAACGGCGCACTCGATTCAGTTGCATGCTATATATATTATACAGATCGTCGGGTCTTTCCGGGGCATTTCTTTGTAATATAATTTTAATGATCTCAATTGCTTGTCAAAGTTGACAATAAGATAAGTACACCTTTACAATTAGTGTTTTGTGTGTACAAAGTTCATAATTTACCACGGGGGGGGGGGGGGGGCAGGAACAGGTTTACCTGTAACCTAATTAGCAACATGTATCATTCTTTTTAATTGTACATGTACAATTTTATAGTCGTAACTAAATTGCCAGATCCATTTAAACGACAGTAGATGCAGCTTAGAAAACAAACATTATTTTAGGTTTTTTTAAATATTTAAATATTTAATATTGAAAGACAGAAAAAAATATAACGACTAAAATGTCACAATTTAACACCAATGCTCCATAAGGATCAAAGGATTTCCATATAGGGTGAGACATGACATGTCTCAGATTTTGCTGATTTTCATTTTATAAGTTGAAATTGACCATTGGATCACAAAATAATGATTGTTTGTCATGATTTGACTTCGGTTGCCATGGTTACTGTGGCAGCCATTTTGGGCCGATTAAAATACAGTGAAAAGGGCGATATTCAAATCCCAATTTTTCAGGGCAAAATCAATTCATATTCAATAGAAGTTTTTTATTTGCTTAATTCCATATCTCATTGACAATATTCAAAACAGTTACAACACTTTCAATATATGTGTGATCAGACTGAGACTATTGAACATGTCAAGAAATAGGGAATTATTCTCTATAATTTTTGGTTAAAAATATTACCATTTTTGCCACTTTTCTGACTCCATTTTCAGAAAATGCACCAATCACAAATACTCGTCGTGAATATAATTACATAGATTGATGATCAATATTAAAAAAATTTTAAAATCTCAATGGGGTAAGAAAAAATGTCTTAAGAAAACGTTAAAGTTGGTTACCATGGTAATAAAACAAAAATGACAATTTTTCGATATTTAAATATATGTATGACCATACTTCTAATATGAGCCAAGATAACAATTGTTGTCATCATATGTACCTAAAATGGATCTTTTCAACATAGCATGACCTAGGAAAACTTTCAAGGTCACTTGCGTTGTTCTCAAGGTCACTTAAAAATTGATTTTGCTGCGAGATTTTCATATTTGAATGCTCAATTTTTAGTTGACCTTGACCTTGAGACACTGTACCCTGAAATGATTTCAATGTCATTTTAAGTTTATAGGATGTCTGTTAAAAATAATAATTAAGGATGATTTAATTTAACTCTAACAAACAGTAGTTTCGTGGAAATATTGAACAATACAGAAATGGCTTTTTTTCACAAGTTACAATGGTAACCATCTTTGACAGTGTTTTCTATAAACATGTTTTGCTACCCCATTGAGATTTTTATAAGTTTTGAATATTAATCATCAATTTATGTAATTATATTCATGATGAGTATTTGTGATTGGTGCATTTTCTGGAAATGGAGTCAGTAAAGTGGCAAAAATGGTATTTTTTTTATAAAAAGAATCTAGAAAAAATGCATGATTTCTTGACATTTTCGATAGCCTCGTTCTGACTACACATTAATGTTTAGTCTTGAAACTGTTTTGAATATTATCAATGAGGTATTGAATTAAGCAAATAAAATGTTATATTGAATATGCATTGATTTTTGAATAACAAATTGGGAATTGAAAATAAGCTATTTATCAGTATGAGAAATGATAAAAAATGACCACCTCGGTTACCATGGCAACCGTGGTCAATCATAACAAACAGTCATCATTTTTGTGATCCAATGGTCAATTGCAACTTATGAAATGAAAATCAGCTAATTCTGAGACATGTCATGTCCCAGTTATTTTGGTGCTTAGGGATAATTGGTCTTAATGTATGTATCCGTATTAAATAAAATACTCACAGTTTCCGCCATAATTAAAGAAATTGGCGATTTTATTAAATGTATTTTTTTTAAAACTTTGTCCGTGTTTTAAGAAAACATTATTGTACAAATGTTTCCAATGCAATCGTTGTTATGGCTTTAATGCCTGTTTTAATTTCACCAGATGTGTAAGTAAACCATTGATAAATTCAGTGTAATAATTTTAAATAAGGACTGAACAAATGCTAACATTTTCAGCAGTCTTCATTTTTTAGAACAGATTTATTTAAACATACATTTATCTTTAACATTACTATTTAAATAACATTTGTTATCGTAATTCTGCGAACGTACAATTTCCAAATAGAAATATTTTTTTAATTCCGAACATTTTCATAAAACAAGTGAAATAAAAAATATTAATCGACGGCAGTTAATAAATTAATAATAATTACCAGGCGTTGTGACACTTGTTTACGTTATTTATTTATATTATAAGTATAAAACAACAACAACTTATGAAATTAACTACATAAAAATATATAAACACAATAATTTATGTAGATTTAAATTTGCACATACGTACATCTCTTCCAAATCTTCTAGTAGCTCTGTAGGTTGAAGTGGCAGTTATCATCTGCCGTATTGTTGTATTATAACAGGAATGCCAAGACTGATATTACATGTGGGGGCAGGCACTGATTATTCCTTCAGATCATCAGAGTTCAAAATCAGTTTCCAGTGTGGTTTGTGGTTATAAGCAGATACTCTTACAACGAGAGGACCACTGATGCCTGTCATAAACGTTTAAAATGAAATTAAATTATGAACAGGTAAACTTTTTATAAAATAACACATCTTCTTCTATTAATTTTAAATCTAATTGTAAAAGATAACAGCAAAACACCTAATTTACAGATAGACACCATTTCCAGTGTAGTTTCTTTATCTTAGACCATTGATTGGCTTAATTTATACCTAGAAGCCAGAAACACTAGTCCTGTTCAACCTATGCCAACCTTATCATTTTGATTTAATAAGGTAAGGAAGAAATGTTGGAAGACATTAAATTGTTGTATAAACATTTTAATCCTTCTATAAACAATTCGTTTATATATGTTAGTTAAAATCCATTTAAATGGTTTTGTTTTGTTTGTTTTAATAATTATATTTTTTTTATTTTACTAAATTTTTGTCTTGTAAATTTGTGCTAACCTGAATAAAGATTATATAAAAAAAACAGTATATTTATACATAATTTTATTAAATTTCATCAATAACAATACAATTTAAATTGAAATGTCAATAGATTACATGTAACCAAGATGCAACAAGAAGGAGGAAGCATCAGCTAATTATTTTACTGTAACTTGTCCATCGTGTAGCCGCTTTTGCAGTTCACCCAGTCTCACTCTGTTCGATTTGTACGTAATGATATCCAATATGTTCGCTCGTTTCGTTATGTCTTCTATCTGAACCTTTACCCATTGTGGACTAGGGTCTAGTTACCTAGTCAGTTTGTAACACACTGAATGTCTAACAGTGCATTAGTCATACTTTGGACAACTGATAAAATACTTTAGAATTAGGAGTATTTATACAAATTTCTAGCGAAAAGTGTTCACTTAGTGTAATTAAAATTAGATAAATAAATTGAGGATTCTTATTAACTCATACAATAATTTTGCCAGTCATTTACCTATAATTAATTTTTATTACCTCCGGGTACTCCGGCTTCCTTCCCCAATTAAAAACTGAACGCCACGATATAGCTGCAAAATTGCTGAAAGTGGCGTAAAACACCATTCAAACAAACAAAAAAACTATCAAAACATCTATTGTATTCTGCATGTTGGCATTCCTTGAATATAAATTCTTAAAATGTTGGCATAGGTTAAAGACACCACCTGACCAAACTCATGCAATCTCATTCTATTGATGTTCCATAATAGCAACAATGAACATGTAAAAGTGGTAATAAAAATAAAATCGATGAAATGCTCAATTTCGTTTAAGAGACAACATAAGTTTATTCTTAGGTGCTGTGTTGATTGACGACTAAATTAAACATAAAACATTTGTAATCCTGTAGGATTATAGAAAAAAAAAGTCTTCCACCTACTCCCACTTTTCAAAAATCAAGACAAGACAAGACAAGACGACAGTTTATTAAGCCTCAGACATAAAGGTGTACAAGAGGACACAAAGAATATATAACAAATACATGCAGTAGAAGGTTTAGGCAATAATACATACAGACACTAAATACAGATACGTTAATTAAAACACACAGCTACGTTATTTAAAACATACATAGTAAATTCAATATTAAAGTATATCTTACGCCAATACACAATGCAAATAATACATAATACGTTAAGTAAAGACTGAATCATTTTATAGGTAACGACATAAAATTTTTAAAAACTTTGCCAAGTTTTTGTAGAGTTCAACGTGACAGAACAATAGAAGCCCTTGTAGTTTAGATTCTGTTGGATTAGCAGTATAATATACTTGCCTCTGATATTCATTATCTCTTCCTTTTGACAAACGAAAAGATAATGAAATTCATCACCAACTCCATTCCCACAAAGATGACATAATCTTTGCGATTTTAGTATCCCGTTCCATCTACCCGTTTCTACAGGAAATTTTATATTAGAACACCTAAATTTTGATATATAAACTTAAATATATATAAATTTAATTTTAATAAATAGGTTTCCAAGCAAAATTGATTTTTATATTCTGCATAGAATTTACCTCGTGATGAGTTATTCATTTGTGAGAACCAAGTTTGAATAAACTGATCGTTCAGCTGCCGTAAAATCATATTTTTCAGTACTTTTCTATCCATTGAAATTTGGTTCTCCCAAATAAAACTCAAACCACAGCTGTCGAGTATTGATTTAACTTTTGAGATCCATTTAAATTTGGTAGGATTTAGTGAATGTAAATTAAGCATTACTTTGTACATAATTGAAGATAACTTATTATTATTATCTAAAATTATACTATTCCAGTATGATACTATTTCCGTTTAATGATAGTTTCCATTGGAAATCTTCCTAATTCCCCATAGACCATGTAATTTGGGGTACTACTTCGTATTTTCAAAATGTTCTTACAGAACTGAAGATGTACTTTTTCTACGTCATCAAGTTTTTCAAACCCCCAAACTTCTGACGCATACAATAATACAGGACTAACTAGTGAATCAAACAACTTAAGTTGCAAGTCTACAGGGATATTGATATTTTTTTTTTCGATACAATGCGTATAGAGATTTTTGCGCTTGATCAACAAGTTTTTTACGTGTTGTACAAAAACTACCATTAAAGTTGAAAAGTACTCCAAGGTAAGAATAGGAGGCTACTGTTTCAATATTTTCCCCGTTTATTTTAAAGTTCAGTTTACACTTTGTTCTCTTCTTACTAAAGATTACAACTTTTGTTTTGCTTGTATTTACAATAAGTTTCCATTCATTACAGTATTTTTCAAACGACCTCAAACTAGCTTGCATACCCTCTGCAGTTTCTGAAAGAAGAACAGTGTCATCCGCATATAATATAATGAACAGTTTTTAAAATATTTGTAACGATTCTCGGCATAGGTTTGAGATATGACTTAGACACTCTACATTATGTGATAAAAATACCTTTCTAAATCATTGAGAAACAATGAAAATAAGAAAAGTGACAGATTTTCACATTGCTTCACCCCTACGTGGGATACAAAAAATTCCGAAAATTCGGCTCCCCTTTTTACAGACGTTTTAATATTTTGATACATGCTGTAGATCACAGTAAATATTTTACCTTTTATATTTGACTTTAACATTTTTTGCCACAGCCCTGATCTCCATATGGTGTCAAAGGCGCTCTTAAAGTCTACAAAGGTACAAAATAGTTTTTTCCCAAAGGATTGGTAAATGGTAATTAAAGAGTGAAGAACAAAAATATTATTTACAGTTGAAAATCCTTTACGGAAACCTGCTTGCGACTTTGATATAAGGTGAACATGATCCGCATAATCATTTAACCTGTTATTCAGTATTGTTGAAAATGTTTTGCTCAGACAGGAGTTTAATGTAATTCCTCTGTACATTTCAGGGTCTGATCTTGAACCTTTATTTTTAAAAATTGTTATTAGTATTCCGGTTGACCAACTATCCGGAACAACTCCAGAATCAAAGATCAGATTAAAAAGCTTTAGGTAAACAGGCAACAGGTCGTCAATAGTACATTTGATATATTCATTTAAAACTTCATCAATACCAAAAGCTTTGCCATTCTTCAAAGTCGATACCGCTTTTTTAATTTCTGCTTCCGATATGGGACCGTTTAAATATACCTCCACATCTTCTGAGATATTGCCAAAGTCAAAATCGGGTTCTATATCGATTTCGCAATTACCATTTTCATTTAATCTTTTAAAATGGTTATATAGCGCATCTAACGAAATATCCTCATTGTTATCACGCTTTTGATTTTTATTCAGATTATTTAGAATTTTCCACAAGGCTTTTGAGTCTTTTTTAGATAAACCGCGTAGTTCGTTAGCAGCTCTTTGTTGATACTCCGAAAAAGCCTTATTTAATGTTTTTTTATGTTCCTTGCTTGCTAATCTCATTTTACGTCTGTTTTCAGCATTTTTCAAAAAAACTGTATCTCTTGCGAGCCTTATGAAATTTTTTCCGACTTATTGAGCATTTTCTATTAAACCACGGTTTGGAGTCTTGGTGTTTATAATATTTTTTACCTTTTTTAATTTTACCAAATGTTGCAGCCGCTGCGTTAGAAAAATTAGCAGTTATGTCAGAGACTACATCGTTAATTACATTTTGTGTTACATAATTATTAACCATTAATTCATCCAGCTTGTTAACGACACGCGCTATAATACCGTCGGGATCGTCATGAACACGATCAACATAATCCGACCTCTTTTCATTTTTCCATCTATGGAACGATTGTCTATATATTTCGTCTGCACAATTTTCTGACACTTTACTGATATTTGCCCGAAGGCTGAACTGTAACATACAATGACAATCAGAATATAAAGGAATAAAATCGTCTATTTTGAACTCAGAAATCAAAGGGAACAACTTTGAAGAAAGTATCAGATAGTCGACCACACTTGAATCGTTGCATGTTAAGTCGCCTATACCTTTATCCGATCCTACTCTGGAGTTCGCTATGTATAAATTGTTATTTTTGCACAAGCTAAGAAGTTTCCTACCATAGTTATTAGGTCTACATGTACACTTTGACACTCTTTGTACTGATATATTGTTTTGTATAAATTCTCAAAATCATACAAATATTCTAAAATATCACTATCACAATCTAGATCAAACATGTTAACAATTGTGTCGTCAGGAACTACGTAGTCAGGAAGTACCCCTGTTTTTGCATTAAAATCGCCTATTAGGGTAACATACCTTTTTTCTTCCTTAAGCAGCATTATTAATTCATCTTCTATTTCATCAAATGATTCCATAGTAGAATACTTAGAATTTTCTGGAGGTATGTAGATACAACCAAAAAGAATATCAGAATCGAGTGACAAAAACGATTTTGAGATATGAAACCACAGTACAAATTGACTTTTAGTTTCGTGAACTTTCAGATTTTTACCTAATGAATTTTTATAGATGACTGCTATTCCCCGGAAGCTTTCTTAAATTTCTGTCTATTTTTTGTAACATAGGTGTAACCATTTGGGAGATTTAAAAGACCTAAATCAGTTAATTTGGTTTCAACAAAAATGCATATGTCATACTCTCCCAAAATGTTAATAAAATCTGGGGACAATAATCTTCTTTTAAGTCCACAACCTTTAAATTATCAGTACTAGATTCGAACACATTATTTACATTTTTATTTACAGTCACATGTACGCTGGTCTGTCCTCTTGCACCGCCCTCCTATCCCTATCACTATTCCTCCTATTCCCACATGCAAATAACAATAGATGTTTTGACAACTAAATTGTTTTCATTGCAGTTAGGATTAATTAAATTTTACCTGAAATTTACGTGTATTTTTTTTTAATTTTGGTATAAATTAAGATTAAATAAGATTTACAAAATAAATTTTTAGATATTTGCAGATAAGTACTGTAAGCTTCGAAATAATGAGTGAAAACTGTTCACTTTGCTCTAAGTAGAACAAATGCACTTACAACAAATAAGTTTTATAAATTTTTACTGGCTCCTAAAAACATGATTTGCAAGCTAAATAGTCAGTTTGCATAAATAGTGGTCAACAGGAAACCTCAAGCTTTATGAACTTCTAGCTAAGTTTTGGTATATATTCTGACACATTTAAAATCAGGCCATCAACAATGGCTAGTGCACTATTACCAGTAAAGTTTATTACAAACAGACTTTGGGAACCAACAATGGTTTCAAATTCCGGCAAAAAACGGAGGGGTAAAAGAACATACTTGAAATGCTCCACTGCGACTGTCCTGCCACAATTAACACTTTAAACAACATACCAACCAAGGTTTTAGCAAACCACATCCACTGCAGTTGTGGTAGACCAGGTCATCCAGAGAATAAAAGTTTAATACACAGATGAACTCGCTCCTATTCCCTCTATTTACAAAGAAGAACTAAGAAATGTTGACTGTGACAATGACACCCAACAGCTTGTAGAAAATAGCCATCAATGACATGACCATTATCCTGTATGCAGTTTGGGGTTATTAAGCGACCGGTCCAAAAGAGAAAGAATGTTGAGATCAACAGAAGAAAGGAAAACCTATTATTAAGATTAGATACTGTAACCAGAAGATCACAACGGTACAGTTTGGTGATGCTTCATCCCCCATTTTACACATCGATTTAATTTATAATTTGACTGCTACATCTATTTTATGCTCTTTTATTGTGTATATTTGCTTGACTTTATTGTTGCATTTGTGCCGTAAAATAAATAAAATATTAACTGATGTTTTTCTTAAAAAACCATTAAAAATTTATATATAAAAATCTAAATTCATACAAACTTTATTTACCTGTACCTAACCAACATTTAATTAAAAGTTAATGAGCTGATGGTTTTTTTAGTATAATGCTTTGTTTACACACGTTTTCCACCTACTCCCACTTGAAATTTTACATTTTCATACCTGAATTTTAAAAAGTGGGAATAGTAGGAATGAACCAGAAAAACTAACATTCTAATAAAATATCTTAGAAAAAAGGAGCATGAGATCTTTGATAATATTAAGTCTTTTTTTTAGATGAGATATTCAAAGACTTAGGACCATTCAACATATTGTTTGTTTTAACTTCGACGCATGTTATTATTTAAAAAAAAACTTTCTTTGACTATATCTGAAACACAAAGGAGATCTTAATGCTAATTTTTTAATGACATTTTGCAAATGTAAATGACACCATTCCCACTGTCCCGATATATTATGTTGATTAAAACAGTCAATATTTAAATAGACGAAGTTGGACTTTAGACTTGTAGTAATAAAAGTGTAACGTTGTAATAGTAAAACTGACCTCTTAAACTTAATCAGTGTTCAAGCTCAATCAATCAAATCAAATCGTAGTCATTAAATAAAACAGCCGAGGTCTTAGCGAAAAACAGAAAAATGAAACAGTATGGACCCAAATGCAATATTAGATATGAGACTACAAATATTGATAAAAATTAAGAAGTCTGCAATCTTAAATTATCCAAAGCATAAGCGATTGCAGATCTACGGTTCCGTTAATGAAAGACAGTTTGATATACCACAAAGATGTGAGTCTGGTTTTACAGAGAGATAAGTGTTTGGAGGCCACATCATATGGTATTCATGAACAACTTCCGAAAACATGTTATGCGGTTCCATGACACCTTTGTTAAAACATTAAACATTTGTCGGTTTCTCCCGTCATGGACAACTTATCCTTGTACACCCCCACCCCCCCCCCCCGCAAATTAAGCCAGATTTTAGAGAGCTCTTACTTCAAATGATGTAACTTTTAATGGCAACAGCTTTAATGTAATAATGTTGTATGTTGTATGTTTTATATGTTATTAACGATCTATATAAATATGATAAATTTAAGTTATGTACTGAGTGAAGTTGCAATGACGTTAGAAAATAGTCACAAGTGATCACTATTTAGCTATTTAAATTTATTTTGAATATTTAATCAAACATTGAACAATATCTATTATCCAAAAAAAATCATTACGATTTTTGACCAAATTACTCTACCCTAGACAATATGGTTTTTCATTTTTACACTGATTTACATACGGAAATCAAAATAGAAAAGTAATACTGTACTTTTATTGTTTTTGAAAAGACTCTTGACAGACTGTGGAGACGTTTTTTTAAACTTGTATTGAACCAAATAAATGGTAAAATGTATAAATTCTTAACATGTATTCTGATATAAAATCGTGTATTTCCTATAACAATTGTGTGTGTCAACTGTGAAACTGTAGATAGGCAAGGTGAAATCTTTTTGAAAATTAGTATAGTTCTGAACGAGGTTGACACCGTTTTGGTAGCTGAAACGCAGAACATATGCGTTGTCAATTAAATATTTTTGGTGACTAATGCAATACCTGGAAAATGAATGTCAATGTTAATTCAACGAAGGTAAAAACATTTGGGTGCGTCAGACAGAAAAATTCTAAATAAAGAAAAGCAGCTTTATTAAGAAATGTCATGTTAATATAAATGAATCAATAAAAGCAATTAACTATAAATGTTTTAAAGGAACTTTGAATTTGAGGAATATTTTATTTCCTATTATGCAGTTATAACACTGCAGAGTTCGAACCGCAAATCATCATTTGCCAATAAAAACCGGGAGATGAATAATTACATATATAGTTAATAGATCATGACCATTGTGCAACTGTTGGAAATTAATGGATGAGTACCATTATATCTTTGAGAGCCCATCAAAAATGCTTGAAGTTTTCTGAATGGATGTCTACCAGGAAGCACAGAATATTGTAAGTGCGTGAGTGAAATACATTTGATAAAAATAGTGTAAAAGTTCCACTAACGAGTGCAACACTATAAACCTTGGTATAGTGTTGATATAAATAATCATGTTTTCTTGAGCATTTATGTATTCATGTTAAGTAAAAGCCCACATATTGCACAATTCTATGCAAGATTAATTTAAAAAAATTTTGAAACCTAGACATATGGCATTTAAATAGGTCATTTGTTAAGGTTTGTTAAATGGTGATTTTGAATCTTTTCAATGACTGACGAGACTTCTTCCGCATTGCGACTTCAAAACGAGGCACGGTGGACAGATCAGGTATGTTTATTTTAATATTATACATACCTTTTGGTAGACATGTGTTAAATATAAAAATATAGCTGTTGGGAGTTTAAATACTAACTTTATCATATTCTCTTATGATATAATTTTGCAATAATTGTTATATACTTACAAGGTCCAATTAGATTTTGTAATGTAATAAAGTTAAAATGAATCGTTCGTACTTTTCAACTACGCAATTTGATCTGTCAGTCCGGTTATATGCAATAACAATGTAAATGATTTATGGAGTTTGTAACAAAGTTGAAAACCTACCAAAAATTATTAAAAGCAAGTTAAGTGATATATTTGGACGACAAAACATGGGGTCAATGGTTAAACAAAGATGTGAAATATTTCAATACGAAAATTAGACTTAATTTTCTTTACATTACTTATTTATTTACACAAACGTTTAGTATCTTTAAATATAACACTTTAGAAGATGGATCGATCTTGCTTGATTTTTATTCAGGTTTCTAAACCTGTCGATAATTGGTAGAGGTTTAGGGTAACTAGAAGATGCCCGTGTTATACTCTTTTAAACAATAAAAAAATTACCAAGGAAACGTGGTGTCATCGAAGATGTCTGAAGAACATCTTAGGACAAATAAGTCGTGTCATCGAAGATGTCGCAGTTTAATATATGTCCTACCTTTAATATTAACTCTAGGACGATGAAATAGGTTTGTCATAATTTAAAATTCGTTTACATTCACCATATTTAAGTTTCAGAACAGGTTCAAAAAACATAAATTGGTGCTCATTATAATAAATTGTGTGCAGAATATGTCATAAAAGATACCACGGTTACTAGAATTTACTACGTTTAATCAAGACTGTTCAGTGGCGCACAAATATTATTTTTTTGTTATATATTATTGAAATGCGTTACATTATAGTGAAGAATACAGGATACATTTTGTATGAAATAAAATATCATGGCAGATTCTGACAGTATTCTTAAACATAAAAACAATTTTATCATCATCTGACATATTAATAAAATTTTTATCAACACTAATAGCATAATTAAAATAAACATTACGGATATCTGCATATATAGGACATTTAATTTAAACATGTTGTTCATCTTCAAGATTATCAGTGCAGTAAAAACAAGCTCTATCTTCTAATCTCATATTTTCACATCTTCTTGTTTCAACTTTAATCGGTGCACTTTCATATTTTCCAGACATATTCATACATAGATACTTTTCAACACCATATACACACTTAGACTTTCTATATATACGTAGTTTACTACCATCATTAGACGATATCTTATTAAACCATTCTTGTTTGTAATTATCAAATGAGACATTCTCAATATATTTAATTTCACCTTTACTTAAGATATAATTTGTATTACAAATATAGTTCATATCAATTTCTTTAAACCTTTATTTAACTCTTAATTGCCACTTTTTAGCTCACCTGTACCGAAGGTCCATGTGAGCTTTCGCCATCACTTGGCGTCCGTCGTCCGTCGTCTGTCGTCCGTCGTCCGTACTAAACTTATTCAAAAATCTTCTCTTCAACCACTGGGCCAATTTTTTTCAAACTAGGCCACAATCATTCTTATGGTTCCTAGTTTTAAGTCTGTACCCAAGGTGTTGATCAACAAACAAAAATGGCCGCTGTTACTAAAAATAGAACATGGGTGTCAACACAGGTTTTTGATAATCTCAAAAGTTATAATAGCCATAGAGAAAACCGTTACTTCAAATTGATAAGCACAGTAAGGTCTTTAATAGTTTCTATAAGTGTGAAGTTGTGTATAGGCTTCTTGTAGGAGTTATTGCCCTTTATTGACGATTCTTGACAAAATTATCGGTATTTACAATATAACTTGAAAACTATAAGAGGTAGAGTAAAACTGTAAATAGCAAAAATGATCAGTAATAAAAGCCCTGCAATTCTATTCATTGGTCTAAAATTGTCAGATGACTCCTTATATGAGTTATTACCCTTAAATGATAATTTTTTATGAAATTTTCCCTATTTGTCCCGTAACGTAAAAACTATGACAGCCAGAGTAAAAATGTAAATAGCAAAAATAATCAGCAATACAAGTCCTACAATTCACTGTATTAGTCTGAAATTGTCAGATGACTCCTTATAGGAGTAATTGGCAATTTTTAATTAAATTTTCCGTTTTTGTCCTGTAACTTGAAAACTATAGCAGCTAGATTGAAACTGTAAATTGCACAAATGATCAGCAATAAAAGCCATACAAGTGATTGCTTAGTTCAAGATTGCAAGATGACTTTATAGGAGTTATTGCCCTTTAATTATGCATTTGGACAAATGAACAGTTTTTGTATTATCAATAAGTCTAAAACACACCTAGAGTAAAACTGTAAATTTCTTAATTACCCTAAAGGAGAAGGCCTACGAACCATTTAAATTTCAGAAATCGTCAGATAGCAACTTAGTGGAGTTATTGTACTGAACTAAAAGTTTTGAAGAAATGTTTAGTCTTTTGCACAGTAACTTTAAAAAGCTATAACAACTAAACTAAAACTGTTAATTTCAAACATTTTAGTATAGTTGAAGTCATTTGGGTTCCAGGTGATTACAGGCTCCTGGGAGATTCTAGTTTTTTTCCATTTCCAATGGTATTTCCCCATAAAAATACTTTTCTATTAACTCTATCGTTACTCATTTTAGTTAGTCGTGACCAACATATATAAACGCTTGACCAATGCTTAATAGTGCATTGCATCCAGCCCATGCCACCATATAAAGATAAGTTAGGTGTGTATTTACCAACGCCCATGAAAAAGCGCATTGTTCTATTCTTAACACTATTAATGCATGAAAATTCTTTAGTGCCCATATAGGTGCATCATATTCAACTACAGACCAAACGAGTGTATCAAACAATTTTGTAAGCATATTGAAAAACGCCATTTATTTTACATTTAGATATCAGCAGACCCAATGATCTGCTTGCGGATTTCGCTACCGCTTTAGCCATGTCATTATAATTAAAATTCAGTCAATAGTAAACATAGATAGTTATATAGCGATACTATTTCTAAACTATTATCTCCAAACATAAATGGAAACTTAGTTCTCGGTACAGATTGATTTCAAAAATGTAAAAAAATTTTATTTCTCTAAATTTACAATTAAATTATTTTTAAAAGTCCAGGTGTTAAGGGAATCTAATACCCTTTTCAGATCATTTACATTTTCAGTAATAAAAACGACATCATCAGCATATAAGAATACACAAACTTTTTCATTCTCTATGTTAATACCAACATTCATTTTTTTTAAATATTATCAACTAAATCATTAATAAAAATATTGAACAGTAAGGTGATAATATACTTCCTTGTTTAAAACCACAATTTACTCCAAACCATTCTGTTAAATTTCCATTAAGTCTAACACATGACTCTACTTTAACATATAAAAAATAAATTGCCTTTAAAATTTTTGAACTTATGCCAAAGGATTGCAATTCACAAAATAGTAAATATCTATTGATCCAGTCATACGCTTTTTTAAAATCAATAAATGATCATAAATGTGGCATACGTGGACAATTTGCGAATTTCTCTAGTTTCGATAATATTTGTGATGCTATTCAAATGGTCTATAGTGTTCTTTCTTTTCGGAACCCATTCTGTTTATCATGTAGAAAGTGAATGTTGTCTAATTTCTCAGATAGACCGAGATTTGAAACAGCACAATAAAGTTTATATGAAGCGGGAGCTAAGGTTATTCCACGGTATGACATAGGGTTTCTTGGATCAGATGACGAAGACATTGGTACAGGTGTTATAATACCTTTTGACCACAAAGAAGGAATCGTTCCTGTGTTCAAGCAAACATTAAATATTCGTGTTAGCGCTATACACATTGTCTGATTCTTATACAGCTCAACTAGGATCTTATCTATTCACTGTGATTTATCAGATTTTGACAATTTTAACACATTATACAATTGGACTGAAAACTGCATTATCATAACTTTTATTTAGCCTATTTGAGAAATCATCTTTCCATTTAATTAGATTTTCAATTCTTATTACATGTGGACGTATCTTGATTTGTATTGTATTGATTATCCTATTTAAATGTTTGGTTTCAATCATGATTTCAATGACTATTTGAAAATAATTTAAAGTTATCGTGTTGCAAATAAGGTCTGTCAACACCGAGATTACGGGTTCGAGTCTCACTGCGGTCAGGGTGTACTCGCCTCCAATCTTAATTGACAAGAATTGCCAGTTTTCCTGCCGCAGGTCGGGGGTTTTCTCCAGGTATTCCGGCTTCCTCTCCGATTAAAACTGGACGCAATAAAACATCTGAAAATTTGCTGAATATGACGTTAAACATCAAACAAAAAACAAACAAATAAACAGCAAATAAGGTCAGAACTTTATTCAGGTTTGTAATTAAACGAATAACTTTATGGAGCAGATTTAACGTACAACACACTATTAAGTTCAAAGGTATACACACTATCCACTTCAAAGGAAGAACTGTGAAGAAATATTAAATTAAAAAAAATTCGAAACCACAAATTGCCGTGGCTTCATTTAGCCTATCTAATCTAATATAATTACTTCTGGCTCTCGATTGCCAGCTCGTGCATTCAGGGTTGCTTTTGAATAGCTCTTTTTAAATGAAACTTTGTGCATGCGTAACCTAGCAGATTCTCCAAACAGTTTTTGTGGTTAAAACAGAAACACCGATACCGTTACTGTCGTTGTGTTTCAGCAAAAAAGTCGATGAATTAATAGAAGATTGCCCACCTTATTGCAGTATTCTTAGCAAATTATGTATTGTTTGTCTGAATCGTGTTTAACGCAATATTTAACAACACCTGATCATCTGGTACTATAAAAGCAACGACGTCCAGTTTTTGAGTTGATGAATCCTGAGTTTAGCGAAAAACCTTTGAACTCTGGTAGGAAAACTGACAATCCTTTGTTAATAAAGGTTGAAGTTGAACACACTGCTCACATTTGGAATCAAATCCGTAGCATCAGTGTTGACATTCGCGTGATCAATAGCAGGTAACTAACTACCTTAAACACTGGGCTAGATAGAAGAAATTAAAATATTTTTCATACAATAAAAAACTACAAATATACATTAATTTCCAAAGATTCCGCTTCGAGCAGATAGTTAAAAATCACATCGTGCATTAACTGGAATGCAAAAATAATACTTATGCGATGGCTTTCAAAATCTTCTCATTTACGTTTGTCTGGCATTAAACTGAAATGTGCCTTATCAAGGTATAACGTGAATAAGCACAATATGTTTCCAAAGCACCTGCTTTGTTTTTTTTATATTGCGATCTGTTTTTTGTATACTTTTAAACATATAAATACCTATTCGGAAAAGAGAATACGACATTTGCTCAGATTTTTAATTAACATTTTATTCAACGTCACTGCTTTGCTTATATTAATAATTTGTTTGAGGCAAAAATCTACAAAACAGGAATCCACTCAAAGATATGGCCTATAGCTCTTCAAAAATGTTTAATGAATAGGTATATAATAAAACAATGTGATCGGATTTCAACACGCACTGTAAACCAACATTAAAAAAACTGATCTTCGATAAGACAATCATCATATCTGATATCTAAGCTTAAAGAAGTGAATAGCTCTGAATAAAGAAAAATAGTAAATTGAACGACGTGATCGTATTTATAACAGAAAGTCAAAACTCATAAAGGTAACACTAACCAGTATTGCCATTTGAATTATTCTAAACAAAAGAGAATTATTGCATAACACGACATGACCGTTTTATTAAAAAAAGACACACGTTCAACTTACATCACAAATGGGACACCAGCCATAGGAAATTTATCAGGTATGTCATTTTTCTTTTACAACAATTTACACGTGTAAAGCCAACCTTAGTGCCCTCTAGTAACTGTCAGCAAACATGCAGGTCTCTTAGCGCTTTTTACCGGCGACCAGTTCGACAAAGTTTTTATAGGGTAATTAATTGGGCGGAGGAATATCCAAAATATGATCACGAGTGCCGCATAACGCATCTGATTAAACGAGTGCGCGGAACAAGTTCCGCGCACGAGTTTAATCTGCTGCTTTATGATCATATTTTGGATATTTACGATGCCCAATTGATTATCCTATTTATCATATAGATCAAAATTGTTTCCGTAAAATTTGTATGCTTAATCCTAAATTTTATGAACGGCGGATGGATATCTGTATAGTACAAAGCCAACTGCAACATGGCCGCCCTTATCTGGATCAGGACGCCAGCTAACTAATACCGTATAAGTGTTTTTTTTCGCGTGGGGAAATTTTTGCGTTTTTTTGTTAAAAAACTGTGCGATTTTATTTTGGCGTAATGTAATTTTCGCGGTCCTTAATCATAATGAATAACTCTATCATTTGTCTAAATATTTCGCGATTTTTTATTTTCGCGTTCCAACTTTTATCGCGAATATAGCGAAAATTATATCACCGCGAAAAAAACACTTCCGGAATAACAAATAAGGATATTGTAACGCTAAATGACATGTCATAGGATATTGTTCTAGCAGGTTCCGGTCTATTAGTGAACAATTATTTTAGCTTTTGTGTTTCGATCATCGAAAAGACACTTTTTGGCGGGAAAGATAATTTTCACATGTGATTTACCGTGATTTCTGTCACTCGGAAAATTCAATATTTCATCTCTATCTATATAATAAATAGTAAATTTTGCAAACACTATAACAATTAAGTTTAAATGATATACATTATTTCCATTCAATCATACAATTTAAATTCTTTTAATGTTCTTATGAAGGCTCTCTTGTTCTTAATTTTAATGTTCATTGATTAAAAATGTGGGATCGTCTATTAATTTTTTTTTAATGATTCATAGCTGTATACATTTATTTGCAGACATGACAAGGATCATTTTCGTCGTTGCCGTGGCGTTATACTTAAGGCACACAGTTCAAAGCTGCGACAATATTACGAAAATTGTCTGTCCACGTCAGAATATGACATGTGCTACATCGCTTTGTTCGTGTTCTTCAAATTTTGTCCACGTTGATTTATATTATGCGATGTACATAAATTGTATAAATGTACTAGATGGCATTCCAGCAAATATACCAAATGAAGTTGTGTTTTTGTAAGTAATTATCTGCATTCAAAAGTTCATTAATGTCTTGATAAAAAAGGTTGGGTATTCTACACCACTAACTAGTAATAGATATGATGATCATCGCGGTACAATCACTAAATAATATACTGCTTTCAAAAGGTGTGAAAACTTTTGACATTCATTTTTTCACACAAGACAAAGTATGCATAAACTGAGTGGTAATATTGGTGCACAAGTGAGGCAGTGTGATAATTTTGAAATAAAAATCGTCTCATTTATCGTAAATTTTTTATATGAGTTGACCATTAGAGTCATATTCCGGGTGTAAGTTCTAAAAATGATGTAGTTGAATATTACCAAAGTGTTAAGCGACGAAGAGATTTGTCTGTCATGCAAAGTAACTGGGTAACGTTTTACATAAAAGCTAACTTGTATTTAAACTAAAGACAAATAATCGTTTTCATGTGCTTGATATGTGTTAACCGGTCGATATAGGTCATATGTAAGCACCGAATAGTATCGAATAACCGCTCTTGCTCTCCCCATTTTGCTATGTCTCTGCGTGTAACAACATCCCAGGTCACGTCAGGGGTCATTGGCATAACGTTTCTGTTTGCCAATCGGAATGGAACTTAGGATATACATTCGGTACATCGACAAACAAATAAATAAACAACGCCAAAGAAAATTGTACATACGATCCCAAAATCAATGTGTATTATTTATGGATTTTCATTGTGAAAATCGGGTGGTAATAAATTTAATGGAATCATTTTAAACATATTTAAAATTTACTATCGGGCATTATATCAGAATCGCATTTACATGAAGTGTTGTAGTATTAAAGTACTAATTAGATTTTTATTAGAATGAAGATAGATGCCCTCAGGTTACAAAATGACCTGACATCCTTCATTTATATTTCAACTTTTCAATACATAATTCATTTTGTTATTTTTTATATTTACACGTATTTACACTCATGACAGAATTAATATTACACTTAAACTTTGTGTTCATATTCATTTACTGAAAGTTCTAGCATGTGGTTTAAAAAGTACCTATGGTAAAGAAATTTGTGCATATCTTTTTAATTTTCCATTTGAAAACATCAGTGTTCAAGATCCAATATTATGTAATATTTATGGTAGGAAAAATTATCCAATTTGTTACTTCTTTATTTTGTGTTTTATAATTGTTCTGCAAATACAAAATCTCCAGTTTTCTCGTGGGAATAAATGACTCTCCCTCAGATAGTAACTGAATTTTCAGAGAAAATGGTTCAATGCTTGTAGATCAATGTTGATTATCACTACATAAAGGCTCTAAACCAGGTTTAAAAGTTGACAGTCCCTATGCTATTATAAATCTAGTTACACGTACTTGTATGATAATCTTACTTAGCTAAAGAATTTGAAAAAAAACATTCTATAATGTAATTAAATATTAAAAGTGAAAAATTGTTAAACTGTATACCACTGTACTCTGCGAACAAAGCCTTTTCATTTCTTTTTTATTAATATTGCACAATAAATACTTTCATACAAAATATAGAAATAGATCTTTAACCATTATGATCTATGACTAGGC
Source organism: Limnoperna fortunei (assembly GCA_944474755.1). Classification (NCBI taxonomy): domain Eukaryota; kingdom Metazoa; phylum Mollusca; class Bivalvia; order Mytilida; family Modiolidae; genus Limnoperna; species Limnoperna fortunei. Next base: position 13,008,019 of record OX104120.1, on the reverse strand, counting down.
TTCCAATATTTTAACCTAAATGTCAGTGATAATCCACCAATCTCTTATCCCCAAGCCTAGTGACATGCTGGGAAGACCTGTGGATTGTTAACTGGGAACGGTATGTTTAATTTCTTCATTTTCAAACTGATTTTTCTTGTATTTCATTTAAAATAGTTCAAATGCTCAAAATTTCTTTTATATTTTGTTATTGTCACAGCCCAGGGCGACAAATATTTATAAAATTAAAACTAGAGCAAAAAATGTGAATTTTACGTCAATATAGCCATTTTTGTGTGAGGCTAATAAAAAATAACTATTCTCTTATATTATAAAGATGATTGTAAGCAAATTAAAAAAACCTTTTTAAATGTTTGTTTAAGTTATATTGTAGCCTCAAATAATCCAAGTGTCAAAATTCCACTAAACAGGTTGATATCATGAGGAACTCATCTATAACTAGAACAGAAATATCTAATTTCTTTCATCGGAATGTTCATTTTGAAATGGCAAGGATTTCTCTAATGCTGTTTGAATAATGGTTACGCAAAACTTTTTTCACTAAACAATCCAAAATTATTTTCTAATTTCTTTCAGTTCTTGATAAGTGCCAAAATAGCTGTAAAACTTTCGATACAAACACATTTACGCATCGTACATCGCCATTTAGACCAGTAAAATCTAATGTGATATGCAAACCAGTATTTGATTGGGCGAAACACTATACTAGGGCTGAAATTTGATTGAACGGACAAAGTTGAAAATGTTGATCCCTGACGTGACCTGTAATGCGATTTTGTTATATCTTACATCGCAGCGACATAGTAAAATGAGAGAGCAAGTGAAAGATTTAATATTAATTAGATTGCTTTATATACTATAAATGAATCAAACGACGACTGTCGTATTCCTACCATAAATGTTGATCTCGTTCCAAAAGTTTTCATATTTCAATATATTTACAGGACAATGAGTAAAAACAACATAACAAATATTAAAGCTGGAGCGTTGGAAGGTCTACGTTTCTTAAGCAGGATGTATGTTATATATAAACATCAGTGTTAAATTCTATGATATTTAAAGCGTCAACTAGCCCGATGTTAACAGGGCTCGAAAGCTCCATTCAACGATAAAATTGCTTTTCTATGCATTCATGCAATATTATATTGTAATGTAAATGACGTTAAATGTGTCTCATCCTTTTACACATTTGTGCAACAGCGATTATAATATTTTATGTAATTATATTTTCGTTGCAAAATTTTTGATAAATTCATAATTCAGTAATTGAAAAATATTCAGGTTAGGCATGTGTGACAATATTAAAAGACTAAAGACTAAAAGACAAAACAACAAATCAATAATAATTAATAAACAAATACATTAGAACTTATAAATATGAGGCATTTACTACTGTCTTCCAACAGTAAGATGAGAATGCATGCAATCCGCTGTAAACACTATATGTTTTTTTCTCATTCTGTAGAACCCTGGTGGACAATAATATATACAACGTTAAACCTGGAGCTTTTGCAGACTTAGAGCAGTTGGCTATTGTGTATAGATATTTATATAAATCCTTTTGTATTTTATTCACTCGTGTAAAGAGATGTTAAACGCGTTTTATAATTTGTAATTAATCAAATTCAGTAGAAAACAAAGAGACATGTTTAGTACAAAAATAAGAACAAGTATTCGAAAAGTAAACATACAAGTGACATTTTAAAGTAATGAAAAGTACAAACCTGGATCATTCAAAAATGCCTTATGTAGACCAAAACTGATATGTTCTATGATTTTTAAAGTTATATTAAAATAAGATTTATAGAAATCAGCTAATTTATAATGTTTGTTCGTTTGATGGTGTTTAACGCCACTTTAAGCAATTTTTCAGCTATATCGTGTCGTCCAGTTTTTATTGGGGGAGGAAGACGGAGTACTGAGGTAGGAAAACTGGAAATCCTTGTCAATAAAAATTGCAGTCGAGTGCACCCTGCCTGGAGTGAAAATCAGTGTTGACAGACCACGTGATCAATAGTAGACAAACTACCTTAACCACTTGGCCATCGAGGAGCCCGCTCATTTATGGCCTAATTCGTAAATTCTTATTGTGGCTGTACACTACTAGTATTTGCTCTAATTGAACGTCTATTTAATAACATATATATATATATTGTCATTAGTTGTCTTTGTATATTGATAAAAGAGGTCTTATACTATTATTGTTTCGATTCAAATTACATATTTTAGGGAACTAAAGCAAAACAACATTGCTGTAATAGAAAAATATGTATTTTATAACCTTCAAAACCTTCAGGTTGTGTAAGTATGTTTTATAAATAAAATGTTAGCAAAGATAACAAGCTTAAAAAAATTATTTCGCAAAACGCGAGTTTTGTTTCATCAGAACTCAAGACAGACGCTCAAACCCAAAAATATTTTAAATCTCAAAAAGTAAAATGTTAAAGAGCTTATAGCCTCAAAAGACAATATGTTCATTGCGAAAACAAACCTACATTGTAAGAATAAAAATTGCATTTTCACATTTAAACAATAAACAATGTACACTGGACTAAAAATGCCATACAGATGAACGTGACGCACTGTATACTTGTAGTTTTCTGGATTGAAACGTATTCTATTCGTTTTCTTAAAAAAGCATTCATTGCCTTTAATATGATTGCAGATTTTTACGGAACAACAACGTTGCACACATTAAGAGTCAAACATTTTATTATCTGCCTCGCCTTCAGGCTATGTGAGTAGTAAAAATATATCAAATTGTAAGCGCGACTGACACATGTATTATAACCCACCGCATCATATACAAAGATTATACAGTATGTATGGGAACAATTGGACTTGTTGAGTTTTGCTATTTTAAACCAAATCGTCATAAATAATATTCATTTGTCGCATTTTAATAGTTTTATTATTTTAATCAGCAATAACTGTACACTATTTCTTTAAGATCAGTTTTTGCACTCATAAAATTGCAGTTATGTTAAGCTATGTGAATAAAACAGAACAATTTTCACAGTCCATACATGTCTGTGTATTTAAGGATAAGTTCTGCAATTAAATAAAACTTGACAGTGACGTAATTTATGCAAGAAAAACTTGCCCTTCCAGAACATCGTAGTAAGCTTCAAGGTGTCACCCAAGGCATTGTACCATATGTATTACCTACAGTAAAGCCATAGGTGTCGAAATAATGTGCTCAACGGAAAGATCATCTGCTGTAAGGAAAAGAACTTTGTAAACATCTTAATAGATGTTAAAACATCGCCGTTGCATTTGCGAATGTTAATATAGTGTTTCCGCTAAATTATTAAGATACTTCGTCACTTATCACCCTGACAAAAACACATTTTTACATGTTGTTGTAAGGAAAGATTACAACCTTATTGATGCCGATTGAACTCTAAAAAAGCTTTTCGTCAACCGCCCACATGTGTAATGACATAACATTGACCAAACAGTCTGAAAGGTAATGAAGAGTAAATTTCAGCCAATCATCAGAACATTTGAAAAAAGGTTGGAAAAGAAGAAAACTTTAATATCAGATTCAAAGTACTACAACGAGCTAACAATATTCATATTTTACTTAACAAACAAGCAAGCAATTGTATTTACATACTTACATTTAAAACATTGTAAGACAAAGTATTTTTATCAAGAAGAGATAACACTTATTACGACTGGAAAATCATTGCTGACAATGTATAAACACACACAAATTAAACACTTACTCGTCACTCTAGAAGTCACACAATTCCACATTAACGAACAAAATTCAGAGAGGTATAATTTAATCTGAAGACTTCGATAAAAGTTTTTTTATACATCAGTTAAAACCCCAGAACCGAATGTAAAAAAAGACTAATCTTCAAGCGAAAAGAGAAAGTTACAAAAAAGCTTAATAACATGATTACAGTAGCTAAATTGAAGTAATGAGATCGGGAAGAACATATGGTTGAATTGCTCATATTTATACGATGAGTTACCTTTACTAAACGTGACAAGGATTGTCTGTTTTCCTACGTATGCCGAAGGTCTAGACGTTTCTCGGGTACATCGAATCCTCCCCCAATAAAAAACTGGACGCCTTAAACATCATTCAAACGCACAGAAATCTTTTATAAATGTATTTGATTCCATAAAGTACATAAATTGCAGATTTTGTCTTTCACAATGTATACTTCTTGTAAGTACATTAAATTTAAATATACTTTCAGATATTTAGATAACAACATGATTGCAGATATTGAGAGTGAAGCGTTTTATAATTTGTCTTCACTACGGTTAATGTGAGTAAATATTATGATTGTATATTTAAATGACTTAGTTAATTATTATGAACAATGTATCCCTTAAATGCATTTTTTGAGTCATAGGTGGGTTTAAAATTCTTGGATTCGACCCTTTCAAGGACGCTATCAGTTATTTGTAAATTGTAACCCTACAAATACTCAATTTAAGAGCTAGTTCGCAATGTTTGTTAATTGCAACATTTTGATAATAAATGTTCCATTGAATTTAACATCACATGAAATTATATATGTTTTTACTGAAGCCTCAAACATTATGTAATATAAATGTAGAATGAAGGATTATTTTTTAATCATTTAAAATGTCACTTATTATTAGATGGATCTTTGACATAAAGTTATTGTTAGTATAATTTAAAAACAAACCGTTTCTTTAAACAGAACTTAAGTTTTAAATCTTTCATTTTGCTGGAAATAAGTTTCAATTTAATAGCAGATTTGTGTTAACGATACACAAAATATTGAAGAATATACCAGTTTTTAAGGTCTTTTGTTTATTTAGGTTTATTTATAATAAGGTCTTTGGAGAAGGTTCCTAAGTTAACTGAATGGTTTATCAAAAAGTCAGCTCTGCAACATCAGCTTTCACTAAATATCTTAGAGGCAATTCTATAACAAGTGTAGAAACCAGCATTACATAAATACGGAAGTGTATATTGGTCTCCTCTTAGTTGCTTATTAACTACTATTGCAATTAAAATAAGACACATTGCTGTCTTATATGGCAACATCGTGTCTAATTTAAGACATTTTATCATTTTTCGTCACATTAAAATGTGCTATTTAACGGTGTTTAATTTTACTAAAAATAATAGCTCTTATTAAAAACACTTTAATTTAAATAATATTATCGCCTTAGATATTTTTGGGGATATTTTTGTAGTACTCACCAGGCTTTACGATCATACCAAGTTTCAGGGTCCTCACCACCTATTGCAATGTTCTATATAATGACCTTTTGCTGTTTCCATGGAAACGGCAGCCATCTTGGATTCCAAAAGTATATCATCCTACCATGTTTCATTTCACTATCTCAATGTGTTCTATAAAAAGCGGCTTATACAAAATTCATGCGGAATAATAATGACAAAAACATAAACGCAACAATAACTAGCTATAATTGTGATTGCAAGCAAGTCACAAGGAAGTTCCCTCCTGTCCTATAATTTTCAGATGGTAGAACATTTTCTTTTTTTTCTTTTTCTTTTACATACCCCTTTAATCCAAATAATTAATTTTCAAGCAGATTTGACAAAGTTGAATTTTTTGCAGTTCGAAGACTTTTGTTATACCATTTGCCAAAAATTGGTTTGTCATAGAAAATTTTTGCACGTGATGTTCAGCATACCAACTTTATCCAGATAACACATTTTCAAGCAGACTTAAGTAGCAGTTTTGTGAATTTGGCGGCCAATTCAAGTCGTAGAAAAATTGTGTTTGAGCCATGATGTTCCGCATACCCATTTTAACAAGATACCTCATTTTCGACCAACGTTTTCCGAAGGCGGCCATTTTGAACTGGCAGCCATCTTGAAAATTTTAGGTTTATGTATGTGTAAATTTTCATAAGGATCCTTGAACCCGTTCTACTTAAGTAAACCCGTACAAGCTAAGAAATAGACTCCCAAACGATGGTCTTGGAGTCTTCTGCTTAAGAATGAGCTTAAAATATGGTTTCCAACCTCAATAGCGTAGCATTGATAAAAGTACAATAAAATATTGTAAAAGCAGTAATAAAATACAGTTATATTTTGGGCGGGGGCTGGTGTAGTAAAATGGCCGCCATTTTAAAACGGCGGCTTCTGCGTCTTTTTTTATGCTTAGGCTAGACACTCTATCACAGTACCAATTATCATTAAAATCGCGTCAGCCAGTCCCGAGAACACATATTTATCTTAAACGGAGGCCATCTTGAAAAAATTGAAATATTCTTGCACACCTCTAGGGGACCTCCTAACACGGCCAAGGCCATCGTTTGGGAGCCATTCATGATCCATAAGATCATAGTCAAATATATTTAAGTCCCCAACCACGAAGTGTCGGAGGACTTATTGTTTTTGCCCAGTTTCTTATTATTTGAGTTTCCTATTTGTTCGCTTGAAGTTTTTACGGGGTTACTTAAGTACAACGAGTTCAGGGATCCACATGAAACTTTAAACATACATATTATGCCATCCCTAGATAACCTTTACGATTTACAATTTTTCAAAATGGCCGCCATTTCAAAATGTCCGCCCACGGAAAAATTGGGTACAAATATTTTCTGCGTAAAATGGGTATGCTGAACTTCATGGCGCAAACGAATTTTTTCTTCGACTTGCCAACTTTTGGCAATTGGCCGCTTAATTATCCAAAAATTCAACTTTGTCTCGTCTACTTGAAAATTGGTTATCTGGGTAAAATTAGTATGCTGAACATCATGACACGTGCAAAATTTTTATAAAACAATCGGTTGCCAAATGTCTACGAATTTCCAAAAATTTAGCTTTGTCCAGTCTGCTTGAAAATTATTCTGCATAAAAGGGGTATGTAAAACATGATTGCCAAAAAGAAAATCTGAAATTCGGGGGACGAGATTCCTTCCCGCAATCACAATTATAGTAAGTTATTGTTGCGTTGTTTTTTCCATTATTACTCTGCATGAATTTTGTCCCAGACACTTTTTATAGAACACTTTGAGATAATGGAATAAACCTTGGTAGGATGATATACCACAATGAATTGTAGTGCATCAAAACTTCTGGAGTCCACGATGGCGGCCGTTTCTATGGAAACAGCAAAAGGTCATTATATAGAACATTGCAATAGACGATGAGGACCCTTAAACTTGGTATAATCGTAAAGCCTGATGAGTACTACAAAAATATTTTTTTTAAATCGGAGGCAATATTTACGGTTTTTCCGTAAAATGCGAAAATGTGGAATTTCTAGGATTTTTAATAAACATTAAACACCGTTATGTAGCACATTTTAATTTGATAAAAACGATAATAGGCCTTAAATAAGACGCCATGTTGCCGTATTTTGGAAGTTATTTGTCAAAATAAACTTGTTTTATTGTTTAAAAATAGATATGCCCGTCTTAATTACAATTTCTCAAATATTATTTAAATTAAAGTGTTTTAAATAAGAGCTTTTATTTTTAGTAAACATTAAACACCGTTAATTAACACATTTTAATGTAAGGAAAAACGACAAAATGTCTTAAATAAGAGACGATGTTGCCATTTAAGAAAACAATGTGTCTTATTTTAATTATAATAGTGGTTAATAAGCAACTAAGAGGAGACCAATATAAACTTCCTTATAAAAGGCAAAGCCTATAACTGTTTAAATACTTGACATTTATATCAATTTTTACATATAAATAAACATGTTGTGACATTGGATTCTGACAGATTAAACAACTTTTTTGTTTTAAGGCTGCATGAAGATACATTTGTCTCTATTCGGTAATAAAAATGCATATACTTGTACAACAGTTTGTTATAAATGTTCAAATCCCTCGCTTGTTTTAAGCAACTGATAAATTAGTTTCAAAATTAATTGATTAAAAATAACATTACAACAGTAAGTGTCAAAAATAGCTGAAAAATTCTGAATTCAACTAGAAAGTGTGGAGGCCACAGTAAATAAAAGGGATCGTTAATGAATTTGAGGCATCATACAACTGTGTGATTTTTAGAATTTAATTCCTCGCGGATAGGGCATTATGAATACATGAATTTTCCATCCTTAAAGACAAACCCACTTGCAAGTGCGGGTGGGTGGGTGTGTTAAAACGGGGCGGGAAATAGTTATAGGGTGGCCTTAGTCACTCTAGGTGTAATATGAATAATACAATGCCAAAAACAGAGAGATAAATATTTCATACAGGTTACTTTTATGTCGTTTAATAGAACTTTATCTGTCTATATTCGGGGCCTTTGCTTTCCTAGTGTAAAGAAAAATATAAAAATGCTATTAGCTGATTGTCTATTATACTTTGTATTTTTTTGCCCTTCATAACAGTAAACACTGTACATTTTCTATGTCAATGCGATCTTAATCACTTTGGTTAACGGTTAGATTTAACATTATATATTTCACATTTTTATTAAATGTTTCTACTTCATTTTTGTATAAAAAGTATTAGATGATTTAATAAAAATTGCACCGTTTCATTTCATAAACATTTTGTATAAGATGATATTTCAGGTATTCATTCCAATACGGAATTTTACAAACAAGTATCAAGATTTTCTTATCTTCTTATCTTTTAGAATAGCATACATACTTACACATTCCAACGCTTCGCGAAGAGTAGATACATGTAAAAAAAAATCACAATTCGATTTTTAGCATTAACAGCTATTAACATAAGACTCCAAAATTTACACTACGACGTGTTTTTTCCGGAATGACATAAAGAATTGTGTAAACAGAAACGTTCAAAAGACGTTATAGATAGTTAAAGTCAATGTTTCTTTTCCAATGAACTGTGGTCTAAAAACTCTACAGCAACATCCAAATACGAGGATTCACATTGAACTTAAATATAATATGACATGCTGCCGCATACATTACAATTTGTAATTTGTTTTATCGTTCATTGGGCGAGACTTATCCACTGCTAAAGTGATTAAAGGACAATGACAAGCTTTCGGATTATACGGCTTTATTGTGGACAAATTGTAACTTATCCATAGAACTTAAGGACTCTGATTCAGATATAAGCAACACACCCTCAAAGCATGTGGCCGGTGTTATCTTCTCTGATATCAGGTTGGAATGTCAGATAACTGTCAGAACGTAAGGTCAAGGATATGACTTCGGTACCTTTCGGCAGTAAAATTGTCTGGGATAAACACAACAAATTCAAGTCGACAATAAACCTAATGACTTCAACTTTCACTGATTTCACAATCAGTATTCTGTTTTTATTGTATATCCATTAGTTAGTAAATATACACCGACCGGAACGATATGTATATATATTTAAAATCTAAAAATATGTCATACATACTTGTATATTGTATTAATTCATATTCGGGTCAATATTCTTTAAATCAAAAACAAAATGTTCATATAATTACCAACAGACCGGATATACTTTTCTTCAGACCAGTGAATCTTCTGGAAAAAAAGAAAATCTTTGTGCGGATTATCCTAAAGTTTCACTTTAAATTGTGTATGTAATTAATTTGTTTGGAGAGGGATTCCTACGACTTTAAATAAGATTTGGCAACATTTCTTTCAAATATTAATCAGGTACTAGACCTTCCAACTAAATAAAAATGTCGTCATAATATAGCTTAACCATTGTTATTAGTATGGTAAAACCGTGTAACATTTATAGAACAAACTATTATATCTTATTGTAATTACTGTAACTTCTGGTTAATTATATTGTTCTTAAATTTTATAAAAAGGATATTAATTAAAAGTAATAACAAGTATAATGCATTATTGCCTTTCAAATATCTTTTTTATCGTTTTAGTGATCTATCACACAACAAATTGACAAGATTAGTAACTGGTGTTTTTAGGACCATACCTGTCTCACATATGTAAGAAATTAAAAAAAAACATTTAGCATGATGCAATCTTTACAACTGATCTACTTTTAAATGTAATCGACTGTAATACAGGTTTCTACTCTGTACAAAATATATCTGTCTGCTACATATTATGCAGCATTCACCATACAGATGGTACATCGACTACCTAAATGACATAAAAAGATGGATGATATACTAAGCATTTAATGCACATCCACGCGAGTCTAAATTAAAAATCTGAGATCTTCTTTTGAGTTCAGTAAACAAATGGTGATAGAATTGTTAGTGAACTTTATTGTTCCTCCTTTAAATCGGGATCGCAGACTAGTTGTGACAATATATAACGAAATTATTCATAAAAAAATCTGAAGATACAGACTCGTGCGACATTACAGAAATTGCAAAGAATCTTGTCACAAATTGTCAGCAAGTACGATACACGCATGAATGATCTCGGTTAAATTGACTATATTGTCATGATTATGCTAAACATATATAATTAAATAAAAGTAATAAACTAAGCGTCATTCTTACTACAAAATTAGTATTTTTCTCTATGTAAACAACATGAATAACACGAAGAGAACTTTAAAAAAATGAGAATATGAGAGTTGATGCATTCTTTTCTTGCTCATTGAACCCCCGAAAATTTAAGAAGTATTCTTAAACTTTGGGGGTTGGATTTTGCTAATTCTTTCATTCTAAATATATGTGCATGATACATTATAATTGAAGAGCCAGTTTTCCTACCGCAGGTCGGAGGTTTTCTCCGGATACACCACCTTCCTCCTTCAATAAAAACTGGACGCCATTATTTAGCTGAAAAATTGCTGAAAGTGGCGTTAAAACAACATTCAAATCAATCAATCAATAAAATTTAAGAGTGACTGTTTGCAAAACAACTTTAGTAACATAGGATTGTAAACTAGATTTCACCCTCTTTAAAATTGTTGCAATTGTTTAAGGGATTTCAATGTCCATGTTTTATTATAGAATAAACACTGGGTTTTAGGATATTATCAATGTGTAAACTTCGGCGACTCACTCACAAACTAAATAAAGTCCAAAGGACTTTATGTCAGGTTTGTAAGGGAGTCGCCGGAGTTTACACATTGATAATTTCCTAAAACACAGTGTTTAATCCTAATAGTTCTGTGAAATAATAGTTGCGATTTTTAAAACTGCTAAAACAGTCACAGAAACCCCTCTAGACCTCAAAACGTACCTAGGTCGGAAAGCGCAGTGATATGCAAAACATAGTACCAAAGGAATCGCGGTTCTGTAGATATTGATAGAGAAAAAAACAAAATTAAACACTAACTATTGTATTTATATTATATTTTATTTGAAATCTCAATTGATTCAATTGGAAATCATTGGGGCAGGGAAAACATTGTCCCCTCTCCCAGACGATACCCTATGAGGACGCCATCTTGTTTACATTGGAAACTGAAAGTAGTCCACTCAGAGGAAATATTGATAAATAAATTATCTGAGAAGACGCCATTTAAGTGTTTTTATCCAATCGAAGCACATAATATAAATAAATTACAGCATGAATAGAATTATTAAGTTTTATTTTTATTTGATCACAAAATGAATTGATAAATAACTGCTAAGTGTTCATCGGACGAAACGCGGGTTTGATTAGAAATTTATTTAAAACCTTAGTATTTTGATACCATGTTATTTATTGAACTTTAAAGAAACATTGTAATGATCAAAAATCAGTAATTAACTTTCAGATATTTACGCAACAACCGTATTACAGACATTGAAAGTGAGGCTTTTTGTAATCTATTACAACTGGAAAACATGTGAGTAAAATAGCAAGTTTTTAGTTTGACATTACAATGACAAATTTAATATTGTGATTTTATATCTATAAAATTTGACTATAAAAGTTTTGACTCTTTATAAGTATTATATATGTTTGCTGTTTCGTGTTATTTTAGAAATCTACTATTTTTATCCATTTCTTGAAACCTCTAAGTTTTTATTTTATACAAATTCCGTACATACAGCGTAACACTTAATGGTAGACATGCTTTTAGTCTTAGTATTTGTAAATGGTTTTTGTGTGTTTGTTTGAATGGGATTTAACGCCACTTTTATCATTGTTCAGCTTTATTGTGGCGTCCAATTGTTATTGCGTGCGAAAATCCTTGACCTTTGGTAGAGAAACTGACAACATTTGTCAATGAACATTGAAGTAGAGTGCATCATGTCAGCGCTTGAATGTCTTTTGAGAGAAATAAACTTGTCTATACAAACATACGTCAAAGATGGGAGACTTATTTTCGTTAAAAGTTTCTCAAAAGCGTGTATTTTAAACGTAAGCCTTTGCTTCTTAAAATGTTTCGATGTATTCAAATTCTTTGTAACAATAAGAACCGTTTGAAAGCTTGGAAACTCTAGAGAAAACATCAGTTACACGTCTAAGCAGATAATATGACTATTATTTTTTGTAAATCACATTTTAGTTTAAATGTGAAAACAATACTAGGGACACCCAGAAATTTCATGAAAACAGTTTTGTTTGATTTTGCAAACAGTTGATAGTATATAAGCAATGCATTAATGCAGACTATGAAATGTACAACATCTTAAACAAAACATTTTCTTACTCATGGTTTTGCCTGTGTGTAGATGTTTGTATGTTGTTGTCTCATCTAGTGTTTTGTTTTTCATAAATGAAGGCACTTTCATCGTAATATATTGTAATACTCGTGTTTTATGGGTAGGACTGATTAAGTTTTACAAAAACACAAAATATGTAAGAAGAAAAAAGCAAAAACATAGGACAGTAGTGCCTACCACTAATTAGAAACCGGTCATATTACTCATCTTAACGTCTGAAAAAAATATTTTCAAAGAGAAAAACATACTTATGCCCTGGAAAATTGTCTGATCGGAGTTGTGAGATAGATTACTAATAAAGACCTTAATCGTGGTGATAGTTTCTAAAGGAATGAAAAAATTAGATACAATAAATCAGCGATTGAGCAGCTGCCTGGTCCACAGCAGCATCAATTTTAAGTTCAGCGATAGCAACATTATTCTTTTCTCTTTCATAAATTTTTACCTGCTTTTCTAATGTATATTACTTAAAACAATTACATTCTCCATTTTATTTTGTTGGATTAAATATTATAAACCACAATAAAGATAAGATGATGAGCTTAAATAAAAAGTGTGAAATTTTTGGCGACGGGGGTCAGGTAGTTATATATGATAGATTTCTTTAAAAAAACCTAAATTTTAACATTTTTTATTACAATTCCGTTATGTTAAAGACCTGAACAATTTCTCTAGGAGCAAATATATGTTTTTCTTTACTGCAGCAATATTCTCAGTTCTCTTCTGTATATATAGCACATATTTTCACCAGATCTTATGGACGTATTTTTTTCTTTCTTTCTTTGTTTGTTTGTTTTTGTTTTTTTTGTTTTTTGTTTTGTTTTTATTTTTTTTGGGGGGAGGGTCGGTAAGCGGGTAACAAATGACATATTCTTACTAATATGTAATTCTAACATACTAGATACGTGTTGCTCCTTGTTGTTTGTAGTTGTTGTATTATTAATTATGAGGTGGTAAATGCATTATGCTAGATGCTCGCAAAATAAGCGTAAACCTATATATTTAAGGATTGACTACAAAAAATATTTTCTCCATCGAGTGATAACACAATTTCCGTTGTGCACATTTAATATAATCCGCGTTCTCCATCGAGAGATAACACAATTTCCGTTCTGCACATTGTATAATCCGCGTAACTGCAAAACGGAAGGGCTGAGAAACTGAAATACGGTCGCTGTATTTAGCATGAAACCTGCACGAAGAGCTTTCAATTACAAAATTTAATTTGCATTTAACATTTTAAGAATAGTTGATACACTTGTTTATTATATTTCTAACATTTATCTTGATTTTGAATGGCCCAGGGTAGCACAGTGTGTTAACCTATTTATCACTTTGCAGTAGTTAAAATAGAATTCAACAATAGGAAACAAGCGTAAATTTGATTGGTTGAATTAAAAAACATCAGCCAATAAAAATCATTCTTTTAAAACATTCTAGTTATAGACATTGTTTTAAAATGGCTGACAAGCAGCAGACAAGTTTTGCAACTGTCAATGAACAGGAACTTTTTTCATAATTGCTCTAATATTACTATAAATTTTAATTGGAAAATTTTAATTTCTTTCAATTTAAAATGTGATAGTTTACTTTTGTTATTGTTGAAATAAATTTTATATTGTTATAATATTTTTATTTGAGACTTTCAGTGTAAAAGTAAAAACAGTCATATAATAAAACATTCATCGACTTTTATATAGGTTAATACCTGGTTTTATCAACCGTCAAAATTAATATCCACACTCGCCGCTGGCTCGGTGGATATAATTTTTTTCAGGTTGATAAAACCAGGTATTAACCTATATCAAAGTCCATAAATGTACCTTATCTTAACCACATAAGAAATTGCATTGTCAATATTTGATGTCATCAGTTTAAGAATTCACTGTGCATATACCTATACCTAAAAGAATGTTAAGTTCCTCCACTTCTTTTACTTTCGTTTTAAAAGACACAATAGTGTATATTTAACGCCAGTTAGTACTATGTGACAAATGTCTATATTACACATTGCAGCTTATTTAGAAATTTAAGAAACAAACATAAATGAGATTTGTAAAATTCTGACCGAAGGATGTTACCTAAAAAGATTTTATGCAGCATCATTGATAACCATTATTTGGCCAATATAGTTTTCCTTTGGAAGGAAAATTAGCTGTTCATCAGTCATTCCCCAAATAAAAATTAATTTTTGTTGTTATTACATGTATATTGTTCACTAAATTGTTCTTGTCCTGACTTTATCGTTTTTAATTTAGCATTCGAAGAGTTATCTTGATATTTTGTTTTCCTTATTTGAACTTGCGTCTAGTATAAATTTTTCCATTTCTGAAATAACACTGAAAATGATTGATGCCGATGTCCAAAATCTTGAAGTATCTACAAATTTGGTCAATTCTGGTTATTGCTTTTTGCATTTAATACAAGTAAATGCAACCAGAACATTTACTAAATTATTTGGTAACCAAATGTCGATAACAGGAGAAATTACAATTTATTTGCAGCGTTTCGTTTTAGGTATTGTTCATCGTAACGCTGGCACAAAATTCAGGTAGCATTCACCTTGTTATTCTTTATATTATGGACAAGCCACACAACAAATAAATAAACAATTTACATACATAGATAGAAGCTGATATTTTATATAATATATAAATGTGTATGCATTTGATTTCTAGATATTTAACAGACAATCCAATTAAAACAGTTCGGACTGATGCTTTCAAGAATCTATCTGTGCAACATATGTAAGCGTTATTCTTAGGAGTAACAATAGAAGCAAAAATACTAAAAATACCATGCTATTAAGAACTAGGTTTCAATGATAACACAAATATCACCTGTTTGCTGCCGTGTGCGTCGAATGATTAAAGGTAATACAAAATGCAGAATAACACGGTAACAGTAAAAAGTGAATCTCAAAATCAAAGTCTATAAAATCGACAAACTTGAGAACCAACAACCAAACATATAGCAACTACATTCATGTAAAGATGTTACAATAATTTTCTTGGTTGTAAAATTGGCTCTGCCTTGTGACTATTATCTCGTAAAAAAGCAAAAATACCCTTTAATTTAACACATCAGCAGCAAACAAGTAAGTTCAATTAAAATCAAATTGTTTTCAGGAAGAAAATGACATGAAATTATTGGAATTTAATGCTTCGGTTGATAATTTTGCAAATGGTCTATTATAACTTTAAGGTTTAATCATTTTGTTTTTACTTTAATTTTGTTTCCTTGAAAATTTTAAACGCATTCAGAAATAATAATAAATGTTGTTTATTTCAGAGACTTTACTGATAGCAACATAGCCGTAATTGAAAGTCGAGCCTTCAATAATTTGTGGAACCTTTTAGCATTGTATGTATTATTCCTCAATGGTTTTCCTGAAGTAAAGTAAAATTTCTCGTATCTTATTATTTCCTGTTGGGAAGGAAAATGAATTTAACTATGAGTATTGTAATTTATGTTAGAAAAAAATCATTATTGTTACCTGTCAAAACAACATATAATGGATTTCATACAGATACTTAAAATACTTCTATTTGTTTAAATATGTGTAAAGATATATTAGTATTTATTTTAAATCTCTTTTTAAGAACTAAATTCGGACTTTAACCAGGATCAACAGTTAGAAACAATTTAAGTCATAAATAATTAGTACAACACAATGCACGAGATCTGTAATAGATGTCATTTCCAAACCGTTTAAGAGAAACCAACAAAACATACGAAATATTATCGTTGTGATCAGAAATAATCTGCTATTTTACTCATTACATTTCTAAAGAAGAAATATTCTACTTTAAAACGATCTGTTCTTTATAGTTTATTTTAAAATTTATTAATTTTAAATTCTAGTACCTATTTACGAAGAGAATACGTAAACTGGCACTGTTGAACTATTATAATGTAGTCAATAGTAAATTTATAGTGTAAACATACATAATTTCACAAATATTAAATGTTATGATTTCAGTTCTTTGAGCAACCGAAATATAACAGAGATTCAAAACAATGCATTTGCGCAAGTTCCACAACTACAAAGCATGTAAGTAACATAAAAAGTTAAATTATGGTTGTTTGTTTGGTTAAAAAACGGAACGAGTCAAAACTAGCGTTTTTCTACACTTTAAATAAGACGTCATAATGAAAAGTCATTTATGATCTTGAGACACAGACGACATTAATGAAAATGATGAGCAGTTGTATTTATAGTATTTTAATGCATTCCTATATTAACAAGCTTATAAATAATAAAGTCAATTTATAAAAGTATAAGTAAGTTTGTGCTGAGAGTATTCGAGCTAAAAGTTTGTGTAATTGTACCATTTTATCGGCTGGAGCTATCCATGTGCGTCTAATAAAAGTCGATGGAAGCCTAACATTGGTTATAAAGATATTCACTTTTAGGTATGGCTGTCTTGATATAAATCACGATATTACAAATTTTACAAAAAAAAAAAGAAAATTACATAAAGATTAACGACATGTTAATTTATGTTCAGTATTCATCTTTTGCAGTCAAAAACGGATATATCCCTTCTGTTTGCATTTATATTTTTCCACATAAGACCAGCCGGTGTTTCCTGTCGTGTACACTAACGCAAATTATCATTAATTTTGAACCCAAACGACTGATGTTTAAACTTTAAACTTAATTTGTTCATTTATACAGAACTCGAAAATGTTGTGTTAATATATAGTTTATGTCTGCAAACGGCTAGAACGTAGATCCTTAAGATCTTATGGAGTAATGGTGTTTCGTATCGGTTGCTAAAAGTTATTTATCGCGGCTTTCAGCAATTGTCCAGCTTTATCATTGTGTCTTGTTTTTTAGACGAGGACGCCGAAGTGAAAACCATGACCTTTGGTAGTAAATTGAGATTGTTTTCAAATACTGTTGTAATCAAACACATCCTGCCGCCGTAATGATTTGAGAATGTTTGTTACGTAGTTACAGACGGTTAAAGGTGTTGCCAAGTTGGTAAATGATTGATTGATTATTATTGAATTTCATACATTAGTAATGCTTCTGACATTCATAAATAAATTTAATTTTATCGTTGACGTTGGGCACTGTCGCGTGCCTTACCATGGATTGACTACCAATGGAACGACGGCTGTCTTTCAACATTCATAAACTGTTTACTCTACCAAAACAACTGAGTTCACTCTCGTTTAAGGTATCCGTACCACAATTGACCACGTGATCATAGTTGGTGTTCCGGGTGTTTTTGAAGGTAGCAGACCTCGGTAATGTTCGGCAAACATCGAAAATACTATTTGAGTAACTTTTTTTGCTCAAAACTGTTAACATTGACATGAAGTAAAACAACATATGTAATTTGTATCATTAGTTTGCAATACCTAAATAAAGCTTTATTTCTTGGTAGAAAAATAAAATTAAACGGTGACTTAAATTATGGGTCGGATACCTTAAATGAAGTTCCTGTCGCAAGCTCTTCTTTGTTTTGTTGTTTTGTTCGGTGTTTACTTTTATGAGTCTGGTCGCTTTGTATTGTGTATTTCGACTGCGAAATTTGATTGTCACTTAAGTTATGTTGATTTGGTTCGTCTACAAACTATAGCAAAGAACCATCATCCAAAATGAAAATTGTATTTCATCCAATATCGATCTCCGTTTTAATTACTTTTAGACATGATCTGATCTTTGTTTATCGCTTATTTAGTGTCCTGTATCAAAATTCATTGAGAATCATCAAAGAAAATACGTTCTGCAATCTTCCTGTACTTACACAACTGTACGTAAAATCTTTTTCGTTTGCTTTTAATTTATATACAATGTAATGATAGATATAATATCAAAATCATCGTGCATTTTGATTGATTAGGAAACCGTATACTTTCACTGCAATATACATAAGGCATGTTTTAATGGGCGAAAATAAACGGTGGCATTTGTTTAGCTACTATCATAAAATGTACGCATGGCGCAAAAATATCTAGAAAGCTAAATACATGTATGTTTATTCAACGTGAATATTTAATTATGAATTTTTTAAAATGCCATAAATAAACGTAATTTCTATCTATTTTAATTATTTTTCCTATTCAATATGCATCATTGTGGACAATAATATATGATTTTTCGTGTAATACATGATATATAATGTTGCAGTCACGGCTTATGAAATTTAAATCATACGCCAAATATGCAACTAATGTTCTAAGACCTGAATCACATGTAGTCTATATATAATATCATTTATATTCGACAAACATTGTATATTCAGGTTATTACCATTTTGTCAACAATTTGTACTATTCTCTCAAATAAAATTATTAGACATATACGACAAATATACTGTGATGTTCAATTAGACGCGATGTTCGCTGACATCTATAAAGCTTAAAGACTATAAGGATAAAGATGGAGAGTATTAATATAATTTAAGTGCTTAATTGTGTTTACAGTATTTTAAGCAGCAATCAAATAACAGTATTAAAGAAGAAATCATTCTGCAATCTTCCAGCTGTAAGAGACATGTATGTATGCAAAATATCCAACAAAATACCGAAATGTTTCAACCCACAAATTTAATTTACACAGTATGCATATTTGCACGCTTAAATCATGGTATCAATTTTATCATTTTTGCATTTATGACAAATTATAAATTATACACCTATTTCAAGATTTCAATAGTTACCATGTTCTTGGATTCCTCGAAATTTTCAGTCGGGCTTCCCACCTAATACATTACTAAACTGAAAATTCTTTTAATTGACTTAAAACACATAAACGACAGCAATGTCATAAAACAAGACATTTTGATGAAGTATATTTCTACCAATATTATTTTAGAATATTGACTCAAAACCCAATATCTATGATAGAACAGAATGCTTTTATAAACGTGCAAGCCATAAGTCTGTAAGTGTATATGTAGTGTATAATACCAGTTTTAAAAGAACACAAACTTTAAGTACAATATTTTATGTAATTAAAATTAGCATATACTATAATAATTATATTAAGAATATGTGTACATATAGAATTGAGTGCTCATGAGAAATACAATTATGTTACAAGAGAAGTCGATTCGGATTGTAATTTTTCGGTCATAAGGCATTCTTTTCTGTGCATCATCTAATAAACATATAAGTGGTGCTTAATTAGAATCTTTTCTAAAACAGAACAACAGAATGATCAGACCAAACTAATTCCAACCTACAAATCATATATTTGCATTTTGATTTATAAAAAATACTGAAAGGCGTAATTAAAATAATTAGATGTATTCACAAAACACCTATTTATTTGTGGAGTTTTGTTCATGCAAGGACATCTTATTTTCTCTCGCAATCAGTTTCCCCAATATATGTACTGCTTTATGTTTCTAATTATATAATCAAAAGCAGATAGACGGTGCAGTGTATTGATTTGAGTTTTAATCCAACTTATATTAATAAGTCTATATGATAACGTACAGCTTGTGATTTGAAAACGGATGACTTCTGAGTACCTAATGAAAAATTTCAATAAAGTAATAATACATTATTGTCAGGTAAGGTTGTAGTAAACAAAATGCTTCATATAGCGTTTGGCTCGTACTCTTTGCATCACTGTTGACATGTTGACAATCAATAGAAAATGCAACAAACTACTTTAGATATTTCAGTGAAATAATTTTATCTATTTTTTTCTGTAGCGTATTCGGAATAGAGCAGAATTTTGTGATGAACGAGAATATTCAGAACAACTTCACATTAATGTAACTAGAAATTAATAAAATAATTTCATTTAAAAAAACCAAATTTTGCACAATTTAATCTGAATAATTTTAACATTAGGCAATCTTGTATAGACTCAAAATAGAATGGTATAAATACACGTTCAGCTTCTGTCAGCATATACATAATTAAATTGTAGGCATGGCTAATATTTTCAATATCTAGTTCTAATGTATGGTATATAATAGAAGGGTTAACACTGAACGGAAAGGGGAAGTAAGATTAAAATTGTGACAACCTTTAGAACTGGCAAACGTTGTTTACTTTCCCATGCCAATATGGTCTTAACAGCCTCTTTACAGAAATTACTTCATTCTTCAGCCGGATAAAATGCACGTTAGAAATTTTAATCAAAAACATTATGTGGAACTTTTGCTTGTGTGAAGAACACTTAAAATAACAAACGTGTGTTTCCACGTCGTTATTATTAATTAAAATAGTTACATATACACAACTTAATAATATTGAACGCTGATCAACGTTCATAATATTTGTTTGAAATTAATTTGTTTTATATTACAACAGATCTTTTAATGATAATCCTTTGAATTGCAACTGTTCTTTCTTGTGGGTTCCGTTATGGTTGAAAAATCGTCCTCTTACAACAGTTGCTGGTACTTGTAGAAATTTCAATAAAAGCATTAGCGAGCTAGTTCAGGATGATTTGAAATATTGTTATGGCAAGTACTTCAAAATTTGTTATTTTAGTGTTATAGTAATATCGTCTTAAATAATAGTGAACAGTTGATTTTAGTCTGCATAATTGATGTCACTTGCATACAAAGAAATAGAAATATGTAAATACTCCGATCAAACATTACTGACTGAATTAAACTGAACTTTTATACATGTTAGACTGCTTTTAGCAGTAAAATTTAAGTTTTAATATATCAATTTAAAGCACAAAGCTGTGCTATCAATAGGTGAAATTTAATGTATTTATTAAATACATGCAGAACCAAAAAATGTTTGATATATTATTTTTTGTTCTAGAACTCACGGAACTAAACTCACGCAACATATCGCAATCGATAGAATTAGCATGTACCTCTAGATATATTACATCGGACTTCCAATATTGGATTCATACACAGTACGGTACAGAAATTCGTAAGCTGTCAGGACAGTCCGTAAGCCCTGCTACGTTCTGTCTATAGCTTTCTGTAGTTACGAGGATGCTGGAGACTACATTTGTGTAAGAACAACTAATTATTCTGCCCTACCAGAAGTAAAATTTACTAAAAAATTGTCAGTTTCGGGTACGTATTATCTTTGAATTTTTAAATTGGTTTCATGAATCATTACGTTCTCACATGGCAACCGTCTTTGTCTCTTTATGATTTTGTTCGTCTGTTTGTGGGTGTCCTTTTATTTCTGCTTTAAATTTGTTACAAATATAAAAAGAATTAGTATAGAGAATTAATGCCTTTTGTGCACGTACTTCTTTTTATTAAACAGTACTAGTATTATGTAAACCGTTTATAAGTTACAGTATCATATAGCTGACGTGCATCTGAACGTAGAAATTCTTTTTCTTTTGTATTTGTTCTTTAAGTCTGTTTGCCTAATAATGTAAATATGTTCTCTATCAGCCTGAGGTATTTCTGAAGTGTTAAAAGTTCCATTTTGTCGTATTAATCTTCTACAATTAATTTCCAATGTCTAAATGATCATTAGCACAGAAACTGTTATTATTTGTTCCACACAAATTGTTGTTTCAGTAAACCGTTTTGATTCATGTTTTGTTCAAACATATTTTGTTTACATTTGATACGTCACATATAGTATTTAATTCTTAAATCTCTTTCTGCAGGACCTCCAATAATTCTTAACCAAAGCAGAAAGGAAGCGGGAAGCAGTTTGATACTCTCTGTTGTATTTTATTGCGATCCATTTAATGAACCAAATTGGCTCCATGGTGACACGATACTATCTACAAATTCAGAACATATTATATCTATAAGCCCATACCTAGTTACACTAAACAATCGATTACCACGAAACTATAATGGGTTTATTACCAACTTAACTTTAATTAACTACGAACAATTTTTGAGCAAAGCATATACTTGCAAAATAAAAAACATATATGGAGAGGCGAAAGAAACTATAATATCACAGTTAGGTAAGAATGTAGATCAATCTATGGTATAATTTTTTTAAAGATTACGTTAAATGCTTTTCTTTATCTAGAGCACCTTAGTATGATGTTTGTGTTGCTCATCTTAGTTGGTGTTTGTTGTTGATATTTGATGTAGAGAAATGCAATAAAAGGAGCACTCAAGTTCAGCTGAAACCTTAACCTATGGAAACACTATCACAAACACAGGACAAACACACTTAAAAAACAAAATCTAGTTACTCATATTCACCGGAAAAGGAGGCAGTCTAGCTCTTACATCACATATGTCGTGTCGCTGCAAGTCTATTCCGGTTAGGTTATTTCCGGAAAAGAAACAGACTAAACAAAATCTAAGATTGATTGATTGATTAATGGTGTTTAACGCCCGAGCAGCAATATTTCAGCTATATTCAGGCGAAAAAAAAGACAAGCCTACATCTGTACTTATTGAATGAAAGGATACTTCATTGTTCCGTTATCTCTTTGCTATAAATTTACAATCTTCAATCATGACCGCCACTATTAGAACAAATGATCCTTACATGCAGGCTTTTATAAGCTTTTTTTACAATTTTAAACCTTAACTTTCTTGTGTTGTTCATATAATTAGTAACAAAAAACGCTTCATTTGTTTACTTTGCTTTAAGCAGTTAAGAAAATATAGCATATATTAATATTAATTTTCATAGTAAGCATAGACATAGATAGAAATACTTTCTGTGATATCTCATCAAAGACAGAAATCAAATGCAGCATTGGGTTGGCTGGCGCCGTAGCTGGTTTATGGACCCATTCATACAACGGACAAACAATTCGTACACTTCCTGGAACAGTCGTCAACAATACTAATACTCTGTTAATACCCTTCTGTAGCTACCAGGACATGGGCGATTATACGTGCACCTGGAATACAAATGTATCTGATATGTTAACATTGAATAGAACATCAACAGTTTTCGTAAGTGGTAAGTACCCGTTTAAAGTGTAACGGTTAAGACCATGTTTTTTTCTTATGCCGAATATGCTTAAATAAAATACTCTTCATAAAAGTAACGCATATGCTTATAAACACAATGAACGGAACAATAAATTTAAACAATGTAACAATTCTGCATCGTATGCATTTAAATAAGTCATAACTAATTGAATTTCTAAAATCAGTGTACCTTGTTATATGAAGGTACTACAATAATGTCCGTATTGCATGAGATTTACCAAAACATGGGTTATATACCTGTTTCTAAGCTGTGTCTACTCTTTAATTTAAAGGTCAAATGCATTTCTCAATATTAATGGATTCGTAAATTTAACTACAAAATGTGATCACTAAACTAATGCAAGGACTATAATAATATGGACTATATGTTTCTGTTAAAAAATGTTTCTTCGAATACATTGTATTTATATTTTGATTTTAAACATTTAATTTTGTTCTGCGATTTTACACTTTATAATTTTAGATAAACTTATCATCCGTATCTAGTCTCGACAGTTGCATAAGTTCCGCATCACAACTATACAAATGTACTATGTCGATGTGATAAAAGTAGTTGTAAATACAAGTAGTTGTCAAATGAAATCGGGGATCTGTATACGATTTATGCAAATTAACAGGTCACAGAAAATAAAAAAATGATGTGTTTACCTTATTACGAAATTTGGTTAATAGTACTCTGGAATCACAAGTTTAAAAAATCAAGGCGGCCAAACAAGGGATCAAAATATACCTTACCTTTCTAAAAAAGAATTTTTACCTTAAAGTATACATTTTTGTTTGCGGTTTTAGTTTAACATATTAACTGTCAACACAGGTTATACCCCAGTTATACATGATTGCTTACTTTATGTCAAAATAATATATAAAATTCCACAGGCGTAATTGGTAGTGTTTTTATTAAAGGAAAACAGGCTAGTTTAGGTTGTAATAAGTAGAAACATTTTGCAAAAAATAAAAAATTATTTCCGTTACCTAAACATTATGTGAGACAGTAACTACCATTTATATACAATTATAACATATAAATATAAAAGATTTTGTAAACATAAAACATTGTCGTATTAACTTTCCATTTGTGCAGGGCCGCCGTTATTATTAGATTATCTCATATCAAGGGACGGTAACGATACAATTTTGTCAGTGTTCTTCTTCTCTGAACCTTTCCCGGCGGAACCAAAGTGGTATTTCCAAGGAGCCTCCGTTATGTTGGGATATGGATTTGACTACCAGCAGATAACTTATTTTGCAACAGTAACAGTCCGACAGCACAAACGTGATGTAAACAGACAGGGATTTGTTAGTAATCTAACAATAATCAATTCCAGGTCAAATTTATATTGGACGTATACCTGTAAAATTGAAAACAGTTTTGGATATATTCAACATGACTTTGTTGTTCAAGCAGGTACATAAGGCACGATAAATATATTTTTTTAACAATTACAATTATTCGTACAATGTAAATTTTGTATGCTGCTCATTAGTTTCAGAATCAAAAAAGATATTTGCATAATTTTTTTTATAATATAAGTTGTGTCGAATATGGTACATATATAAAACTATTTTGCAGCCATTCCAACAATCCATGAGGCCAGTAGTCCTGGTGATAATTCATCAACCATAATTGTCAGCGTCATTGTGTCATTTTTAGGTGTCTTTGTTGTTATTGTTATAGTAGTAGTCTGTAGAAGAAGGAAACCTAATAAAGGTACAGACATCCATATAAATGAAAATTAAGCAAAACATAAATCAATCATTTTATATAACATTATGGTCTTGGAATCTTTTAATACCTGAGTACACATTCCTATCTCACGTTTTTAAGGTTAAACAAATGAAAATTTATATAAAAGACTACAGTTTAACTATTTTATAAAGATTTAATCTACACAAGCATAAAATACAGATCTAATAAGCATCTTAGTCACATTTATTTTACTATAAATGAATATTGTATTTTTTAGATGAATACATAGATCCTCCAATTCCATCCAGGTACGTGTTTTAAATAAAAAAACGTATTACAACTTAGGTCTGAACTAGTAGATAAGGCGACTTGATTAATAAATGCATTTAATTTAAACTGAATGTTGGATGGATTCAAATAAACTTATCAGATAAAACGATATTAAACTAGCATTCAATACAGTTTTGAGTAAGGTAAAACCTATTTCTATCGCTTCAAAGTTCTATGTTAAACACGAAAAATATAAATGACAACACAGTAGGGTTAAATGAATGTTATGGTAATGAAACGAAAGTGGAACCGTCATGAACAAGTAAATAACACCATTTTATTGTTAACGAAATGCATTTTATTTAAACTGAATGTTGGATGGATGCAAATAAAAAAGGCTAAACATGTTTCTATCGCTTCGTGTTCAATGTTATTCTGCACGCAAAATATGAATGACAAAACAGTAGTGCTGAAATTTTAATCTCGCTAATTGTCTTTTTTTAAATTTTAGGTCTGTACAAGATTTGTACGATTCCGTTCGTTTGTCAAGTTTACAAGAGCCATTGCCAGACTACATAGATGTTTGTTAAGATCATTTAGAATTGTGTGGATAGTACTTTCCAGATGTTTTGACTAATTCCATAGATGCTTAATGTCTTAGTTTCTATTTCAAGTGTGTTTTTGTAGTTTGTTTTCTTTATGATTAAACATCTGAAACAAAAACTTTTTATACACGACATATTAATCTAGTTTTAAATACACTTTAATGTGACATACGTTGGATAGCACAATTTATAGACATATCTTGGTTTTTAATTTACAATTGACAAATCGAAAATCACAATATTTTATGTAATCAAGCTTTAAAATGTACTAACGGACGATGCATAAAGCGATGATAAAAGTTATTCCCAAACCCAATAACATTCATGGTACACTTTAAACGTGCCTGCATCCAATTAGACACCCGTAGAGTTAATCATTGGTATGTAAAGGTCAAATCCATGGATAGTAAATATTACTGTGACGCAGCAAAAAGTCCGATCTTAATTGTATGAGTAGTATAGTAGCCAACAGCAATAAGCGGTCTAGAAAATCGAAATACCGATCCAAAAATCTAGAATGACTTATAAGTTGTGACATATACAAACCATACGCTGGAGGTGCTGGAATTGTAAAGTTGAAGTCATCTATTTTGTTGTAGAGTTTAGTTTTTCTTGAAGTAGGTCTAAGTAAGAGACCGACTTGTGTATTGGTGGGGTCTTTAATTTCCAGCTCGCTATTATATATTACATTCAACTAGTCACAGAATTTAGCATTGTTGAGGGATTATCAATTTAGCAGAATTCCAAATTAAAGGTCTGGACCAGTGTCTTTTCTTTCTTCTTTAATAGGCATTCTAAAAACTCAACAATATAAAAGTAGAAAAACAAGACGGTGAGGAGAGGAGAAAAATTAGCACCTATTGGAATAACAACTGTCTATTGAAAAATATGTCCTTCAAACATAATAAATAAAGCTATACATTTTTTAACTTGCAGTTAAATACCAGTGGTCATTCAATCTCGCTAAACTTAACATTAGGCCACGATAAGCAGTTATATCTTGAAACGCATCTTAATCATTTAGATCATGAAGATCTTCGATATTAAACTTTTAAACAGTGCTTCCAAAATCATCCGTGTGTTTATGTGCTTTATAAAGTTTGGAATACTTTTGCTAATACTAAGATTGACTTCTGGAGAATGATAAGAAATCAATTATTGTTTTAATTTTGTTTGTTTATTTGAATGTTATTTAACGCCAATTATAGCAAGTTTTCAGCTATGTTATGGCCCCCAGTTTATAATTGGGAAAAAGCTTGAGTTCCCGGAGAAAACCCGGGATCTTCGGTAGGAAACTAGCAGCCCTTGTCTACTTAGAGTTTTAACTTTAAATGATCTCTATGAGAAGTATAGTCTCCAATGAAAATCAAAAATAGTTCTGATACTGAGTTTACATTTTTTTTTCAAACGTCACCAATTTTTTTAGCGAAGATGTCAGAATCAAATGAATCGATTATGGTGAGGCGTAGTCAGTACTTGCATCCGTAATTGTAATAGTTTGACTGATTGATAACTGATTGCTAACGGATTTTGGAACGCTGACAGATCGCTGACTGATTGATGACGACTACATCAATCCAAACTTATGAATCCGTCATTACCTTGGAAACCGTCAGCGATAAGTACGATTAGTCCAGTCAGTGCGATCCGGAATCCGTCAGGTAATTATATGCATAAATCGGTCAGTTTATTGACGGATACGTTTAAATTAATAATTTTAAGATGAAACGATTTCTGCATCATTTGTGTGTTATATATGAATTTATAATAACATTGATAATAAAATAAACGAAAGTATTCAAAAGAATACTTTAATATTTAGTATTTGTTTGTTTGTATGATGTTTAACGCCACTTTAAGCCATTTTTCAGCTATTTCATGGCGTCTAGTTTTTATTGGGGGATAAAGCCGGAGTACCCGGAGAAAACCCCCGACCTGTGGTAGGAAAACTGGCAATCCTTGTAAATTAAGATTGGAGTCGAGTAAACCCTGCCCGCAGAACCAACCCGCAATCACAGTGTTGACAGACTACGTGATGAATATTAGACGAACTACCATAAAGGGAAACTTCGCGAATAAATGAAAAATTGATATGTTATTCTTAAAAAAAAGATATATATAATTGCCTTTTGATGTCTTATTGTATTCTTTACCGTTACGCTTCTAGAGTGGATTAAAGGTGGTAAAATTTTGTGTATGGGGCCGACATATTGACAGTATTTACCACGAGATTGCGTTTGTTACGTAATAAATGTAATTTTCCAGTTAATATGATAAATAATCCAATTTGATAATATGTTTTTCTGCCTTTGCTCTTTGAAGCATATAAAAAATGTGGCGATGACTAATGACCAGCTGACAACATGTTTAACAAATACGTCTTAATGGTGTTATGATCTTTGTGTATTAATACAAGTACTTTTAGACACAATTTTTAACCTGTCTTTATTTAATAACTCGGAAAGAATTTACCTAAATAATAATTGTAAATAAAAGATATACCGTAGATAATTTTTTGCACGTCTTAAAACGCAGTTGTACCTGGACGTGAACAGTTTTCAGGTAAATCATTACTTGCTTATGAATGGTAATTAACAGAACTAGCAGGTAAACTACTACTAGATCGTTTGACCCGACTTTGAAGTATGAATATTCACACATTTTCAAAAGGTAACCAGATTAAAGGTTAATCATGCAATTCGAAATTAGAAAGGCACGTCCCTCTCCTGTCAAGAACAGGTATGATTTAAATACACCTGAGTGTCAGAACACAGGATGTATAGAAGATTTCGAAAACCTTTAGATTCCCTTTAGATGCCGGGTCAGAGGAAACGTAAAATTGACACGTTGATACAAATATGCACAGGTAAAATTTTGTTACGCACACGCACAATAAATGTAACCAGTAATAATAACAATAATAAACACAATAATAAATGTACTTAACGTGAAGTTATATTTCGATGCGCAAAAACAAAGTATTTAAAAATATTTCATTTAAAGACAGTTATTTCTTAAATAGTCAACTTCGCAAGTATTTTGTATCGAAAGTTTCGTTCCTATAAGTTGCATAATCTGATTACACGATACAAGTTGAAAATAATAATACGAATAATTTTCACTTTAATTAATATTTATGGAAAAATTTAAACTAATATTTGAGGAAAAATGAAAGATGAGGTAACCTTTCCATTAAACTATCCTCCTTGCAAAAATCTGCAAAACTATCTTCGCATACGAAGTTGTTGCTGCTTTGGAAATAGTCTAAAGTAGAAGTCTTTAAACTGGTTAATTACATGGGTTTTTTGTTTAGATCAAGAATACGCATCGTAATCTTGACAGAACTTCGTCTAATAGTACAACCTTCTGTTATTGATCGTTTCGCGTTATTATCATACGGCGACTTTAAGGTACTTGGATATCAAGGGATCTCAAGTATCGACATCTAGTGACAAGATGGCCGACCTCCATAAGTGAATTTTTTACACGGTAAATACAATGTACTTAACCAATGAAAATCAAATAAAACATCACGAAGCAAAAGTGTTTTTTTTTATTTGAAGAAAAACATATACATATCAAATTATAATTTTTTCGCGAAGTTCCCCTTTAAACTGTTAAAGTCGTTGCGGCGATTGGAATTGTTTGGAAATATGTCTTGGGTTTTATTTAACTTAATCCTATATTTAAAAATAGCCTTCGAATTTTTTATGGCGTCACATTGTCCAGGGACGACACCAGTGAAAACAAATGGTGCACTCGATTTGAATTCATGTTTGTCAGGTACTTGTCCAGGGTCGGTGATTATCTCTGTCGTTCTATGTAGATTTAAAGTCGATTTTAAAGCTAGTTTGGTATACTTTCGGCAACATATATGTAGATGAATTGATATTCACAACGCTACATACAGTTTTCCAATATTAACAAAAGGGATGAAAGAACAGCTTGTTAAAAGACACTTCCTTTAAATTCATAACTAAAAATGGAATAATTACATTATAAAGTTGAATAATCTGAATCGTTGTCATGGATGATCGCGCAAAATTACCTGTCATGTGTATTTCTTTACGATCGATAACTTCCCGCGGAGACGCACACTTATTTACCACCACCTACATATAAATAATCATAAGATGCAGATAAGAAAACAAAAATAATTGTATCTGAAAACTGAATAATGACAACAATTTTGTACTTTAACACTCAGTACTGTAAAGAACGCGTCTGTGACTATTGTTAACGATCTTTTTACATTTTTAGAAAGAGGTGTAGGAAATATTATTGAATAAAAATATAGTTTAAAGAATATACCAATATATCTGAATATATGAATATTTGATTGATTGTTTGATGGATTGCTTGACGTCCATCAAGCAATATTTTAGCTTATATTCGGTACTTATGAATATTTGAATTTACATATAAACAAAGTACACATTTAATTACCCTCCGCACAAAATAGGCAATTTCCAGGTACACACATGGCTACAAAAAGTTTAATGAAAGGTTTTTTTTAGAAAACCGCAACAATTTACTATTTGTTAATGACGGGCGCTTTTCAGAAGGGTCATGAAATATATAGAAGTTCCTGCTGTAGAAACGCTCTTGTTTATGATCTAGAGTATATATGAATTATATGATTGGCGCATACGCATGTTAAAACATATAGACAGGATTGTTCAACTTTGTCGGATTTTTCAATCGCATTACTGTAAACGCTTTTGTTAAGAAATGTAGATAAGATTTAAGTTATTTTATTTTATTTTTTTTAATTTTTTTTAAACAGAGGTCACAATAAAGTTATTGATCCATTAAGTTTCATAACAAAATACATAGCGTAATGTATGAACGCTAACATTTACCCCAATGGGTGTGCTCCGTTATCAATTTAGTACCTATCTTTGAAAACTAGTAAATGCCTTCAATACTAAAAAATATACCATTTATACCAAGAATAATAATTTAAC
Source organism: Limnoperna fortunei (assembly GCA_944474755.1). Lineage (NCBI taxonomy): Eukaryota > Metazoa > Mollusca > Bivalvia > Mytilida > Modiolidae > Limnoperna > Limnoperna fortunei. The sequence goes on along the minus strand of OX104120.1, from coordinate 12,977,120 downwards.
CATGCATTGACGGTATAAGAGACGATATACCATGCGATAAACAAAACGTTGCACGATATGATATTATACAGTTATCAACCTAGTTGGTGTGTGACCCGATGATGTCTTTCCTCGAGAAAGTAAGGTCACCCGAGGGCTTGCCCGAGGGTGACCTTACTTTTCGAGGGGAAAGAAATACCGAGTCACACACCAACTAGGGTAATATCTGTTATATTATATCGAATATTTAAATGAAAACAATTCAATATTTGCAACATCCAACCCATACAATGTAGACTGAAACATGTTAACATATACTACTGTTTTGTTTAAATGTTTTTATTACGTACACGTACATTTATCCAAACGCAAAATCTCGCAAACTTTTACGCGAGGTGTGACCTTACCATGCGACCCAACGGTTACCGGTTGACCTAGCGAAATCTCACATGTCACGTGACGGCGTCTAAGCAATCGCTCGGGATAAAATAATATATAAATGGTCAACCCGTGGTAAAACAATGATAAACCACAGCCTCCGTGAATTATTTCTATTCGAATAAGACAATTAGAGTACATTTATAATATTTTCGTACCTATAGAAAACATTTCCGCCATAAACTGGCTGTTCCGTCAATGTAACACACAATATATTGCAACGGATAATTATAGCGCGTGTCGCTATTTATAATATTTATACGTCATATGCAATAGCTTTCCGGTGGGAGTTACAGTTTTGATATTGAAACAGCTATTAAAAACACGCCCTTCTCAGCGCGCGTTGCTCATAGGTAAATCTTTTTTTTACCACGGTTGTGGTCTCAAAGCCTTTAAAACACGTCATATTAGAATATATAATATATAATATACCATACGATTGACAATACGATCTATCAAACCGATAAACGCCGTATCACCGTTTCCATCGTATATCGTATGGTATATCGTTTCGTGCATCGTGCGTACATCGTTCGTATATCGTGCATGCATCGTTCGTATATCGCCCGTTCATCGTTCGTGCATCGTGCGTTTCGTTAAGTTACGTTACAAGGACTGTATGTTCTGATATTACTTTTGAATACCTCCTCTGAAAAAATTAGTACATGTAAACAAATGTGATTCTTAATATTATTAAAATGATTTTTTAAATTATTTTCACTTTTGAAAAGAATGTAACAGGATTCTTCATCAAAGAGGCATGCAAAATGTTTGACTGTTTATGTGATAATTATCTCTCATATATGATATACGCCTGATGAAGCTAGAGCGACATATTGTGATTCTTGTTTACTATTTGTATACAGTAGTTTTAGATTTATTTATATTTGAATTCGACACGTATGTTGTTTTTTTATTTGTCATGTATCAGTTTGCATCTGAACGGTTAACCACTAATTAAAGTAGATTGTTGTTGTTATTTATATACAGAGATCTACCAGTTTATATCCAGACGATTTATGAATTAACATGAATACAGTGAAAATACCAAATACCTATAAACGCCTAAAAATTAATCCTACGAATAGGATAATACTGTTCTATTATTTTGCTTACCGTCTGCGGGATTCTTACTCGCGCTGTTGAAACACTGTGTGACCAGTTCATGAACTATTTTTAGCTCTGAACAGGCTAAATCCGCTGATTATTCCGGGTTTTCATGCATCATGTCATTTGTATTATGCTAATTTATAAAGTTTTTGACTACAACAATAAAATGGTATGGGAGGCATGCATTTTTAGACATCTTAGAAAGTAGACTATAATATGTCATTTGTTTCTTTAGTTCTTTAATAATCTTTGTTAACAGTTATGATGGGCACAATTACGAACAAATAAACAATAATGTTTAATAATTTTCATTATAGATCTAATGTTTTTTTTTTAAATCAGAACATAAACTATTTATAGCAATATATTTATTTAAGATGCTTATTGCCATTTCTTTGAGAAACGAGGGTCGGAGAATTAACAAGTATCAGAATGTATAGAAAATTTGTCAAATTTATTGTTTCAGTAACATCCGTTAACGAAGGTGGTACATGTATATTTAATTCATATAGGTCTACAAGTTGATTTGATTAACTGGGCGAAAGTAAAGCTTTTCGAGCTGTTTGCTTGTTGGGATATTCGGTACGTTATATTTATATATTGATACAACACATATCGAAGTAAAACTTGAGTCTAATGTTTAGACATCTTAGAAAGTATGCTATAATCTGTCAGTGCACTTGTTTCTTTAATTGTTTAATCAACTATTTCCAAAGATGAGCAACATGCCTTTACTCGTTTACAATCAGACTAGTCTATTGCAATAAAGAAAAAAGCAGATAAATGGCGAGTCATTATTATCTAACTATTGTCAAGCACTAGTTGAACAACTTAATGACGTGTACTTTTATTAAGAAATTCCTAACAATATAGCAAATAATTAATGAGGAATCATTAACCATGACTTAGGATTGTCCGCAATTAAATATTGGGTTAAAAGAGATAAAATCAACGAAAGATTTAATATAGACTTTATTCTCGACGCAGTACAACTTATATTGGAAAATAACTTTTTTAAGTATTACGGTAAAACCTTTTACAAATCCGGAAAACTGTAATGGGAAATAAATTTGCACCAACTTACGCAACATTACTCATTAGATTTCTTGAACAAAATCTAAACCGAAAATTGAGGATACATTAGGCATTGAAATGGCAAAATACATAGAAAATTCAAGTTATAGATTTTTTTATGATTGTTTTATAATCTGGACAAAAATTACCATTCACATTTCTTTAAATTCTAAATGACTTGCACCCAGCCATTAGTTGTACATCGGAAATAAGCAATCAACAACTCAACCGCTGAACTTCGCGCTTCTAAAATTTTCCAACCGACAGACAAAAGCTAAATTTCTTTTGTGGTTACTCAAAATCCGTGCAACACAAGTATAATCAATGTCGCTAACTACAACATTCCAATATTTGTGCTAAGTAATATGCTTAAAAACGAAATAACTGATTGAACTTTACTCCAGAGTAAAAGACAATCTCAATTATAAAAGCGTTTATTAACAAAAAGCACACTTTAATTCTAATTCACCACGGACCTTTGAAATACGGAATGACAAAAGATGCGGAACTTGTGCGTACATTTATGCGTAAATGCCATAACATTAGACGATGAACGATAAATTTACGCAAACGCAAATATTAACTGTAAAAGTAAAACAATGTAATAAATTGAATTAAGTGTACTAATTGTAACGTCATACATTAGTCAAACGAGTTATGCGCCAAAGCGACGGATGACAGTCCGTCGTCAACAAATAAGAGACCCCAGTATCGAAAAATTCACTTAGCCAGCATTTAGATACGTGCACTGGGGGTCTTTTAAAAATATATTTCCATTTTATTCGAAGAAAATGCGATTTACGTTTTTACGTGTACTAATAGCGTCCGTAATGTCAGGCATCTGAATTCGAGTTTTTTCCACCAGAGATGCGGGGAGTTATCCTGGACTACACAATATGCCTTCATACGGTGCTACGCTCAAAGTGTACTTAATGTTGATGTTCACACTTATTGATAAAAAAATTCGTTCAATCGCCTACACCCCGTATTGGATCTATCAATTTGTTGTAAGTATAATAAACATGCGTACAAGTATCGTGTGTCCATTCTCGTCCATCGCTATTTGAACAGGGTAACTAACAACATTCACTTTAATTCTATATTCAGAGAGCCGCAACTGTATCAACGTAAACATGCATGTTTTGACATAATTCAAGACTTATTCGAATAATTATCTCGTATATCAGAAGGTTGTCATTTAAATAAAAATCATATAATTGGCACTTTTAATGAGGCACAAACATTCAGTATTTTATTACAGACTATCACAAAAAACTGACATGACAAACATAATTTAGAGAGCTCTAAAGTAAAGTGTTTCGTTATTTTGTCAGAGTAGGGAAAGTCCGGTTTATTAGCTATCTCCCGAGTGTGTCTCGTAAAAGCAGACACTGTCGATTACTTTAAGAAATTAAATGAATATCAGACTTATGTTTGTTTTGAATGTAAATTCGGCCGTCACACCCAGCTTTACTTTTAATTGTCCAGAATAAAATAAAGTTGGATCACAATAAAAGTTGGAACTTACACATCTTGGTTAGAACTTACTTGATGGAAAATATGTTGTTGTGACATATATTTCATGTGAACTAAGAAAACAATGTTTACCTTTACCTTTTGCATTAAAGCTGCGTGTAATTTTTGCTGTGAAGTTAAATTAAGATCGTAATGAGACTTGGTACACATAGTTCAGAACTAGTTTATGCCAAAAACTTGGAAGGTTTCTACAAATATGGGCATAGCAGGACGATAAATATTATGTCATGATCTATATGATGGTTTAATTTAGGGGTGGGGGATTATTTTTTAAGAGATTTCCTTTCGTCATGGAATATAATAATTTTTACTTTAACAGGCAAATTTGTCTTGAATACACTGACTATACATAGAGTTAGTCAATTCATTTTTAATCAAATAAGTGGAACCACGAATTTTTAACGACAAGTCACATAAATTTTGCAAGTTGTAAGATTGCAGAAGTCTAGACCCTGTGTGTGCGCATTGCAATAACAAAACTACACCATAATTAATGAGGAAGTTTCGTATTTTAAATGAGTTTCATGGAGACGGGAGACCCTAATCTACGTAAATAAGAAAAACCGGAAGGGTTTCTTTTTATATTTTTGCAGCATAACTTTTTGTCTATAAGTTTTGAACAAATCAACTTAACATGTCCCTGTAAATCAAACGAATGGTTTTTTTCTCGACTAAATTCGTTTTTAAACTTTGATTCTAAATTTGTAGAACCCGGTTAATATATTCCACTTGAGAATTTTAAAACTAATTTATCACTTTATAGCTTAATTCTATTAAAAAAACTGTGTATGCAAATTATACAAACAAGCACAACCGCTGTCAAAAGTGATTCCTTTATTCCTATAGAAATTTGAACATAAATTTCGTTGATATTTTACTTAATTGTATTCAATAGTTGTGCTGCCACCCTGTTAGTGGCAGCAGATATTTAAACACACGTATTTTTAACAAATGGGTAATCCAAATGACTCGGATAGTACATGGTGTCCCAGCTCTCAACCCATGTAGCGTCCCGTGGCGTCCTTGGGTGGCAGATGGGAGAGGCTCTCTCGTTGGGGTGTTGTCGGATCAAGGTGCGGAGGGCCTAGCCGATGACCGTAGTGGGTGACGTGTTTGGAGAGCTCCTTGCACGATGTTGACTCCTTCTGCAGATTTCCAGGAGTGGCTCGTTGTGGCCGCTGCAGGGGACTGAGGTGTTCACCCCTACCCATACCCATACGTCATAGTTTTCCAGAGGAACTCAAAATTGTGTTCCCTATGTTCCATCCCTTTTTCTCGTTGATGTATTGTTTGTTAACTTGTTCTTGTACAGAATACAGATGAACTACTGCTCGCGGGATGTAAAGCAACCAATCACTTTATTAAATCATTAATCCAAAGGTTAACTAGATTTTCCTTGAAGTTAAAAATAATACGACAGCGGATTAAAGTTTACTCTTGAAAAATAATCATGCATATTTTATCAATTAGGCGTGCCAATACTAAATTATGTTTCCTTCTGTATGTGCTTTCAACCCATATTGAAACATTCTTTGTGACCTTTTTAAATACATGTACATGTAATTAGAAAGAAAGTGTTGTCGGTTTCTTTTTGTGTAAATTTTTGTTGATTTGTTGTCTTTCGTTGAGTAATTATTAAATAAATAAAATATGTATGATCTAGTTTCAAAAAGTCACGCATTCAAAGTAAACTTTCATATTAGGCAGTACATTTGCAAAAGTTTACACAAATTATAAACTGTGAATAAATTGCTGCAAATTTGCACAGCTAATGACACCTACAAATATGGTCAAGATTAGCTTTTAAAAATCATTAGACTGGAAAAAGAAGACAACTATTTGAAACTTTGTATAAAATGTTTATGGTCTCTTAAAATAGTCACTCAAACTTCAAGAGCCTTCATCTTATGCAATATACTTTTGCACAAAAATTATAAACTGCGAAATATAAATACATTAATATTTTTACAGATAATGATATTTATTGATAGTATCTAGTTTGAAATAACAAAGAACTACAAGGAGTTAGGGTTTTCCACCACAAGTACGTTATGTCACATACAACTTGTATACTTTAAATTAAAGTTGTAATAAATTGCAAATAATAGTCGGTCCTTTAAACGACGTCTACGTGGTTTATGATAAAACGCCGGAAAATTATTAACGACAGGCAGTAGTGAGTGTTGATTTCATATACTTTACGAATTTCAACTTTGAGAGAATAAAATAAAACTATAAGATTTGATCATTTTGATATATCATGATCATAGTTCTGCAAAATCTCAATTTCTAAATTTTTAGACTAAGGTCACTCTATGAATGATGACGTAGTGATATTAATAATAACAAGATGGACTATGGACTAAACTATAGATCACTTTAATTATTAAACAGGTCCGAAATACTTGTTTATTCATTTATTGGATTGGTTTGTGTTATTCGTTGTAAAGTTTAACGGGGATTTTTAATACTCTCCAGTGTAAATGATTATTGACGCAAATCTGTCTACTTATCACCATACATTGTAAAATATAACATTTATTTATTTATTTATTAGGCATACCTTAGAATGCCTAACGGTTCATCGCAGATTTCACTGTTTCAAAAAAGGTTATATACTGCCCGCTTGACATTAATCAATCATGTTACTGATTTACTTAGTGAACTAATGATATTCAACATTCAAGTCGTTTTCACAACGTTAGTTAATAGATTGTTCGCTTAATGACAAGCAAGCAATATTTAAGGATTGTTTTCAATTGCTGGTTAGATTATTGGATATAAACGACTTTGGGTCGATTTACGCTGAATAAACCGCGAAGCGGATTATGTTGCAGCGTAAATCGATCCAACGTCGTTTATATCCAATAATCCAACCAACAACTGAAAACACACCTTATATTTTAAATTTTATAGTAAAAATGAAGTAACAAAAACAATATTTTACAAGTAATCAAATAATATTTGCAATTCACAATTTTGTGTCGTGACTTGTTGTTTGCGGAAGAATTTATGTATAGTCAACGTCATCAATACATCTTATTATAACGTCACAATCAGTCACGTGCTGAAAAACCAAGTAAGGTTATACGAAATAACCAACTTTGCTCATGTATTGAGTATTTAAAAGAAATTAAAATATTTCAGCTATATTCAACAGTCAATCGGTTAGGGAAAAGAATGGACAATCTGACTACTGGAAAAAAGTTCGGAGTTAAGGGTCTAGACGGAGAACTAAACCTTTTATATCGTCTAAAATGCACCTGCTCTTTCAAAATATACAAAAGGTATCTGCTTTTACCAATTCGTCTAGGTAGCTCTGTATTTTGAGCACTGGCCACGTCTCAGTTTAGTCACTGAAGACAGAAGTCAAATTTTCCAGAAGTGGTAGTTATCTTCTGATGTATTTTTGTATTATAACATGAATGACAACAAGACGGACATTACATGTGGGGACAGGCAATAATTATTCTTTAAGATTATCAAAATCAGTTTCTAGTATGGTTTGTGGTTATAACCTGACAATCCTCCAACGGTAGGGAATGCCACCGCTGTCATAAACTTTTAAAAAGAAATATTATGAACAAGTACACTTTCTACATTGATAAACAAATCTAATGCTTCCTATAAAATACAACAGCAAAAATATAATTTAAAGAGAGACACCATTATCATTGTATTTGCACTACAAACCTCTAATAATACAAGCACTGTTACCGGTTATTTGAACGAGAAGCTTTAAATATGGGTTTTCAGTTTGGGTAATCAAGTTAAGGATATTTTACTTAAATATGTAATTCATAATTAAAAACAAGTGTCATTTCATCCCGCTATAGCCTGATCCTACAAAACTTATCCCCTTTTCAATTCTCTTTTTTCCTTTATGATTTAGAAGATGTTTTGCAGCATAAAAATATAGTAGGCCTCACTATAAAAAATGTCAAGCAGAAGAGGCGTTAGAAGCAATGTACGAAGTTCTGAAATTCTGAAGAGCTTATAAACTATTATTTAATATAAAACTCGATCTTGTTTAGTCACGCTTATATTTTTTTACATCTAAAACCATCAACTCAAAACATTTTGATTCACGGATAACCTGACTGACATTCGATTGACAGTGATACTAAAGTTAGGATGAATTCTACGTTTACTAACAGGGAAATTCACGAAATTTGCCCAGATTTAATACAAATTTTTTAGAAAACCAAATGAAGAAAGGAAAATATTTTATTGGGTAAATTTCATAAGACAACGTTAGATGAGTGTTGTCTATTACATTTATGGGGAAATGAAAACTAAACAATCATGACGAATGGGTTAAAAGTAATGTAAAGAAGCATTATTCAGAAATGTATGCTTATCTAAAACCAACAAAAGTAATTAACTATATATATTCAAAATGAACTTTGCGTTTGAGGAATGTTTTACACTTTGCAGATTAAGAACAGCAAATCATCATCTGCCAATAGAAACTGGTAGATGGATGAAAATGTTCTCATGTTAAGTAAACGCCCACATAAAACCCCACATATTACAGATCTGTTCCTTAGTGCAACTGCCGTAAATTATAGGGATTAATCGATTTCATTCTAGAGTGCTCATCCCTTGAAAAACGTTGACCACTCCTCGCAAAATATATTTTCAAACCAAATGCTTTAGAGTTTTCTTAATGGATGTCTACGAGAAAGCAATGAATATTTTATTAACTGTGTGACTTCATTAGACATATAAACAGAAGCATCGGAACTCCTAGCTGATCTTGTCTCCATGCAGTGCTTTTCTGTGTTTTTATTTTGTTCTGTATACAATGTAAATAGTCTCTATATTATTTGTTATTTGTGAAACTTCTTTGTACCAACAATTGTTGGCTTTATCAGTATAACGATATATACAGTATATATGTAATAAATGCAACAGAAATAATATTAAAATTCCGCAAAAAGTGCAACACTATAAATCTCGGTATATTGGATATATTTATTATCACGTCTTCTTAAGCGTTTATGTTCTCGTGTTAAGTGAACGCCCACATATTACACAATTCAATGTAAGAGTAGTTTAAATGCAATTTGAAACCTCGATAAAATACATTTAAAATATGTTTTTGTTAAGCTTACATGTATGTTATATTGTGATTTTGATTCTTTTGAACGATAGACGAGACTTCTTCCGCATTGCGACTTCAAAACGAGGCACGGTGGACATATCAGGTATGTTTATTTTAATATAATACAAACTTATTTTCTAGACATTTACATTTTTAGGAAGGACCCGGTAGTGTCATCGAAGATGTGTTAAGATCATATTAGGACAAACATTTGTCCACTGATGATGTCGCAATTTAAGATAAGTTAAGATCGTCTTAGGTTTGTCAAAATTTAATTTGTTTTAATTTTTACATTTTATCGTTTAAGAAGAGATTAAAAACATAAATCGATGCTAATAAACAAATGCTATTGTACCATGTTACAACTTACAACTTAAAACTTAAGATGTATCGCCCAATAATTTCATTTTTATTTACAATTCGATTTCTTTGTGATCTAGATTATCCCGTAATGAATTCGATACCTTCTCTTCTTGAAGGTTTTCGCGCAAATTAGACTCGGTATTCAAAATAAGCCTTACAATTTGGGATTACATGAAACAAGATTACTTACTCGACTTTTGGCCACATTAGGTCGCACTGCTCGTTTCCATTTTCGTCCAATGTGACCCATTACCCATAAATAAGAAACAAAATAGTATTTTTTATTCTTTTATTATTTTTATGCTTTAAGACTTCTCTGTAGTTAGTCAACTTCTTTAAGTAAATCGGTTTCCGTTGAGAGTTTTTATTTATATACACCCTAGCTTTACCTAAACACATCACAAAACTGAACCATATTCACTTGGCTGTAACTACCATTGAGGCGATTTTTTCCTTTTATTAAATTTTCTTTCCAAGCAATTGAAGTAGAATTATGTGGTCCTTTGGTGATTGTCTCGAGCATTTTGTCATTAAAACTCCGAGTCTATTTCGAAATATTTTAGTTTCGTTTAAATACATAAGCAAAGTTTGTTATTTCTTATAACCTAACTTGGTTTTTCAGCACGTGACGTCATAATACGATGTATTGATGACGTTGACTATAGATGAATTCTTCCGAAAACAACAAGTTACGACACTAAAATTGTGAATTGCAAATATTATTTGATTACTTGCAAAATATAGTTCTTGTTACTTCATTTTTGCTATAGAATTTAAAATATAAGGTTTGTTTTCAATTGTTGGTTAGATTATTGGATATAAACGACTTTGGATCGATTGACGCTGCAACTTCGCGGTTTATTCAGTGTAAATCGACCCAAAGTAATCTAACCAGCAATTGAAAACAGTCATTAAAGATCTTTCGTTATTCAATTCGTCATATTCTTCCTGGAATCATGAATACTTCCATGATCTCACTGAATGATGGATTTCAAATTTATGAACAGAGTGTCCAAAATCAAAGCTACAGACAGCTTGTTTCATTCGTGTCAGGCTCCCAGGATATCCTGAGAATGCAAGATTGTGTACTATTAACCCCAGAGCTTGTGGATCCCATACCCCTACCGTATTTTTTCATCTCGGGTCGCTTAACATAGAATAATTCTGCATCAAAGAAGTAATAAGCATAGTTACGAATCGATTTCATCTGATAGAAATACACTAAATATCAGATTTATATATATATATATACAAGTCTAGAAGATTATGCAACGATACAAATGACGGTGTTTCTTGTCAAAAATTTAGACAAAGACTGACCAACGAATGGCCTTAGTCATTGAATGTCAATATAAATAAATGACGTAAACAAGTCATAACATATTGATCTTGAAATTTCTCATTTCCAACTTAACCCAAAATAGTTGATTCATAAGTCCGCCAGCCGGGGACGTGCCGTGCTGTTACTTTGCTCAAATATTCCAACAAGATGTAATCAAAATTACCAAGGTGACATTCATTACGCCAGACGCGCGTTTCGTCTACTTAAGACTCATCAGTGGCGTTTAACTCTAAATGCTTAAAGTATTTTTTCATTCGGTGATGGAATAATATAAGTCCACTGGGATCGTGTAAAAACACAATACAGGTAGTTCAAAATATTATATAAAAGTCTAAAGAGTCTACCAACCAGCAAGCTTATTAAGTATCGGATCGACAAACATGACGATACAGCATAAACAAAAAATAATATACAAGTCTAGAAGATTATGCAACGATGCAAATGACGGTGTTTCTTGTCAAAAATGTAGACAAAGACTGACCAACGAATGGCCTTAGTCATTGAATGTCAATATAAATAAATGACGTAAACAAGTCATAACATATTGATCTTGAAATTTCCCATTTCCAACTTTAAGCATTTAGAGTTAAACGCCACTGATGAGTCTTAAGTAGACGAAACGCGCGTCTGGCGTAATGAATGTCACCTTGGTAATTTTGATTACATCTTGTTGGAATATTTGAGCAAAGTAACAGCACGGCACGTCCCCGGCTGGCGGACTTATGAATCAACCATTTTGGGTTAAGTTAGACAAAGACTGACCAACGAATCATTTTGTTCTGAAGTGGCAGTTATCTTCTGCCGTATTGTTGTATTATAACAGGAATGACAAGACTAATATTATATGTGGGGGCAGGGCCTCCAATACCTGTCATAAACGTTTAAAAAGAAATTAAATTATGAAAAGGTAAACTTTTTATATCGATAAACATATCTTCTTATATTAAATTTAAAACTACCTGTATGAAAGACAACAACAGAACACGTTTCCAGTGTATTTGCAGAGTTTCTTTTATCTTAGACCATTGATTGGCTTGATACCTAGAAGCCAGAAACACTAGTCCCGTTCAACCTATGCCAACATTTTTAATTTTAGTTTAAAAAGGTCAGAACAAAATGTTGGCATACATTGAATTGTTATATAAACCTTTTAATCTCTTCTATAAACAATTCGTTTATCAGTGTTACATGTGTACATATATAAGGTAAAATCTATTTAAAGGTGTTTCTTTAATAATAATATTTTTGTCTTATACATAACTTTATTAAATTTCATAAATAACAGATACAATATAAATTGAAATGTCAATAGTCTAACCAAGCTGCAACAAGAAAAAGGCAGCATCAGCAAATTATTCTACTGTAACTTGTCCATTGTGTAGCCGCTGTTTCAGTCAATCAGTCTCTGTTCGATTTGTACGTACTTATATCCAATATGTTCGCTCGTTTCGCTATGTCCTCACTCTGAACATTTACCCATTGTGGACTAGGGTCTGGTTCCCTAGTCTGTTTTGTAACACATTGAATGTTGTCATACTTTGGACAATGGGTAAATTCCTTTAGAATCAGCAGTATTTATACGAATTTCTAGTGAAAAGTGTTCACTTAGTGTAATTAAAATTTCTAGCGAAAAGTGTTCAATTTGTGTAATTGAAATTTAATATAAATTGAGGATTCTTATTAACTCGTACAATAATTTTGCCTGTCATTTACCTATAATTAATAGTTTAATAACTATCTCCGGGTACTCCGGCTTCCTCTCCCAATTAAAAACTGGACGCCACGATATAGCTGCAAAATTGCTGAAAGTGGCGTAAAAACGCCATTCAAACAAACAAAAAAAAACTATCAAAACAGCTATTGTATTCTGCATGTTGGCATTCCTTGAATAGAAATTCTAAAAATGTTGGCATAGGTTGAAGACACCACCTGACCAAACTCATGCAATCTTATCCTATTGATGTTCCATAATAGCAACATTTAAGATGAGATATTCAAAGACCATTCAAGGACCATTCAACGTATTGTTTGTATTAACTTAAACACATGTGATTATTTAATATACTTTATTTGACTATATCTGAAACACAAAGGAGATCTTATTTCTAATTTTTTTAAATGGCATTTTGCAAATATAAATGCGACCATTTCCATTGTCCCGATATATTATATATAATATTATTATAACAGTTCATATTTAAATAGACGAACTAGGACTTTAGACTGGTAGTAAAAGTGTAACGTTGTAATAGTAAAACTGCCCTTTTAAACTTAATCAGATCGTAGATAAAACAGCCGACCTCTTAGCAATTAGCAAAAAAACAGAAAAAAATTAAAGTAACTGTATAGACACAAATGCAATATATGATATGAGACTAAAAATATTGATAAAAAATAAGAAGCATGGATACTAAAATTATCCAAAGCATAAACAATTTCAGATCTACAGCGTCGTTCGCGATGAAAAAAAGTGTGATATAACACAAAGATGCGCGTCTGGTTCTACAGAGAGCTAAGGGGTCATCCATAATTGTCAACATTTTTCACAAGTTTGCAAAGAGCCCTCTTTTTAAAAACCCCCTCCCTCCCTCCATGAGAGGACGTCAACATTATTTGCTAGCACATCCACATTACCGGAAGTTTAAAGAACGTACCGAAAAAAAATGTTGAAATTGAAACCCCCTCCCGCCTATAGTGTTCTTTGCAAACTCGTGAAAAATGTTGACAATTATGGATGACCACTAAATGTTTGGAGGCCACATCATATGGTATTCATGAAAAACTTCCGAATGATGTTGGGGACAATAAAAAAAGTTTATACAATCATGACGTCTGTATAGAGGCAAGGGAAAAACGCTGTACTTGTCCGGGCCAAGATATTTATAAACGGCGAGCAGTATTTTACAAACTCAACGCGTACTGACACTGAAAACATGTTATTCGGGTACTGTGACACCTTTGGTAAAACATTAAACATTAATCGTACTCTCCCTTCAAGGACAACTTATCCTTGAAACCCCCCCCCCCCCAATTAGGCCAGCTTTTAAAGAGCTCTTACTTTGAATGATGTAATTTTTAACGGCAACAGCTTTAATGTAAACATGTTGTATGTTGTATATGATATTAACGCTCTATATAAATATGATAACATATATACACATTACATACATTATGTGTAGGTACAACTACGTGTATCACGTCCAGAGAGTATACTTAATTTTAGATAAGTTATGTTTTCCCTTGTACTGAGTGAAGGTGCAATGACGTTAGAAATAGTCACACTTAAGTGATCACTATTCAGCTATTTAAATTTATTTTGAATATTTCATCAAACATTGAGTAATTAAGGATTGTTTTCAATTGTTGGTTTGATTATTGGATATAAACGACTTTGGGTCGATTTACGCTGAATAAACCGCGAAGTCGTTATTCTTTTGAATGATTTACGAGACTTCAAAACGAGGCAAGGTGGACAGATCGGGTATGTTTATTTTAATATAATACATACTTATTTGGTACATATGTGTTAAATATAAAAATATAAGCTGTTTTGACTTTAAATACTAACTATACCACATTGTCTTATGATATAACTTTGCAATAATTGTTCCATACTTCGCCATTACAAGGTCCAATGAGGTTTTGTTATTTAATAAAGTTCAAATGAATCGTTCGTACTTTTCAATTACGCAATGTAATCTGTCAGTCCCGTTATATACAATAAAAATATAAATGATTTATTTTGTTGGTAACCTACCAAAAATTATTAAAGGCAAGATAATTGATATAATTGGATGACAAAACCTGAGGTCAATGGTTATATAAAGATCTGGATCTAGGTCTATTGATAATTGATAGAAGTTTACGGTAACTAGAAGGTACCCGTGTTATACCATTTTAAACAATGAAAATAATTGGGAAGGACACATGGTGTCATCGAAGATGTCTTAAGATCATTTTATGACAAATCTTTGTCATAAGCCGTGTCAACGAAGATGTCGCAATTTAAGATGTCCTAACTTTCATTTTAACTCTAGGACGATGAAATATGTGGCCAAAGATCGTCTTAGGTTTGTCATAATTTAAATTCGTTTTAATTCACCATATTTAAGTTTAAGGAAAGTTTAAAAAACATAAATCGCTGCTAATTATAATACAATGTGTATATAAAATGTCATCAAAGATACCAAGGTTACCATAATTTTATATGTCGAATCAAGACTGTTCAGTGAAGCTCAAACCCAAACAATACTTTAAATCAAGATGATTACGATTTTGTAGAGCTTTCATGATCAACATTCCAAAACGTTATACCAAATCAGACCAAGGCCATCCACACCTTAAAAATCGAAAACAAACTTAGAATGCAAAAAACTTTCGAAATTTAAGAGCAGTGCATTAAGACAATAACTGCATCACTTAAGTAATCAATGATATTCCTGCCAGCGCCTAAAGCCCACTAACAGAGGCATCGACCCAGTGGTTGCAAATCAAATGTCATCAGATACCAAGGTTAATTGAATTTGCGTTGTTTATTTATCAGTTACGCTTAAACCTAAATAATATTTAAAATTAAAATCATTCATAATAAGAATTCTAATTAAAATGTCATTCTTATTTATATACAAATATTAAGGATACACCTAGAAAACCTTTAAAATAATACAAAGAAGAGCGCTTGCAGTCAAACTGGTTTGGATCACTTATTAACTCGTGCTTAATTATTTAAGAACTGAATGCATTCCTTTTCAAGTTTCATTGACGTATGAAAGCGTTGACCGAAGCACATTTTTATCATAAAGCGCGGTAGCTTTGACATATTTTTCTAAGTACTGGAGAGACGTCTTATCAGGGCTTTACCCAGAGATCTACTATTTGTGTCCCCTTATTGGCGGATAAGGGATCATATACGTAATAGCTAGGACGCAGACAGTATTTATAACAATGTTTGAAGAAAAACAAAAAAAACTATTGCAGCTGTTACAAAAATCTTCCCCGTACGTACCCACACACAAAACCTTTCAAGCCTCTACTCAAACAATCAATAAATTATTTTAATCATAAAACAATTGATATCAATAGAAGAAACACAGAGACCCTACGACTGGAACTAGCTGGCTTCTGTCATCTTTATATTGTTACATTATTCACCCTCACCATATACATTTTTAATTAAGGCCCATTTTTCTTTAAATTTGTTGAATTTTTTCCTAGAGCATAAACTTCCATAGGCCATATCTATTCTGTTATAAATTTTTAACCATTCAATTCTTTCATTAACTAATTGAAATTTATTTTTCATTTTACATATATAAATGTATCTTTTTAGTATTAAAATACAAGAATTTAAAATTTCGGCATGAGGATGGGAGTCTATTCCAAGGATAATATTTGTCAAATTAAGAGTAAAATTAATATTGCATTTTTCTTTTAACTTGTCACAAAAGGTCCTCACATGTCTACATTAAAAAAATTAGTGTCTATAGGTTTCTTTTGTCTCTTTACAGAAAGTACATAGCTCAGTTTCACTGATATTACATTTCATCAAGATACTATTAATTTCTAGAATTCTATGGAGAAGTTTAAACTGAAAGGCTCTAAGGGCAGGGTCCTCTGTTGTCACCAAAGGTAAAGTGAAAAACACATTCAATTTATCATCCTCAATTTTAACCCCTAACTTTTGATTTCAGTTTTCTTTTAATGCTGCAGAATTTTCTTTGACACTATTCAAAAATTGAATGTAAAAATATTTTGATACTTTTTCTACCCTATGAAGAGTCAAGCTATTCTTTTGGGTTACAAAGATTAATTTGATGGCAACATTTTGCCGAATGATATCTGTCCACACAACTGGAATAGGGAGAATAACTCCATAGAATTCTAGAGTTTGTATCTACCTTAAAAAATCTAATAAATTCATCAAAGTTATAATTTCCAGTTTCAGTTAATATATCATTCACAAAGAATATTCCAGCTTTGATCCAGTGTCTATAGAGGACCTTCTGACCATTTATCTTGATGTTTTCACTTACAAATAAAGGTTGAGATAGTATATTATCTGGGGCTGCGGTTGGCGCTTCATACAATGAGGACCATGAAGTTAAAACGTTTTGCCAAAATATATTAAAATCCTGTTTTATTCTGCTTAATCCAGACTTGGTTAAATACCATATTTTTTCTCCTCCATATTCATCTTACAAATCTTAAAGTAGAGTTTTCCAAGGAGAGTTATTTTCTGGATCAAGAATTTTTTTATCCAAGATATTTTCAGTGATTTAATAAATGATTCAATGTGAGACATTTTCACGCCTCCTCCTTTTTAATTCCCAATCAATATTTTTTTTTATTTTATCAGGTTTTCCGTCCCAAACAAACTTACAAAATGTTGACTGAATGTCTTTTAAAATGTCAGAAGGTGGATCAGGTAAAACAGTAAAGCATTGAATCAATATTGGTAATGCAAGAGTTTTTATTACTGTAATTTTTCCATACATTGTGATGTTTCGTTTAAAAGTTTTTTTTTGCTCTAATTGTCAGTATAATTGTCTAAATAAATATTATTTTTCCAAAGACAATATTGTATTCCAAGTAATTTAAAATTTCCGGTGTGATTCCATATTATATATTTTGTTCAGTATTTAACTCCTCACCACAGCCCCGTCTTGGCCTAATCCATATAACATGGGTTTTATCAAAATTTGACCAGAACAACTGGCAAACAAGGCTATCTTGTTCAAAGCATTATTAAATGATTTTTCACTATCTTCAAGAATGAGAGTAGACTCATAGTATACTGGCTTAATAGGTATTCTGAGTTCTGAATCTTAATTCCATTTACATTGTTATCATTTTTAATAGAAACACTTCAGAGTTCTAAGCGCAAAATAAAAAGTTAAGGAGATAATGGATCTCCTTGCCGGTGCCGGACACCTCTATTGATTGTAAAGAAATCATACAAGTATCCGTTATTTTAAATACAACTCTTTTGAGTTTTTATATAATATTTCCACCCACTTAGTAATTGTAGAATCGAATCCCAAAAATTTGAGTGTTTCACTAATAAAAGGCCATTCAAGTGAATCAAAGGTTTTTTTCAAAGTCAAGAAGTACAAATAATCCTGGTGTATCATCCATTTCTGTTTTTTCAATGAGGTCATAGATCAGACGTGTACACTCAACAATATATCTACCCTTCATAAAGCCTGTTTGTGTTTCACTAATCAGATATTAAGAACTCTTTTTATTCTATTTGCTATGCATGTTGATATTATTTTATAATCAACCTTAAGTAAGGAAATTAGTCAATATTTAAAGTTGGTTTATGTGAATTAAAACTCTCATTTGCTTATTTCAACATATATAGTACCATCATGGAAAATATAACTTTAAAAACTGCAGTCATTTCATAGTACAAAAATTAATATAAGCTTTTACACAGACATGACAATTGGCAAAGAAGGAAACCATACTGAATGTGGTTTATATCTTAGGTCTTTCACATTTTCAATGGGAAGACTTTATTTTTTTCATCGGATTATTAGGTATTATTGTAATTCTTCGGATATAATTTTTGTTAAAATCACAAAGTTTAGAAGCTTAGAAGTTACGTGACATATCATACAGGATCTTTAATATTTCTCATTTTAAGACATGACCTTGAAAATGGCTTCGAGGTAAAGGTGACTGGGTGACCAAGACTATAGGCGTCGATTCTTATTTTTATTTTAACTCCTTAAGTGTAAACGATAGACTTAAAATCTGACGACTGCTTATGGCAAATAACTCTCATGAACAGTTACCTCCAAGCGTTTGAACCAAGACAACTATACTTCGAGAAAGACCCCAAATTTCACTATTGGTCAACTTGGGACATGACCTTGAAAGTGGTCTAATCGGAAACGCAAATTAATTTTTTTTTCTAAAAGTGTAAAGCAACCAAATATTTATATTTTTAATGACAGCATTACCTGTATAGTAGTTACATTTTATAACTTAAATGTCTTTCGGTTACAAAAATCCTTATCAATCATTATATTTTTTACTTTCAAACAGCCAAGTGGTTAAGGTAGCTCGTTTACTGTTTATCACGTGTCTGTCAACACTGAAGTTGCGGGGTCTCACTGAGTCTCACTGCATGCAGGGTGCGTTCCACTCCAATCTGTATTGACAAGGATTGCCGATTTCCTAGTTTTCCGATCGAATGTCAGGGGTTTTCTTCGGGTACGGCTACCTAACCAAATAAAAACTGGACGCCATGATACACCTGAAATATTGTTGAAAGTGGCGTTCAAACAAGCCAACTTTAGAACATAATGAATTGTAACAGTACTTTCTTCCTTTTTGGGGCGGGGAGGCGGGTTGGAGGAAGGGGAGACTGGAATGCTAAATGACCACTGTTTTCATTTGTATTTAAATTGAATAAATAACATTGGTGAAGTCATCAATGAACGAAATTGATCATTACTTATAACTGTTATTTTGTATTTGCAGCTACAGCCTACAATTGTAAAAATCGTTGATATATCTTCAAGCTGTTTCTCTCGTATGTCATGTTGTCTCGCTTGATATAATAATCGTAACCACGCCTTTTTTCTTTTAATAGTAATGTTGTCTTGTTCATTGTGATGTAATAGTAAAGTCGTCTTTTCATTATGATGTGGTAATAAAATTGTTCATTATAATGTAATTGCACATTTTTCTTGTTTATTGTGATGAAGCAGTATGTTTGTCTTGTTTATTGTGGTTAAAAAGTAAGTTTGCATTGTTCTTTGTGATTAAACAGTAAGGTGTCTTGTTCATTATGATGTAATATTAATGTTGTGTTGTTCATTATGATGTAATAATTAAGTTTTTCTTTGTCATAAAAAAACATCACTACTTGAGATGAAATTTGTAATAGTATTTAATTTATTCTAGACAATAATAAAACATTCTTATAGGAATATATATTGTCAGGGTACTCCGCCTTTCTCCTTAAATAAAAAATAGCTGAAAAAGTGCTGAAAGTGGCGTTAACACATTCAAACAAACAAACAGTAAAATGTACACGCTTTTTGTGTCATTTTTATTTAACAGGCAAGCCTCACACAAGTTATTCTTACGCCTCTAGTGTCTTCGTACAAATACTGAAATTTAACAATACATATTTTGAAAATTTACAAATTGAGGAAAACTCAGACATAGAGTTGCATATTAATACGCATTGCAATATGAAAACTGCAATTCGGCTTCAAGAGTCAATTTTATTGTAAATCTGTGAAGTAATGGTGTTATCTTTGATGTCCAAGCGAATGTATCCTAACGCACCCATTATATTTCTGGACAAAACTTTGGATATATGACTGTTCTCGAAATGGAGAGTTTCTGCCTAGTCCACATCCTAATTTATTATTTGTCCAGACAGAAAATAAAGTCTAACCGAGCGTAACTTATTCTATATTTGTGTAAACAATCCGTTTGCACATCACACGTTCATTACGTAAATCAAGTTACCAGTAAAGTAGACCATTTCAAATATTACATTCTAACATTTATCCAAGCACACATATAACCGTCACGTTGATAATCTAAACAGTTATTTATGTTATTTTAATGTCCGATATTCAATATTCGACATTCATATTTCATATTGTTTATATTTTCAGATATGAAGTGGATTATTAGTTTTGTTCCTCTGTTCATATCTTTAACAACAATAATACAATGCTGTGAGAATGAAACAATAATTACATGTCCAAGGCAAAATATGACATGTTTAAAATCAATCTGCGATTGTTCTACGGAGGCTACAGGATATTCCAGTTACATCATTTGCACAAACGTGTTGGATGATATAACTGCGGATATACCAAAAGAAGCTTGGTACATGTGAGTGCATATTGTTTGTGTTGCGTTTTGTGTTTGATAAAGTTGCACCAACATGAATATATTATTTAAGCTTAAACCAAGTTTACTTATTATCCGTAATATTATCTAATTTATTATGCAAGGCAATAATATGATATTATTACGTGATGATTTCTGTATTGGCCTTGTTATTGGTCCAAGGCTTGCTGTATTGGTCTGAGGCGCAGCCAAAGGACAATACACCTGGCCAAGGACCAATAACTTCATTTATTTCTCGAAGTCAAAACCCCTAGTCCTGTTTAACACTATGTCTCAGGTGAAAGTCTCTTGTGGTAATACAGAAAAAAGCACGTTTTATACAATCGATGGCATTACGTCACATTTAAGATAACATACATGTTGTTGTAGTCTAAAATATTGACGAGTGCGAAAGGTGAAACCATTGCCTGTTCATAACAGTTATCACTTATAAAATAATAAAGAAAAAATGTAAATCCTACCAAAAATGGTAAAAATAAAATTAAATAACAGCATGAATTGACAGTTTATTTGAATGAGAAAATCGGTGCTTTCACCACAAATGTAATAAAATATCTTGAGGCAACATAAAACAGGAATAGTAACAATAAATTAAAAATATTGTCCTGTTCATTTTGATATAATAGTAAAACTGTGATGTAATCGTAAGGTTACCTTGTTCAATGGGATGTGACAGTAAAGTGTGTCTTGTTTGTTGTGATGTAACAGTATGTTTGTCTTGGTAATAGTAATGTTGTCTTGTTCATTGTTATGTAACAGTAAGGTTGTTTTGTTCATTGTGATGTAATAGTAATGTTGTCTTGTTCATTGTGACGTGACAGTAAGGTTGTCTTGTTCATTGTGATGTAACAGTAAGGTTGTCTTGTTCATTGTGATGTAATAGTAATGTTGTCTTGTTCATTGTGAAGAAACAGTAAGTTTGTCTTGTTCATTGTGATGTAATAGTAATGTTGTCTTTTCATTATGATGTGGTAATAAAATTGATCATTATAATGTAATTGCAAATTTTTTTTTGTTTATTGTGATGAAACAGTATGTTTGTCTTGTTCATTGTGATTAAAAAGTAAGTTTGCATTGTTCTTTGTGATTAAACAGTAAGGTGTCTTGTTCATTATGATGTAATATTAATGTTGTGTTGTTCATTGTGATGTTACAGTAGGGTTGTCTTGTTCATTATGATGTAATATTAATGTTCTGTTGTTCATTATGATGTAATAATTAAGTTTTTCTTTGTCATAAAAAACATCACTACATGAGATGAAATTTGTAATACATATTGTAATGATGTCTATATAAATGGACAGGATTAATAGCTCTAAATAATAGTCTACCCAATGAAATTTAAAAAAAGGAAAACTGATAAACGACGAGAAACTGATAAATATACATTTGTATTACATTTAAAATAATCTTTATTTTGTTGTTCTAAATAGTATTTAATTTAATCTGGACAATAACAAAACATTCCTATAGGAATATATTGTCAGGGTACTCCGCCTTTCTCCTTAAATAAAAAATAGCTGAAAAAGTGCTGAAAGTGACGTTAACACATTCAAACAAACAAACAGTAAAATGTACACGCTTTTTGTGTCATTTTTATTTAACAGGCAAGCCTCACACAAGTTATTGTTACGCCTCTAGTGTCTTCGTACAAATACTGAAATTTAACATTTCATATTTTGAAATATTACAAATTGAGGAAAACTCAGACATAGAGTTGCATATTAATACGCATTGCAATATGAAAACTGCAATTCGGCTTCAAGAGTCAATTTTATTGTAAATCTGTGAAGTAATGGTGTTATCTTTGATGTCCAAGCGAATGTATCCTAACGCACCCATTATATTTCTGGACAAAACTTTGGATATATGACTGTTCTCGAAATGGAGAGTTTCTGCCTAGTCCACATCCTAATTTATTATTTGTCCAGACAGAAAATAAAGTCTAACCGAGCGTAACTTATTCTATATTTGTGTAAACAATCCGTTTGCACATCACACGTTCATTACGTAAATCAAGTTACCAGTAAAGTAGACCATTTCAAATATTACATTCTAACATTTATCCAAGCACACATACATGTATAACCGTCACGTTGATAATCTAAACAGTTATTTATGTTCTTTTAATGTCCGATATTCAATATTCGACATTCATATTTCATATTGTTTATATTTTCAGATATGAAGTGGATTATTAGTTTTGTTCCTCTGTTCATATCTTTAACAACAATAATACAATGCTGTGAGAATGAAACAATAATTATATGTCCAAGGCAAAATATGACATGTTTAAAATCAATCTGCGATTGTTCTACGGAGGCTACAAGATATTTCAGTTACATCATTTGCACAAACGTGTTGGATGATATCCCTGCGGATATAGCAGAAAAAAAAGCTTGGCACATGTGAGTGCATATTGTTTGTGTTGCGTTTTGTGTTTGGTAATAATGCACCAACAAAAATAAATATATTATTTAAGCTTAAACCAAGTTATTATCCCTAATATTATCAAATTTATGATGCAAGGTAATAACAAGCAGTATCAGCCACTCGCCAACAACCTTAGTTTAGTTTAAACATATTTTATTTGAAACTATTTCAAAAGGAAATTGGACACAAGTACAAAGTATTTATGAAGTCCTCTCCCGTTAACAATACAATACAATAATACCAATGAACATGCACATGTAAATACAAGTATGATGATAAAGAGCAAAAAGAAATAAAAAATAGTTAAGATAAAATCGTGAATCATGAGTAGAAGGTGTATGTGTTTGTGTATGTGGCATTATGAATATATTGGGAATCGTTTCGAGTGCAGGATGAATGTGAATACATGATCAAGTATTTTCAATTTATCTATTTCGGAAAGATACTTGTCACCTGTAAGAAATAATGTTGCGTGGTATTTGAGGGGACAAGAACGATAGATTTTCAAATAATGTTGCCTAATTATCGCATATTGAGGGCATTTGAAAAAGAAATGAAGTAGAGTTTCTTGCTGATCGCCACATCTGTATGAGGGATCTTGTATAATGCCTACTCTGCTGAGGTCATAATTAAGGAATGTGGCGCCACATCTCATTTGTGTTAAGATAATGTTTAACTTTCTCGGCCCATAAGAGTGAAATTGAAAGGAACTGTGCTTTAAATTCTTATTGTTTAAAGCCTTTTTGAATTTTGAAATAGAATGTATGTTTCTGACAGTGGGATCTAATTAGTTCCATAATCTAATAGTTGATGGAACAAATGATTTTGAGTTAACAATAGTCTGCAAAAAGGAATAACAAGATCATCTCTATTTCTTAATAATTAGTCCGATAAGCGACTAATACTTGGGGGAGTCAGTCTAAAGAGAAACGTGGGGGGGGGCAAGATTGTTCACAATGGTATACATCATTTGTAATTTTCTGCGATCGCGTCTGGCTTTCAGGGTTTCCCATCTTACGTCACGATAGATCTGTTCTTTATTAGTTAAAATAGGCACACCTGTAACAATTTTGGCTGCTTCTAATTGACATTTTTAGGAATAAAACTCATAAGCCATACAACATTCCTGATAAGGACAGTAATTTTGCAAAAAAATGTTGTTTTATTTTGGTATAAACAGCAATACATTTGGTTATGCAGTTTCAAGTAAAACATTACAAACGCAATTAAATTAATGGTGATAAAGTTTAATTAGGTCCAAGATAAAATTCGTAGCATCTCTTGAAAAAATAGCAAACCACAAATACATTTGCCACCCAAACACAGTTGCATTACAGTTTAAATAACATTCGTGTAATTACAGTATACACAAAGTAAGTATGACCTCGATTCACATTCGAGCAAGCAACACAACGACGCCTAGTTGATAACACGAAATCAGAAAGGAAATCTTGGGAATGTTATTCCAAATATCTAATAGTATTTGGCCAGTTTCCGTAAACGCAACGGGTGGATTATGTAATCGACATAATCCACGGTTCAATACAATGGCTTGGAAAGGGGTTCGACCGGTTGCTGGTATGCCTCCCCACACCATAACACAGCCTACGGTTGCGTATATTCTTTTCTTGTAATCTGTTGCTTACTGTCCTCAAACTGACCGTTCGTAATCCCGAGTAGACCACGATGTTAAACTTGACGTTTGCAACAGTTTACAAAGGGTCACAACCCGATGATAGTTGTACTGATTAGGGATTACCTGTTGACGTCCGGAATTAGGGCGGTCATGGACGTGATGCAGTTTTTGGTAGCGAATCCATACAGACCGTATAATGTTTCTGTGGCAAGATAATTGCCTTCGATCTAAATCTAAATCTAAATCTAAATTTTTGACAAGAAACACCGTCATTTGTCTCGTTGCATAATCTTCTAGACTTGTATATATTTTGTTTATGCTGTATCGTCATGTTTGTCGATCCGATACTAAATAAGTGTACTTGTTTAGCAGCTTTCTCTAGACCCTTTATATAATATTTTGAACTGCCTGTATGGTGTATTTACACGATCCCAGTGGACTTATATTATTCCATCTCCCAATGAAAAAAATATTATTCCATCTCCCAATAAAGAATATCTTAAACATGTAGAGTTAAACGCCACTGATGAGTCTTAAGTAAACGAAACGCGCTTCTGGCGTAATGAATTTGTCAACTTGATAATTTTGATTGGTTAGAATATTTTAGCAAAGCCAAGTAACAGCACGGCACATCCGCGGTTGGCGGACAGGGAAGCAACTAAAAAAAAGTTTTGGGTTCAGTTGGATTGAGAAAGTTTAAGATCAATATGTGATGAGTGTTTACGTTATTTATTTATATTGACACTCAATGACTAAAGCCATTCCTTGGTCAATCTATGTATATATATATATATAATTGTCTATTTATATACTAGTATGCCCAACATCTGATTGTATTTCAACATTAGATCTTTAGAAATGCACTAAAGATACATGGTTAAGATAAATGATATTTATAAGTGTCTAATGAATTAACCAAACAATGTGGTTGTAATTTCCACTCTGAAAATCATCTGTACACACAGATTTGATTTTTGAGCCGTCCCACCTCGGGAATCGAACTCGTGTCAGTTTATAACATCTATGGCTACTGCGCCTAGCATGTAAAGACAGAGGTGTAACCTCTAGACCAGATCCGTCCGCTATAAAACGGAGTTTCACTGGCCTAGTGTTACTTTTGGTTGAACATGTCATTTACATACACAATGTTTTTGTGCGACCTGAGCTTTAATTACAACGATTTTCATACAATCAGATTGGATCTGTAAGCAATAATACAAATGCGTGCATATACCCAGCAAACAATTTTACGTCGTAGAAACGTCGTTAAAATGTATGTTTTTGGTTGCAGTAACGTTACTATATAACGTTATTTTTACGAAAAAATGGATGGTTTTCTTAACGTCGCCTTAACGTTTTTTGCAACCAATTTACGACGTTAAACAGACATTCACCAAACGTTACGAAAAAATTGTGACGTACACCCGACATTTAGACTACGTATGACTTTGACGAAGATGTTCTGTAAACGTTGTCACAACATTAAAAATAATACATAACACGTTCCAAAGACG
The DNA here is from genome assembly GCA_944474755.1 of Limnoperna fortunei. NCBI lineage: Eukaryota > Metazoa > Mollusca > Bivalvia > Mytilida > Modiolidae > Limnoperna > Limnoperna fortunei. The sequence continues at coordinate 12,950,703 of OX104120.1, read as the reverse complement.
TTTGTCTAACGTAATGAAACAAGCAATTGTTGCATATGAAAAAAATGTCTTCCTGAAAATCACTGTTCCGTTTTTTCCTCGAAAGAAATATGGTCATAACCGCATCGTATTTATTAACCACAACAATACATCTCCGATAGCCAACGTAAAACAAATGTAAGAGATACCAAATGGTGAACATTTCAAGAATTCAAGGAACATATAGAAGGCTACATATAACTGCCTTTATGTCTCGAAAAGCTCTGCTGCAGGCTCCACAAAATATATAGTAGGGTGAAATACAAAATACCATTTTCAAAGGAAAAACGATGCAAATTACTTGTATAATTAAAATAGAAAAATAAATTACTAGTAGTTTCCTATTTTTTATTGTTTAAATATTACGAGACAAAACAGTTAATTAAGCCTCTGACACACAGTTGTACAAGAGGACACACAGAAAATATAAACAGTAGTTGGTTTAAGACATTAATACATACAAACACAAATACTGCTACATTATTTAAAACACACAAAGGCAATACATATTAAAACATATGTTCAACAATTACTTACAGTCAATACACAAAGATAAGTGTTGTAGAGAGAGCAAAAATACAAAAGCAGTTTATTCACAACACAGATCTATATGACATCGGGATCTTAGGATTTTGTAATATACAATCAATACATCAACTTTTTAAAAGTTTTTGCAGACTTCTGCAATACAGTTACAACTGGTTGCTGTCTGGATTCTGGCACCTAAAAATAAATAAATAAATAAATAAATAAATAAATAAATAAATAAATAAATAAATAAATAAATAAATAAATAAATAAATACATAAAATGTCTTGCATCTTCCCATATTTTTCATAAGAATTAAAGCAATATAATTTCTTTATCCGATAGACTCTTTTTAACCATCTATTACATTATTATTATTTTATGGAGTACATTAAGCATTCTTTATACGACACGGTAGCAGTGGTCAAGTTTGAAGTGTGTGTAAAGCTCTACACAAAATGTTTAAAATATACTGTTATTTTATGAATTTGGTCCCAGGATAGAGTTTTTATATCAGCGTGTCTCTGTACGCTAATATTTTGAAACGAGGACGTCGGTGGCCGCGTGGTTATGGTAGTTAGTCATCTTCTATTCACCGCGTGAGGGTTGTTCGGGTTTTTTACCGGGTATTCCTCCCGCAAAAAGCCTGGACGTAATGATACAGCTAAAAAATTGCTGAAAGTTGTGTCAACCACAATTTAAATAAAACTAACATAAATCTGAAAATGTTTTGAGACAATCTGTGTTCTGAATACAGTATAATTTGGTTTTCCCTAAGTTAGCAATTATTAAATTTACCTTATATCTGGATCCCCTGGCTAATTAGGGGCATGATTTAGGCATTCCGTTATAATCATCTCCGCATCCATTTCTGTGGCTGACGGATGATTTTTTCTGTATGCCCCTGAAGAAGAAGAAAATTTATAAATCTTTCGGTATTTTTTGTCATCTGGTTAACAGTAGTTGCACTTCGATAAATTGGTCATTTGCAAAGATTGATTCATATTGGTCCAAATAATAATTATTTAAAAGTGTTGACAAAAACATTTTTGCTCTTCATTTCAAATAAGCATGTATCATGTAACACGTAACAATCATGTGTTGTGGATTTATTATTAATTATAATACAATGATTTAGAAAATAACTTACGTATCATCATCTGACAACACACAGAAGGAATCAGTAATGGAAGCTTTCCGTTTTCCCTCTTAAACCGTAATCAGACCATAATGCATTGCTGCCAATTGTCTTCATCATTCGCCATACGCAGTAAGCAGCTTAAGCTGTACGATAAAAAAACAATAAATGATTTTACTATACATATAATCTAAATCCTAATGAAATATATGTAAGAAGAATAATAGGAACCGGATTATTTCCTGTATAAGCCATGTTTACCAAATATTTTAGTTTGGGGTTCACATAAGAAAATGTCGACTGGCTTAAATCACGTGGCTGAAATGCGTTAAGGAAATATTTCACGAAATAAGATCAACTATAAATACATTCTAAGACCCAAATGAATAGATCTTCTTCTTGTTGGGGGGGGGGGGGGTTTAACGTCCTACACTGATAAATAAATACCCACGGTCGGACGGTTGTTAGTTGTTAGTAGTACATGGACCCCACCATGGTGGGTTTGTCGAAGCCCAGCCTTCGGGATACCTAGTCGAAGAACTCGGCAGCATATGTTCTACTAGCGGCCGGGCTGCTCCGATGTAACGTTGACCTACTCCAAGTACCCCACATGGGTAGGAGCGCTTCCGCCCGCACTCTGACCTGTCGTCGAGATATATAACATCTGCAGAGTGAGCGGCCAGTGTGTGCTTTCCTCTGACATTTATGACATGACTAAGTCTAAAATATTACTGCATTTTATACACGCATTCCTTTTCATTCTTGTTTTCAATTAAACGATAATCGAAAATTTGGAGGAAAAGGAATTAAAATGTGCGTATGTCGCAACGAAACATTTATACAATATTCAAATTCGGTCTTAAAGAATTAAAAGAATAATTATTACATATCAAAAAAGATGCTAAACGTTTCCTTATGAATTTAGTCTATTATAGTACTTACTTTTGAGCTTTGTCTTTTCTTTACATGTGGCGAATGACCCAGTTTTCTTTGTTTCAATAGCAAACACTCACAAGACATCAAATTACGCGTGCACGTGTGGTTTTACAACCCTTGTGTAATTTCATGGCCCCTGCTATTTACATTCGATCGGCAAGAACAAAATGCCATTGTAAGAGATATACAGAGAAATAAAGCAAACAAAACTGACCGGGAAATGTTAATTAAATTCTGGTAGAAATTCATAAAATAAATCGCCAGTTAATAAAAAACCGGGCACCCTAAAAAAACCCTTGTAAGAGATATAATTTGAAAAAAAGCAAAACAGATTGAGGAGGAACATGCTAATTAAATTCTTGTGGAAATTCATTTATTTATTAAAATGTAAAGAATCTATTATGTCAAACCCTCCCACCCTATTCAATCCAGGAAAGATTTTTAAACAGAAAGAAAAATAGTTTAATATGATTTGTTTTAAAATATTTAAAATATTGGTAAACTATATTCTTTATTTTAAAGCATACGTGTTAAACTGTAAAATATTTATATCTAATCTCCATCTACCCAACCCAACACACTATTTTTTCAATATGGGTTCTTAATAAGTCGAACACTAATAAACGTTACAAGGACGTTGCAAATATGTTCGCTAAGTGTTTGGTAACGTAAAAAACACGTTGAATTAACGTTATGTTTTACGTGATTTAACAACGTCTACACAATGTTATACAAATGTTGCTATTTTTGACAACGTTTTAATAACGTCAGTTAAATTAAACGTGCTTAATTACCTTACGAATTAAAGACGTAGCAACAACGTTGCATTTTCGTTGAAGATAAGTAACGTCAGGTCCGACATTCTCACAACTTATAACCAACGTTAGATTTACGTCATGTGTTTGCTGGGTAGTTGTTTTGAATTTCTATTTATAATTGTCTATTTATATATGCCCAACATCTGATTGTATTTCAACATTGGATCTTTAGAAATGCACTAAAGATACATAGTTAAGATAAATGATATTTATAAGTGTCTAATGAATTAACCAAACAATGTCGTTGTAATTTCCAATCTGAAAATCATCTGTACACACATATTTGATTTTTGAGCCGTCCCACCTCGGGAATCGAACTCGTGTCAGTTTATAACATCTATGGCTACTGCGCCTAGCATGTAAAGACAGAGGTGTAACATCTAGACCAGATCCGTCCGCTATAAAACGGAGTTTCACTGGCCTAGTGTTACTTTTGGTTGAACATGTCATTTACATACACAATGTTTTTGTGCGACCTGAGCTTTAATTACAACGACTTTCATACAATCAGAATGGATCTGTAAGCAATTATACAGATGCGTGCATATAGTTGTTTTGAATTTCTATTTAAAATTGTCTATTTATATATGCCCAACATCTGATTGTATTTCAACATTGGATCTTTAGAAATGCACTAAAGATACATAGTTAAGATAAATGATATTTATAAGTGTCAAATGAATTAACCAAACAATGTCGTTGTAATTTCAACTCTGAAAATGTGTGTGTGTGTGAGGGTGTGTGTGTGTGTGTATGTGTGTGTGTGTGAGGGTGTGTGTGTGTGTGTGTGTGTGTGTGTGTGTGTGTGTGTGTGTGTGTGTGTGTGTGTGTGTGTGTGTGTGTGTGTGTGTGTGTGTGTGTGTGTGTGTGTGTGTGTGTGTGTGTGTGAGGGTGGGTGGGTGTGTGTGTGTGAGTGTGTGTGTGTGTGTGTGTGAGGGAGTGTGTGTGTGTGTGTGTGGTTGTGTGTGTGTTTGAATACCGTGCACGAGAAACACGTGCATAGTCGGTTAATTTTAATTTATCTTATTTAGACATTTATATGGTCTTTTATTAAACTTTGTCACGTGGAGTTTCCATTTTTCTTTAACATTATAAGTTTTCGTTGAACGGCCAACTTTCAAACACTGGTTACATATAAATTATTGACAGACATGACAATATTAACAAGAAAACTTTAATTGGGTCAAATCCTACTAAATCAATGTAGCACTCTCAAATTAACCCGCATCTTTTTTATTGTATCAATCTGTTATAAAAAATTAGAGTACAGGTAATTAAGTTTTACAAATATTTTTTATTCTGTCGCAAAAAAGTGTTGGACGGCAGAGTATTCCCGAACTGTTCGTCAGGTTGCAAAATAAATAACTAATGTGTAAATGTTCAATTTGAGTCAATTCACGTAATATTTTTTTTTATGTCAGTAAATTATATTTCCTTATATAGGTGCTATAAGCTAATGTCTCCTTCTTTTGAAAGTTTGAAGAATTTTTATTTATTTAATTTTCAGCTCAATGACAGGTAACAATATAACAACCATTAAAGCTGGTACATTTCAAGGAATACAATCCATGGGGCGATTGTAAGTAGTAATTTTTCAATTTTTTGTGTGCACATGTAGTTGTTAATTGTATGTTCCAATTTCAAATTATAATAATAGGAATAAGATGAGTTCCTAGGTTTGACCCGCAAAACTGCACAGAGTTTTCATACTATGAGAATTAGAAAAGGCCTCTCAATTAAAGGTTTTCTAGCCATTAAATGGCTTTCTTCACCGTGTGCCATTTATGGTAACCTGTTTGGAGAGTGTCACGCTCCTTGCAAATATAAATATATAGTGTAATTTTTAAAAAGATTAGGTGCGTTGTAACCACTGAAACACGCACAATTTTAAGACCAACTCACCACTTTACATACTTTTTCAGTCACTGTCAAATTTCTGTGTAGTGTCCCATTCCTTTCCAAAAATGATTTCTTAACTTGTTAACATCCTGAATATTGCTAAACCTATCAATTAAAAAATAGCACTGAAAATCAAGAAAGAGAATAACCCGAATCCAATAAAAACCATGGTTGCTCCGGACGAGAACGCAGTGCCTGCCTCTTAATTAGACACCCATGTTAAATTATGTTTAATCGTCATGATTAAATTGAAAGGGTATCAAATAATATAAGAATGCAGCTCTATTTTTCTATTGTATCTCATGCTAATAGACGACATGATAATCAATTGTATTGTATTAAGAAGTTTACTTAATTGTAGATTTTTAATTTTTCAAACTTAGCATTAATTTTTATTTGTTAATTCATATTTAATTAATCGGCTTCTGTTTTCATTGATTATTATGATGATTAATCATAATGTTTAATCATTACAAATAAAGATATAAAGTAATTAAACGTTATCTACATTGTAACTCATGCAAAACGTAAGTTATGATTATCTTATTTTATGTTGTCTTGTATGAAATATATAAATATATGTAAAGTAAAAACACATTGATTCCAAAATAAGCGTGTATGATAATTTGTTCTAGTCGATGCTTTCTGCTACGGAATCGAAAATAAAAGTCAGGTCTTTAGCAGGATCTCGTCATAAAAATAATATGTTCATCGATAGCTTTGGGTAAAAAATTATCATTTACTACAGAACGAAGTCAATTATAATTAAAAGGGATAAATAACACACAAAAGTCTAAATTAAACAAATGGGTTTGTCTTATGTTATTATGATATTTTATGTTAACATGTAGGTATTTGTCAAACAACAAAATAGAAATCATCGAACCGGGAGCATTTGTGGACTTGCCAGGCCTTTATGTGCTGTAAGTACTTTTATATTGCTATATGATTTGGTCGTTTGATATGTTTCAATTATTGATGTTTTATAATATCCTAGTACTTTGAAATTACTACAAAACATAATGACAGAAAACAAAATATAAAACAGGTCATTTTTATACACATCTATAACCATTACCGGTAAGTACGGTCGATGAATACTTGGTATTTGTTGCGAACTTACATGTACCATTCATTTCGAGTTTGTGTGCGTCCGTTTCTGAAAAACGAATATTTTTTGTTGTATAAGTGTAGCCGCGGGTTCTCTGGCCTAATACATAAACAAGATCCAGGATTCGTAGTGTTTTTATTATGACAAATTTCCCTAAAACATATGACAAAACATATTCAAAGCACGTGACATAACAAAATCACATTCACATAAAACGCAAATACAAACGAATGAAAATTGCTATTGATCAATTTGACAAGTGATCAGTATGATAAAAAAAAATATACATTACACATGAATATGCAACTTTTACGAAACTGCTTCTCATTAATATACATGTACATCGCGTGAAGTTACATTATAAAGCACACTCATATAGAGCCCCAATAACAAGAACAACAGGTAAAATAAACATACTACAGTAAACACAACGTGTACAATTACAAGTGAACACTGCTTACCCTGTATGTGGTACAAAGGGCCACTGAAGCGTTCTAACAAAGTATTGACTGCTACTGGTGTGTCTGTATAAAATAAAATACCTTCATGAGTCCGTTTGTAGAACTACGCCAATCCTTATATATATACAATAAAATAAAACTTTACTCGAGAGCACAATTAATTTATATGTTTCGAGCCCTAATCTATAAAAATTAGTTACTTAGGTTTTAACCGAAAAGTTAATAAAAAGTTTATTTATTTCTAAGTTTACTTCTAAAATCATCGGAACTTTGTTTAAATCGTTAAATAGTTTAAACACTCAAATTGCAAAGAATGCTAACCCCCAAAATATTAAGAGAATGACTTCATAATGTTAATTAGTTAGAAATCGAAAATGAACCAACCTGAATATGAAAATCCAAGATTCACAAACAGAATAGTCTCAATTAGCATCAGATACCATACAACAATTTCAACAGCAACTTATGTCATCACCTGTACTTGTTTTTAGAATAACCAGTCTGTCCAGTTCAACCCAGAAAACATTTATATAAGGACCTCTGACCAAAGAAACTAACCAATCAGATACATAAACTTTTCCCACCTAAACTGACCAACGAAACTGACCAATCGTAAATACAGAATTTTCCCTCCTAAAGTGACCATTACCAATAGAGGCTCTACACGGGTTTATTTAAGTAGAATAAATAGAACAGACAATTTACTGTAAAATATTGTATTAAGCTCTGTAATGAGTTTAGAATAAAACACCTACATGTATATATATATTCATACTTTATTAACACATATATAATAAAACAATGACTCTGCCACATACTCCCCCTGGCTGTTAAATGACGTCCCTGTCATTTCAGAAGGCTGAAAAGAAAACAAAATATACGTTATAAAATAAAACATTAAAGGTATGAACAAATTAAAAGCAAATAACATATTCACTGGTGATGACAGAAAGCAATGCCTGACCAGCCTGTTTTTCTAAACCTGAAAATAAACCGTCAGGTAAACAATTAGTAATAAATGTCGCCTTTTCAAGCCATGACTGTGTTGCTGGAACTGCTGCCTTGGTTACAAAATCTCCTGAACGCATCCAACTTGGTTCCCGTTTCAGTCTAGTAGATCTTCTTTGTGTTAGGGCTTCATGTACAACTGGTTCCTGTTGTACTGGCAGCTCTGTATCTGCGGAAGCGCTTCCTGTGGTGTTATCCAAGTTGGGATCATGTCCACCGTCACCACTCACAGTAAACTGAGCGTCCTCATCTGATCTCAACTCAAGTTCCTGCTCCTGAGTATTCACAAGATGCGGTGTGCTATCAGGTACTACTCTAACAGGCACAAATATGTCATCCTCGCTCTCTGTGTCTTCCAAGTCCGTTGGTTCAGGTTGTTCAGGCACGGGTTTCCTGGCTGATCTTGGAGCTGGAATTGGTTTACGTTCCCTGATCTGCCCAACAAGCAAAAGTAAATTCCTGTGAAGTGTGCGTTTCCAGCCTTCACCATTTTCCTTCTGCACAATGAATACGGGAACATCAGAGTTGGGCTGATCTGCCTCTTGATAACATCCTGATTATTGCTAAAACTATCAATTAACAAAATAGCAATGAAACCAGAACGAACAACAAGAGCCGAAAGTTACGGGACAATAACAACTCCGGATATAGACAACAATATGCAGCGCAAACAAAAACCAACAAGAAAGAGAATAACCCGAATCCAATAAAAACCATTGTTGCTCCGGACGAGAACGCAGTGCCTGCCTCTTAATTAGACACCCATGTTAAATTATGTTTAATCGTCATGATTAAATTGAAAGGGTATCAAAAAATATAAGAATGTAGCACTATTTTTCTATTGTATCTCATGCTAATAGATGACATGATAATCAATTTTATTGTATTAAGCAGTTTACTTAATTGTAGATTTTTAATTTTTCAAACTTACCATTAATTTGTATTTGTTAATTCATATTAAATTAATCGGCTTCTGTTTTCATTGATTATTATGATGATTATGATTAATCATAATTAAATGTTTAATCATTACAAATAAAGATATAAAGTAATTAAACGTTATCTACATTGTAACTCATGCAAAACGTAAGTTATGATAATCTTATTTTATGTTGTCTTGTATGAAATATATAAATATATGTAAAGTAAAAACACATTGATTCCTAAATAAGCGTATATGATAATTTGTTCTAGTCGATGCTCTCTGCTACGGAATCGAAAATAAAAGTCAGGTCTTTAAGAGGATATCGTCATAAAAATAATATGTTCATAGATAGCTTTGGGTACCAAATTATCATTAACTACAGAAAGAAGTCATAAATAACACACAAAAGTCAACATTAAAGAAATGGGATTGTCTTGGGATATTTTATGTTTACATTTAGGTATTTGTCAAACAACAAAATAGAAATCATCGAACCGGGAGCCTTTGTGGATTTGCCGAGCCTTCAAGTGCTGTAAGTACTTGTATATTGCAATATGATTTGGTCGTTTGATATGTTTCAATTATTGATGTTTTATAATATCCTAGTACTTTGAAATTACTACAAAACATAATGACAGAAAACAAAATATAAAACAGGTCATTTTTATACACATCTATAACCATTACCGGTAAATACGGTCGATGAATACTTGGTATTTGTTGCGAACTTACATGTACCATTCATTTCGAGTTTGTGTGCGTCCGTTTCTGAAAAACGAATATTTTTTGTTGTATAAGTAATCATTACTTCATTGCATTTTTCATGAGTGTGAATATGCGAACAGGAACTGACATATATGTATTTACTATTGAGAGATGTCCTTAAAATACTTTATAAATGGAAACATGGCGTCACTATGACAATGGAAAGAAAAAAATGGTTGACAAAAATCGAAAACCATTGTTCAGGGTCAAAGATTAAGATTGACTTACAATACACACACAAATACAAAACCAACTTATGCAATCTAAGAGAGTAACATGAACCCTACAATAAACATTTGTGCACTCCGGTCTAGTAAGTAGTATCTGCTTCTTATTAGATAATTATAAAACAGTCATATCCGGGGAATGGTAATATTCTGTAGATGAAAGCTTAATTTTTTTCCAAAAGATTAAAGGTCTCGAAATACAATTTAATATAACGCGTTCATTACGTTGAATCCTTATTCTAAATTTTGTAAGATATGACATATGCAGCCGTGTTAATGTATGGAATTATATTTAATTGTTCATCTTTTCCTTCCAGCGATCTATCATATAATAGATTGACAAGATTAATGACTGGTGTTTTCAGGAACATAGCTGTCATAACAATGTAAGAAACATTTAAAACATTCTTCTGACTCTTTCGATGTTCATATATTGCATATCCAATGTTATATCTGTAATGCAATAATTATCATGTGTTCCTACATACGCATAAGTATGATGCATAGAAATCTAAGGTATTGTATTTTGCCGTATATACTGTTCATTACTTTTACCGAGTTACCTTGTCATTTACTGCGGTGCATCATTTACTCGGTACATTAACAATGTCATTACCATGAACCCTATTATGTTAGTGATAAAATGTTGTGCTACAGTGTCCCTTAAGCCGTTTCTTTAGTAAAATATGTACAAAAAATAAATAAATCGTATGTTCCAATAAAAAAAATATTGCTTCAAATTACAATTTTTTTTCAAAATTTGTTTAACATCACTTGTTTGGTTTGTATTTGACACATCCAAAAGCTTATATTAGTAATTAAATGTATCCTCCTGCAATCGTCCTATTAGAGTAGCTTAAATCACAGGTACTTGTGGAAAGGAACCCCCTTTGGTTCCCCAATAAGCCGCACCCCACTTTCTTGAAAAAATTTATTTTTTTGTCTTTCCATACTTATAATATACCAGGCGCAAACTCAAGGAATATATGGTTTACTAGCAAAATGTGAGCTTCCCGTAGGGAGGCGAAGTGAAGGTAGGTCACTTCAGTAATTCCAAATTTGTTTACATCGAGTTGAACGAACGGATAGGTCACTTCAATAATTCCAACTTAGTTTACATCTATTTGAACGATCGGAAGCAGGTAATGCGGCGCCACCTGTGAAAATCGATTTCTTCCGAATGGTAATGCAGCCTACGTAGAAAGTCGAGAATCTTGAATATTTTTGCGGAATTTTCAGTCGAGACTTTAGACGTTCAACTCGGTGTAAGCTAAGTTGGAATTTCTGAAGTGACCTACCCTCGCTTCACTTCTCTGCGGGAAGCTCGCTTTCTGTTAGTAACCCATATATTGCTTCAGTTACGCCAGGTATATTACAAGTATGGAAAGACAAAAAAAATATATAATTTTCAAGAAAAGGGGGCACCAAAGGGGGTCCTTTCTACAAGTACCTGTGGCTTAAATGCGTTGTCTTATTATTTGTATGTGTTTCACTGCCACTGGCTATGAAACGAGTTTTGGCAACGCCTACTTTAGGAACTTCTTTTGTGTATTGCAGTAATATGCTTGTTTGACCTTTCTTGCTAAATGTAAACAAATTGGAATTTTGCAATCTGCAATTTTACTTAAAAAAAAACATTTAAAACAGGATAAATTCAATTTTTAAGGCGCAACCCTGCAAATCCAGACCATGTCTGTCTATATGTGCAACCGCCATTAAACATGCAGGAAAGTTTGTACGTCGATTTTCATAATACAATCAAACTTACGTGATATTGAAAATAATGTCTTATTATTTCTGTTGATAATTATTTTACTAAATTTGTTACTTGCATTATATTGTTACTCATAATTCATTTTGAAAAGCAGAACTCTCTCTTGACACATCACTCAATTTACGTCAATCATGTTTATTAACAAAATATTGCGCACTATATGTCGATGCGTACTAAGGATACAATTTTAAGGTAAATTTTATACAAATAAATAATACTATGGGAGTAAATATTTTAGGATAGATTGCAGGATTAACATAATATTAGTATATTGACTGACATAAACACTATATAAGGAATCGGCACGAAACGGACAAAAAGGCTCGGTAGCCTGGTCATTATATTGTGTTTATGTCAAGTCAATACAATTATAGTATATACTTACCTTTTTCATGTTCTGAATGAAGATAAAATATGGCAAGCGTAACAACAAGTTAATCAGTTAATGCATTACATTTCTAAAATATGGAAAAATAAATAAAACAAATACTAACATTTCACTACTCATTAAATGTCATTTTTGACAGATTTACGTCATGTGATAGAAATGTATAAATTTGATAATATTTCAGAAGGGTGAAACTATGCTGCTTCACCTGTGGCACATTTCGCGTTTCAAATACCAAATTTCTATGGTAGATCCCCCAAAATACGAAAGGCGAGATTTGTCAAACACTAATAACAATCAACCAGAAATCCTTCCTTTTCCTATTATTCCTATTTGAGATGCTAACACAATAGGAATGGTATATTCTAAAATATCTTGCTAGCTGTGCTAGATATACTTCATACGCTTTTCTGCCAGAATATCGCTAAACAGAAGATCTAATTATAAAAAAATATATGTTCTGTTTAATCTCAAGCTAAATGAAACTGCGTTTTAAAAGAGTCTATATACCAAAGCTATCTATATCATAATTGGATGTAACGAATTCGAATATACATCTACTAAGAACTTAATACTAGGATCTGGAATTAAAACTAGGATCTGCGATTTCTACGTTTTTGAATAGAAACAATAATGGATAAAATTATTCAAACTTTTGTTAATTGATATGGAGAAGTGCATTGTATAGAATGGAAACATCGAAAGGTTATCACACAGTGAGAAGTTCCAATGCTAAGAATGTTTTGTATTCTTGCGAAGCTGGAGTCGAGTTCACAAAAATTGTAAGTAAGTGTAAAAATTATCATACGTGTTGGAAGATCAAAGGAAAATGCATTGTGACGTCGGCACTTTATATGTATTTTACACGTACGAGTTTTAGTGAAAAGAGCACCAAAACTCCTTTTGGCCTACAAATACCTTACAACAGACGAGGAATGCATTTCTAAGTCAAAGGTATATGTATTCTTTCCTATTTCTGGAACATGATAATAGGTCATTCAAAAGGTGACGAATTATGTACATAGCACCTTGTTTACATTGATTTTTTTTTTTTGGGGGGGGGGTGTTTTTCCGATTTAGGATTTGTGTGGTCCGATTTTGTTCTATTTCTTCTGAAAAATTATTTTAATTTTTCAATTTTTAAATATCAACATCTGAAGTAACCAAATTAAATACCTGTCGGAATTTTGCACTGACTCGCGATTGTCAATGGTCTCTTTCTTGACCGGTTTGTTTTCCCGCTCTTCAACTCTATCGGCCACCTTTTTCTCTCATTGTGGCCCTTAAGAGTCCATTCAATGTTCTTTGACTTGCGATTGTTTAGTTTAGTGGAATAAGTTACTAATAGATAGGTTGGTTCATGTAGTAACATGGCTCGATAGCTAGCTAATATAATATGGAGTAGGCATTGCCAAAATGCGAGCACAGACAATATAGTCCTTTATTATTTATATATAATCACTGTGTATATAATGCGCTTTCATAATTGACGTTACTTCCGAATACCCTAAAAGTGCCTCAACTACATTCCAGTGGTCATGTGACGTCTTTCTTTGTAATGGTGACGTCACATGAAATGTAATTTGATTGTCAGTTTTTAAAGATCGATTTAGAGAGTGCAAAAATAGTATGAAATTTTTGTTGTTATTTTTAAATATAACATTAAATTTTTATCGTTGTCAAATTTATTTTTACGTCTTTCTTTAAAATTAAATTTAGTGCTTCTTCATTCACTTTGTTCCAGTTTTTTGACGATCTCAACTTCCGGACGAAAAAAAATCAATATCAGCATTAAGCAGATTTGATCACGTGATTTCATTTTGATCACGTGACACGTAACTGCCGTAGAGCTCACCGCTCTTCGCGGGCAGCTTCGCTATAAATGGGACATCAGGGTCAAGGGGTTCAGATGTTTACAAGTTAAGTTGTCAAACTCGTTTCTAGATGAAAAATAGGATGCAAATGGAGTAATATAAGTTTAATATGAATGCAGGCGCAGCCTAAAATGCGAGCATCGCACATTGTTCATGTCGTTACTTCAGAGCCCCCTAACAGTGCCTCTAAATTCCATTGATGACGTGACGTAATGTGTTTGTGACGTCACAAAACTCAATTTCAAATACAGCGTTTCAGATTGCAAAAATTTGTCTGGCATTTTTGTGGTAATTTCAGAAATAAGCACTTTAATTTAGCCGTCTGTAAAAAAAAGGGAGGAAAATACCAGGTCTCGCTAACGCGAGACCCGGTATTTTCGTAAATTCCCAATGCATTCCGAGTAGCCCAGGTTTTTTTTTCAATGATCATATTTTGGGTCTCGTGCAATTTGGCAGACTCTGTACATTAGAGAGCTTCGCTTCGCTCGCATAATATGAAACAGGCACTACCTGAAAAGCTCGCGAAGAAAGACCACAGTTTAAAACTTTATACATGTACAACAAATGTACAAGAAACACCAAGAATCTCAACAAATCACTGTGGACAAGTGTGGTCATTGTAAACAGTAGTCCGAGAATCCTCTGCCGTCCAACGCTTTTATTTTTTTTTTTTTGGCAAATAAAGCGTTGGACGGCAGAGGATTCTCGGACTATGTAAACAGGAACCTTCATGGTTGATATCTTTGACAGGCCTGATAATAAAAAAAAATGTGTTAGAATTGACCAATAATAAGTTTTCAAAATTTGAGATGTACTACAACATGGATGATGTTTGTTTTTTGTTTGTTTGTTTGATGGTGTTTAACGCCACTTTCAGCAATTTTTCAGCTATATCATGGCATCCAGTTTTATCGGGGGAGGAAGCCGGAGTACCCGGAGAAAACCCCCGACCTGCGGTATCAACATGGATGAGAAATATATTCTAAACAAAACACGTCTGAAACAAACACTGTGTAAGAAATGACATTAGGTCCTACACCGACAACTTAATGCCCTTGGTCGGACGGAATGTGTAAGAAATACATGGAAGTAAATATTTATAGTATAATTAATTGGGCGGAGTGAATATCCAAAATATGATCACGAGTGCCGCATAATACATCTGATTAAACAAGTGCACGGAACTTGTTCCGCGCACAAGTTTAATCTGATGCTTTATGCGGCACGAGTGATCATATTTTGGATATTCACGATGCCCAATTGATTATCCTATTTATTATATAGATTCAAAATTGTTTTTGTAAAATTTTAATGCTTAATCCTAAATTTTATGAACGGCGGATGAATATCTGTATAGTACAAAACCAACTGCAATTTAAGCGGGAAAAAACCAGAGAGTGAAAATAAACGATAATTTTCACATGTGATTTACCGTGATTTCTGTCACTCGGAAAATTCGATATTTCATTTCGATCTATATAATAAACAGATATATTTTTTATGTTCTGAAAAAAAAACAGTTGTGAGACCGGTATGTAAAAAAGAAGATGCATGCAAATAAATAGACCAGAATAAATTCAACAAATGTCACAAAGATCATCATGAACCAATAAATTATATTTGCAGTTTTATTCTTCCAGTATACATTTAATAATAAAGGAAAGGACACTCAATGGTTTTAAAATTAGTTATATTTATAACTTTTTGATATTACCACTGCAAATATAAAATCAAATGGTTTCAAATTTTCAAAATTACTTGAACTTTAACCATGTTAACGATACAGTCATACACAATATATACTTGTTGCACATGTACATGATTGAACTTGAAAAAATTCTCAAATGCAAGGTGAATAAAATATGTTTTTCATTTTTGTAATAAAGTTTTCTACATATGATATATTACTCTGTATCGGTAATTTGTTACAATTTCCTTTGATCTTTATTACCAATAAAATTAGTATCAATGCTCAGTAGAACAACGACTAGTGATACTAGAAATTATCAGCTGTTGGTCATTTGTCATGCACGAACACATTGCGGAAGAATCTGCCTTACTTTTTGACCAATTGTGCATCACTGACCAAAGCTCATAAATATTAATGAAAACAAACATCACGAAAGAAACAATACATCTATGCTGCAATTAATCAGACCTGTCCAGACACTAAGAAGTGTTACAAAATATAAAACGCAACACACAATCAGTATCTAGAGAGTATCTTATTGGTCTCCTGAAATCAAAATAACGAACAATAAACATACAATACCCCCCTTTTAACTTGCTTTTTTTTTGTATGGCAGTACGCTCGAATTTCGGCGATAAACGGGTCTTGAAAGTGTATCGCTTTAACGGCGTTTAATTTGGTTGAAACACATGTTTATCATTAATAGAGAATAAAATGCAGGATATTTTAACAGTACACTTCGTTTTGATCGCTGAATGAAGATTGCCGAAACATCGAGTATGTGACTGTAGACGTAGTTGATAGGCTATAGGCAACTAATTACTTGGTGTTACACAGGCAGAAATTTTCATTACATATTTAGGGGGTACGGAATCAATATGGATTGATTTATCAATATCGGTAGCCCCATAAACTGAATAACTGACATACACACCTAGCCGGTCAGTGAAAGAAATCGTAATCAGAATAATTTTCTTCTTTGAAAAAACATTAATATAGTTTTCAAACATAATAACCTACCTTTTTAAACTTTTTCGTAACGCTGAAAATGGTTTCAGATTGACATTTCCTCTGCATTCATTTGAAATTCCCTCCCGCTCTGTCCGCACACAGGGGCTTGTAAAAATAGATTTACTTGCGTTTTCGAATGATACTGGGTCGATTTTGTTATAGAGTGGGAGAAGGGAAGAAACAGAGTCTATACCCGCCAACTTTCAAAAATAAAAAAAAATATTACTTCACCCCTATCTATATGGGTTTGTAATTATTTCTGTTCCGAATTGAATTATCTTCATGAAAAACCCTACCTTTATGTTTCTAATGTCATTTAACTCTCAAATTTTATTAATTTCCACCAGTTTGAAACAAAACGGACAATAACCCTGGACGGAAGTGGTGACTTTATCGTTTGTCGTATTGAT
Source organism: Limnoperna fortunei (assembly GCA_944474755.1). NCBI lineage: Eukaryota > Metazoa > Mollusca > Bivalvia > Mytilida > Modiolidae > Limnoperna > Limnoperna fortunei. The sequence goes on along the minus strand of OX104120.1, from coordinate 12,933,722 downwards.
TTGAGGCCTTTCGGTACTCACTTTCTCTGTAACGATAAAGATAAACTTTATGTCTTACTGTTGTATACTGAAGTTTTATATTTACTTTTATCCATTCGTAAGTTCAAAAAAATTGGTTCTTGGGCGTTTTATACAATTTTTGAAGGGTACTTATTACTTTTTTTGTTTTATTCCCTTTCTTCTGTATTTAATTTGCACTATTATAACATGTATAAGCAACTGTTTTACAATGTGTTGAATTGTTTATGGTATATTAAAAGTGTGATGCAATGTTTTTGTAATACTGACTGTTAAGGTTAGAGACTGGTGTGCCCCCCACCTAGCAGAGTTGTATTATGATATACTTTTGTGTTGTGTGCCTTTGTGTGTGTGTGTGTGTGGTTTTTTTTTGTAACATTTTTAATGATTGTTGAAGACTCAGTGGGAGAGGAGAAGGGATAATTATGATCAACATGAATATTTTCAAGTTCTGTTTGCACTTGTACTAAATCAGGACCATATCCATATTCACTGACACTGACTGTGGGAGATGAAAGTGGGTAGGTATGATCAAAATGACACTAAGTTTAACAGCTTTCTTGGATGAAGATTCATGTTTTAAAAAATTTGATGGAATAGATGAATAGTTATGCTCGTAAGCACCATTTTTTACAACATCGCCATCATCGGCATAACTGGCATAAGACCTTGGGCTATCCATGTTTTTCAATGGTTTTATGAGTAAATTGAGATAAAAGTTATGTGTAATTGTGTTGGACGGAACTCGATGGTACTATTTAAACTGATTTACACAAATATGTTGTACCTTTTTGCAAAACGCAAAGCGAAAATAGTCTTAACAAATTACTATGGATCTGTCACCAATATTTGTTGTCGTGCAGACGATATGTCTGGGTTCAAGGTCACCACTGTATCGAAATCTCGTGAGAGAAAGCAATATTTATTTAAAACAGAGAGGAAGAGGTCGTTCATTAGATGGTTATTTTTTATTGAGAAAAATAAAAGCATCAACAATAAGTAAAGATTTGATTTTATAGCCGTTTGTAAAAAAAAAAAGCGAAAATACCGGGTCTCGCTAACGCGAGACCCGGTATTTTCGTAAATTCCCAATGCATTCCGAGTAGCCCAGGTTTTTTTTTCAATGATCATATTTTGGGTCTCGTTCAATTTGGCAGACTCTCTACATTAGAGAGCTTCGCTTCGCTCGCATATTATATATACAAGGTTATAATAGACTGCTAAATTCAAACCTGTAATGTAAAACTAATGAAATACAAACCTTCAATGATTAACAACGTCTATATTTTGATACATGGTAGAATTAAAGAAATTATTGACATATATTATTGTTTCTGACATAATTTTGAGGTTTGTAATAAGACAACTTCAAATTATTTATTAAATTGTTCAACGGTTCTAATCCGCCATAGACCAAAACTATTGATATTGTCAACTGGTTGATCCAGTACATTTCTAAAATATGTTTCGAGGCCTATGAAGAAACAAGTGTACCATCTCAGTTTAATATTTCAGGGCAATTTATATATACTACCTGATTATGTTCTATGTTGTTGAATAAAGACAAGATAGTTTTGATTACATGTTTATAATTGGAATCTAATAGTATGCATGAAAGTAAAAGCAAGAAAGTAACAACATCGAATATAAATGGAACATATATTGATTAAGCGGTAGCTGTGACGTAATGAACCTGTTGTTTTCTATGAATGAGGGTAATAACACAATGCCAAACACCAAGGAAACTGTCAAAATGACAATCCATAAAACAAAGTCCAAGAAGCCGACAAACTCGAGAACCAACATCAAATAATGAAACAACTACAGTTATGACACTGACTTGGTAAAGCATTTTAAAAGAGACGGTGGATTTAACCAGGTTTTTTCGGCACGTCAAACCTTCCGCTTCCATTACTGCAGTGTTTCATCAATAGATTCTTATTTGAATCAAATTTAGATGGACCTTATGATATCTAACAATTAATTCACAGTCCTAAAGACATAAACAAACATCTCAACTAACTAGTTATAAGAAAAACTCAAATGTCCTTCATGTATAAGATATATATTGATGGCATATTATAATTTTTTTTATATTTGAAATCTGAATTGATGTAGATAAAAAATCAGGTACTGCGATTTTAAACTAATGTCCACCATCACACAGCATTCCCGTGGAAACGATGGGAATTGTTTATAGGATTTAAATGACCACTTTGTTTTTAGTTTATGTTTTTGATGGCAACAGATTTATAGGACATTTAAGCTTTTATCTTTCAGGTATTTAGGAAACAACAACATTACGGATATTGAAAGTGAAGCGTTTTATAATCTGTCAAGGATAAGCGTAATGTGAGTAAAACAGCAAGTGTTAAGTTTATAATTAGTATGAAAAATTCACATTGTTATATTGTAAAATAAAACACAGGCATGTATCCAAAAAGATTTTAAAACCTGTTTGACACTTCTGTCTATTAAGTATGTTTGCTACTGAGTTTTTAATTTTGAAATATTTTGTTTTTATTCATTTCAAGGCATTTAACATTTTAGCCTTTTGACATCCAAGTGTTACGTCATAATTTCATTACATAATACGTCGTTATACCTTAAACAAACTTTGTAATATATGGCTTTCAAGATATATATATATAATTTTGATTACATCTTGTTGGAATATTTGAGCGGTTAGCGGAATGAGAAGCAACTATAAAAAAAGTTTGGGTTCATTTAAAATGAGAAAGTTTAAGATCAATATCTTATGATTGTTTACGTTATTTAATGACTAAGGCCATGTGTCTAAATTTATGACAAGAAACACTGTCATTTGTATCGTTGCATAATCTTCTAGACTTGTATATTATATATATATATATATATATATATATATATATATATATATATATATATATATATATATATATATATATATATATATATATATATATATATATATATATATATATATATATATATATATATATATATATATATATATATATATATATATATATATTTATTTATTTATTTATTTATATGCCATAGCTTTAGAGAGAATTTTTGTGCAAAGTTCAAGTTCGCCTTTATTTAAAAAACACAAGTATCGACCTACTATTATGCGTTTTTATAACTGTGTTTACTTATTAAAGTTCTTACTAAACTTAAAAACCATTAAAACACCTGGAATATAATCAGCAAACATCCGAAATACAAATTAACGCAAACACTACGACGCTGTTATTCCAGTTGTCTATATTTTCGTGATTCGCACTCGGTCTAATGATGGTATAAATACTAGCGACACATGATTTTATATATGTTTTAAAGTAAAACAAAGAAACTGTGCAAATGTTTCAAGTAAAATATAGCAAACAAAAATAATGGTACTAAGTTTCTTACATTACTGGACGAATAAAAGATCATAAACAATTTTAAAAAACTACTCGCATCAATGCATGCAACACAACGACGACTTATTGATACTAAATTAGACAAGGAAGCTTGGGGACTGTTACTCTAAAGGTTTAATAACGTTGGGCTCATTTCCGTCAACGTAACAGGTGGATTTGGTAAACGATGTAATCTATAGTCCCATGAGTTTTATAGATGACAGGAGTGTTTTGGACAACACTTGCAAAATAGGTCTTAATTTATTTTGTTGAAATGTGTGGACCATATTTATGTATGACTAGAATGACATGTATTTGAAAGATTTCATCTCCATATAGAACAGCGGTCATATTGTCACAACACTTCCTCCTCCGAATGACTGGCTTTAAATAACACATGGACTGGCGTAATGTTCACATTGACGTCAATATGTTCTAGAAGGGCTGTCGCTGCAGTTTAGGTTGGAACGTTTGTTTGTTTGTTTGATTGGTGTTTAACGCCAGTTTCAGCAATTTTTCAGCTATATCATGGCGTCCAGTTTTTATTGGGGGAGGAAGCCGGAGTACCCGGAGAAAACCCCCGACCTGCGGTATGAAAACTGACAATCCTTGTCAATTAAGATTGGAGTCGAGTACACCCTGCCTGCAGTGAGAATTGAACCCGCAATCTCGGTGTTGACAGAACACGTGATCAATAGTAGACGAACTACCTTGAGCACTCGGCCACCGAGGCCCCGGCTCAAGCTGTAACTGATAAACCGTCCGTATCGGGTCATTCGTCTGTCAGTTATTCTGAATACGACCCTACACACAAGCTACTATTACATAAATATACATCGTTGTTTACTAAGTTTTACAAATGAACTTTTAAATTTAAGAACAACTTGCCAAATGTCAAAGGATGATAATAATAATTTGTAGCAATCGTTGTAAAAGTTTTTGCATAATAAAACGAAAGTAATCATTAAACAATCTATTGCGAATGTATATATACATTTGCACAAAAGAATTCAAAAATTAGACTTCTTTTAGTTTGTACCGGTTCAAGAACTCCACGAACTTTGTCCATCCTCACATGTACACTAGTCATAAATACACTTCAAAGTGGGTCCTCGGTGGTTAAGGTAGTTGGGTACTATTTATTATGTTGTCTGTCAACACTGAGGTTAGGGGTTCGAGACTCGCTGCGGCCATGGGTACTCGACTCAAAATTTAATTGATAGGGATTGCCAGTTTTCCTGCCGCTGGTCGAGGTTTTTCTCCGGGTATTCTAGCTTCCTCCTCTTCTAACAACTGGATGCCATTATGTAGCTATTAAATGGCAGAATGTGGCGTAAAACACTATTCAAACAAACAAACACTACAAAGGAATACGTACAAAACAAATACGTTCATCATCTATCGTCCGGGGTATTTAACAAAATTAACACTCAGTCTCTCGGTTGTCTATATCATAGTTTAATCTCTTATTGGAAGCTTAAAAAAAGAGTAACATATTTTAAAGTTAAATAAACAGTATTTTTGTAATTTTACTAACGTGTAATTCTTCGTACACAGTCTTTAATTCTTTTCCAAACATCTTGTATGTATTAAATATTTTATTATCGAATAAAATGTATATTACAGGATTTAAATTATAAAATCAGTAATCGATTTATTGGTTGATTGATTAATTGATTGATTGATTAGATGTTTGTTTTGCGTCTAGCGATCACTATTTCAGCTATATTCAGGACAAGAACGCGTTAACAAACAATAAATCAATTCGCAAAAATGGATCAAAAACCAAAATTCTGAATGACTCTGGAAAAGTATTGGGTAAGGGCGGAAAATTTATCATTTTGTAGCGGCTATGACGAGCCTTCTCTTATTGACATCCACAAAAGGGGTCTTTAGCGTGCAAGCAGCTTCGCACTCGTTACCCACTGTGATCCGCGGCCAGGCTTTCCGTATTATGACCTAACAAGTCCGAAATGAAAAGGCATCCCATTTCCGCCACCCGGAGACGCTGAACAGATTTGTGGCTTAAGTACTGTGAACCCTCATAATATGGTGCGAGATGAAAAGTCCAAGAGAGGTAATGAAATCGCATAAATAAAGTGCAAGAATTCAAACCAAACGTTAACAGGACTATTTATAACCGAAACAGATAAACAAATTCGTAGCGCTTTCTAGTTCGAGCCATATATGATGTAGACTTTAACTTTAATGGACAATGATAGCTTTTACTGCACAAGGTCTTATGTTTTCGGGGGTTCCCTTGTTACCTCCCATAATATCTAATGTGACCTTAACCTTTGTAAATTTTAAGGTCAAATAGCATGAGATTTAATGTGAACTTCTGATTCTCTATCGTTTTTGGTTCTTGACATTTATTGGCATTTTTATAATAATTGTGTATTTTATGGGAGCTAAATGTTGTCAGATCTCAATATAGACATCAAAACATTTTGCAAGGATATATAACACATGTTAGTGAAGGTTTAGTGCCGATATCTTTTATGGTATAGGACGAGTTTTAATTACACGAGGAAAAAACTCTATGATGGAAAAAAGGTTGCGGACATTCAGGGTTAACACCAAAAGCACAATAGGTAATCGATAAAAGATATGAAATCGACATGTCACCCAAAAAAAGACACCAAACAAAGATGAAGTAAATAATAATTATAATAAGACCAATGACACAGACTAATAACAGGAAGCCTTAAAACTATTATAGTGAAATGCCGTAATAAATCACAGACTATTAACAGGATGGTTTTCCACTATATATATATATCGACATCGTGTAAAACTTTATCAAAAGTACGTCGAGTATGAGTTGTATTGTATGACCTTTCGTTATTTATTCGGAGGTAATTACAATCATTTTAGCCTTATTATTAGCAAATACGTATAACTTATTAAATTATACGTATTTGCTAATAATCATGCTTATTGTGATTCGTTTTTGACTTAATACTCTACAATGAAAGCAAACCGCGCATGTTGCCTTTCTCTGTAAAGATTTGAATGATCTCTATTGTTTGTCAATATAGACAATTAGAAAAGTACACCATAACATTTTCATGTTTTCTCTATTGAAAAGTTCCACAGTTACAAACGTGTGGAGGTGAAGAAGTTTCCATAACTGTAAATGTATTTTTTACAATAAATATTACACAATATGAATTTAAGTTCTAGATTATCGCGAAAAACACTGGATTAAGTAATTTAATTAAATAGACGTGACAACGTCAAATGGACAATTTTATTGTGTATGCTTAATTACCCCTTAATTTAACCACAAGTTGAACAACCAATTATTTGCCTGGTTAAATTTTAACCATGACGTTAACTATAACCACACGTTGAACAACCGGCCCCAGATCTCTTGAAACAACAGTAGATGCAAATAAGAAAACAATCATGACTTTATTGATCATTTTGATACTTTAGTTAAAATCCTAGAGAAACTATAACTAATTAACCGGCGTTACAAATTAAAAAGATAATAACCAGGCTTTGGGTCTGATATAACGGGGAAAAGGTCTGTGACAAACATTTTTGACAGCGGAAACGTCATTGTAACAGACCAGCATGACCGAGTCAAAAGAAAAAATGGTTGTGACAGAAGACAAAATATGTCCGCGACAGACATACAATTACTGTCACGGTAAACATCATTGTCTGACAGATCGTTTGCAGTCTTTAACAGACATTTTTGCAGTCATTTGTAGTCAATGACAGACTGAAAATGGTATTTACCATGCACGAAAATACGTTCACATGTACATAGTCGATTAACCCCAATTACGCTTGTTTTAGACTTTTAAATGTATAGGGTCGCAAAAAGTAGAGCAATGTATAATTACATGTAAATAAATATGTTATCAATATTTTTCGTTGGTTTCTGGCTATTCACGTTATGTTTTTGTGTTATTGGATCTTGCATTGGTGAGTGTTGTGTATGTCCGTCGGAGTCATGATTTTTAAATTTTTTCTTGTTCTTGTTACTCTCTTGCTTTTACAGATTGAATTTGTAAGATTGTAAACTTCCCTACAAATAATGTTATTTATGTATAAGTAAAATGCCAAGCATTTTGCATTATGAATAATTATTTTTAATATATAATTTTTACCTACATGCAATGAAGAGGCATTTCATGTAACTTATTTCCAGATACTTAACAGGTAACCCGATTCATACAATTCGGACTGATGCGTTCAATAATCTACCCGTGACGCGCATGTAAGTTGATCTTTATCGTTTAGATTAATAGTTGAAGAACTAATAACTGCATGATATTCAGGAGTCCATAGAAAACAAAACGAAACAACCCGATCGAATCCACGAGAAAGAGTGTGATTAGAAAGCAAAGAAATTATAGGCATTAGCTGCCATTGCTGGGATAGTAGAACACGTTATATCGTTTATTTGTCCAAATTCGTGGATCATTGTGTTTTAAAGTCATCCCAGACTTTACAGGGCATCGGTGGCCGAGTGGTCAAGGTAGTTCGTCTACTTTTGATCACGTGGTCTGTCAACACTGAGATTGCGGGTTCGATTCTCACTGCAGGCAGGGTGTACTCGACTCCAATCTTGACAAGGATTCCCAGTTTTCCTACCGCAGGTAGGGGTTTTCTCCGGGTACTCCATCAAACAAACAAACAAACAGACTTTTACAATTTGGGTTACAAAACATCATCTCTGTATTTGTATAAGAATGTGGCAACACTTTAGTATTCTTGATTTGTGGGCAGGTTTAAACGAATACACATGTACAGCTTTATAACAATACAAACACTATCATGACTATGTTCAGTCAAAATCAAGTTTTTATTTGGTGACTTAGCGGAAAATGATCTTTTATATATTAAAATTTCATTAAAGACATTTTACTACTTAAAGGATAAGCCGCATTTGAAAATAATACAATTTTTTTGTAGAGACTTTAGTGGCAGCAGAATTTCCGTAATTGAAAGTCGAGCCTTCAATAATCTGTGGCAACTTGATGCATTGTATGTATTACTCAACAATAGTTATCCTATATTATAATTTTAATATTGTATCATTTCCTTTAAGAAAGGCGATATTATTTTTAAGAATGTTGGTGCTGGCGATAGAAAACAATATATATTGCTAATTTCCACTAAGTGTTATATTCTCGATTTTATACAAATATCATTCTATAATTTGTTACTACTTGAAAATGAATTTACATCATTTTTAAATAAATCTAATATGATTTGCATATTTAGAAATACGTTTATTTGATTGGTCCAGATTACTTCCGGTTGAGGTTTTTAACGAAATATATTTTTTGATAAATGAAGTTGACTCCATTTATCTTAGGATAAACGACGTTCGCACTTTTATTTGTTTGTGAGTGAGTTGGTCTTGTTGGTATACCGATAAATCCATTGAAAACGGTGTTTAATCCTATAATATAATGTTTTACTTAGAAACACACTGGGACATATAACCAAGATCAACACTGAAGCGTTTTTTAATCTGCCTTCGTTAAACACACTGTAAGTTAGCAATACACTGTAATTAGAACAACATGATAAACGAGATCTATATTTGAGGTGGTTTATTCCCCGAACGCCTACTGGACTAAAAAAACATCTAATTAATGTACTGTATTAAGGGGCCTTCCAAGGGGTGTTTAAATTACTGTCACCTGTTTTTTAGCATAGGTAAAATATCAACTAAAAAAAGTATTAGAAATTTCATAAAATAATATAGATATTTACATATTTTAATGATAATGAATTTTTCACTTGTAAAATATATATACGTTTTTGTGTTTTTATGTTTTTTTTATAGTTGGAATATTGTAGCAGACAAATGTAAGGTTCAACAAACAAATTCAAAGTAAAGAAAATACTTTATTCATACATTTTATTAAATTAAAATAAATAAATTAAATTTATTTTATGATATAGAAATATGCATCTTATAATGTAATAATTTAAGTAACAAAACAAAACATTGAGCACTAAACTAAACACAGAGTCATTTTGTCACTTATTCGAGATGGAGGAGCTCTGATGCTGAGTGGACGTAAGTCATTAAGTCGATGATACCTGTCTGGTAGCTTTCCTTGCGTGTAGTGAGTCTGCGGTTGATGTTGAGGTATTTCTTGGCACTCGGTCCAGTGGTTCCACCAGCCTGTCTCTGTACCTGGGTAATGTCGTTGTGGTTCTGTATATCTTTAAACATCTGAATTGAATTGAGTATGTTGGGATGTGCGTGCTGTGTCATCTTCTTCAGTTTGGTGTGCCATTCCTCTATGTTGTTGGTAGTCCTGGGTTGTTGAGTTCCAAAAGTGGTCCCATACGGTCCTGTCTCCTTTTACCAACTGCTCTGTCACATACTTATTCTGTAAATATCTGTGTAAGTTGAGTTATGTCTGCGGCGTCACGGTCTTCGAGAGCCTGGAACCATACGTCTTCTATTGCATCCATGGAAAAAACACCCCGTGGTTTCAAGTCCTATTGTCTATGTTTTTATTTTATGTCTATGTATGTATGCACCAACTTTATAGTTAAATTATAATAAAAGATTTGTTTTTTATTAATAGATTGTCTGTTGGTGATGAATTTTTGACTTTTCACCCATTTTTAATATATTTCTTAGCCTGAAGCTTAATAAATTGACATGGGACATGATGAAGACAAGTCTATTTTATTGACAAATAATGTATATTTGTAACATTGTAGTCATTTTTTATAGTTGGAATTAATTTAATTTCAATTAATTTGAAACCATTCATTCTTTTTTTAATTTTTTTTTAAATATTTTTTCTAGTCAATACAGTTTCTCCATGTCTACTAAACTTCATTTTAATTTTCAAGGTAAATACAGGTAAACTAATTATGGCATTCCCCTTGATAAGCCCCTTAATCCCCGAGGTGTTGTTTTTATCCAGTAGGCGTTCCGGGAACACACCTTTGACGTATCCATCTTTTCAACAGAAACATAAATATAACAAGCCAAGTAAAGTCATAATAATTGGAGTTTATTTTTTTTACTGATAGCATTCAATGGTATTTGAATTCTTAAGAAAAAAATTTGGACATAATGATGACTTATATTTTTTATTGCATGTTTATTAATTAAAAACTCTAGTACATATTTACGAAGATGATATTTAAAATTATTTACGACAGTAGTACAATTTAGTGTGTAGGAAATATAAAGATAGTATAAAACATAGATCCTTTTACATTTCACAAATTATATATGTGATGCTTTGCAGTGATTTGTCCTACCGAAACATAACAGAGATCCAGCAAAATGCGTTTGCGGATCTGCCGAAACTAGAAACGCTGTAAGTAGTATGCAATTGTAATACTGTGTATTATGTTACCATAAAACCTGCAGTTACATATTGTATAATTTGTACATTTACGATTATTAATATTTAAATATTAATATTCGTATATGGGAGTTTGAGTGTGTTTTACTTATTTATTTTATACATGTGGTTTAATTGGGTCTCTGAGAAAACAAACTGTTCCACAAATACTATTGGTAAACAAATTTGCCTATAACATCATAACTTTCAAACGACATTGCACAAGTTATCTTTTAGACCTATTTACGGATATAAGTGAATGATGAGTAATCATAAACAATAAGGACAGACAGAACAATAATAAAACAATACAGATGCCTCGAAAAGGTAAGCACCGGCGTGTTTTTCAGTTTAAAAATCCGGTAACTCGTTTTATCTGATATAAGTCATAATTAAGTTAGGAGAGAAAAGTGTTTACGACAAACGGAACAAATGAATGATCATTTGTGACACAGATATTCCGTAACGGTCAACAAAGACATTACAAATATTGTCTCACAAAAAATGGAAAATTCACAATAGGAAAATTAAAATAATCCTTTTTGTAAGGTTTGGTTCTTAACCGATCTTTATTGTCAACTTCTATATCAGATCTAAATCAAGGCTTGAGACAGACATATCTGTGGTTGTGGTGTCCCTTATTTCATGTCCAATCGTGCAGATGCGAAAAATGAAGGAAACACTAATTCTGTATCAAAAGCAGAGAATGACCAAGCAAGCATTTCTGCACTATTTATTATATCCGTCTTGTTGCCTTTAGTCAAATATGTTATTATTGAAGTTGGTTTACAATAGAGATCAATCGGTTAATTTCATATATAACCACGATCAATAAGTATAACATTTCGTGACGGTATATGTAAGTGTGTAATGAGCGTTTCCTAACTAAATGTTTGCTTGAAAGCAATATTCTTCTCTCAGCGTGTGACTGAAGGAATCTCTAGATATTTCCAATGATATTTGCTAATAGAAGGCATTACCCTGACAAGATAAATTGTCAAGATAAGCGAAAATGTGGCTAAAGTGTTGAAATGACAGTTCTGCCCCACAAGGGAAAAGTCTGCTTGAAATCTGAAAAAATCAAGGTTTTGTGCAAACGGATCAAGCCCATACAAAACCATGACACAGGAATCAGAAATTGAAATAACACCTTAGAAATAGGGAAAGATAAGGTAGATACAATGAACACTGAAACAGTAGGTTGCAGTCTTGCCCAACTCCCCCCACCCGTATGCGAAGAGGTTGAGCTTACCCCCATCGAAGAGGAAGATTCCTACTCCAGTGAGGAGGTGGATGAAGATAAGGAAGAATACTTCATCAGAGAATACTACGTCAGCGAAGAGGACGAGGATAAGGCAGAAGAAGAGGACTTCTTCTGTGAAAGTGACTTCATAAGCGAATACGTCTTTCAGGAAAAAGTGATGACGAAGCTAATCAGGGAAGCCAGAAGATGGGAGGACCTGCCCACCTGTGTAATCTTTAGGATAATGGAGGTGGATGAATGGTGGGACGAAGGAATAAGAGAATACATCCTCACCCTGAAAAACGTAAAAGGAAGACATACAAAGTCTGGGCACCCCACGAGCTCAACAATGACTATGAGCATGACTTGAAAGGAATGTTCATTCGGAGCACGGGATACAAGCTGAGCAGTCAATATTATGCCTCATACGATCTGGTGAGGAAATGAGGGGTGAAATGAAGGGTGCAAAAAAAAAGATAGGAGCGAATGGAATAACACAACCTACGATGCATGCGCATCCAGTTCTTCACTAAATAGGGTAGAAGGTTGACGCAACTGATCCTTTTCATCGTAGTAGTTCTTCGGACTGATCACGGGAGCACCGTCGCCACCAGCCAGCTGGGTCTTGAAGGATCGGGCTAATCGCACGGTATCTTGATGCTTCTTTTTCTTCTTGGCGACTCGTCGTGAGATCAAGGAGAATACTAAGGTACCGGTGGCACATAGGCAGGCAAGGGTTCCAAGGGGGATGGATGCCACAATACCTACGCCAGTCAGGGCAGATCCTGTGGTACCACTAGTCAGCAGTAGACTGCCCACGGAACACCCACCCTGTGCAATGGAGATGACCTTATCCAAACGGTTATAGATTCTCAAGGCATGCTCATACCTCTGGATCTCTGAGGTGAGTTCTTCTTCCATGCGTGCGATACGACTGGCATCGATTTCATCCATTTATTTATAAGAGCATGCCGAGCAAGGGGATATTCTTAAATGGACTATCGGGTCCTAAGATCAGACCGGAGCCATCGTGGAACTGCCGACCCTGCTTCAAGTAGAGCCCATCCCTCTGGACGATTCGTGCGGTCGAAGGCTTCAGGTAGAGTCCATCCCCGCTGGGTTGCACGGTGCAGATGCATCCGCCGCGTTTCAAGTACAACCCCGAACCGACTGCTTTGGATACGGCGGCATTACCTAACCCACTCAAAGCTCCAATGCCTAGGGCCGGCAATACGGTCTTCGTGATCATGGGAAGAGCCCTTGCAGCTAGCCCGGCCAGCATCGGTAGGAAACCTCCTACCTTCTGCACGTTCGCCTTCAACTGAGTGGTGCTCATCTTCAGAGTCATACCACCGGTACCCTTCTGCAGGAGCTTGGAGATCTTTTGGATCTGCTGCGTGGTGAGCATCATCTTGTGGTCGCCTTGCAAGTTCGCGTGGGACAAACGAATGGCGATCGGGCAGCCTTTCTTCACAGCCCGCTGGAGCTTATCGGCCTGACCTTTCGTCAAGCTCAAACTGTATTCGGAGTATCTCATTTATTTATACTTCGCGAAGATGAAAACGAATGGTGAGATTCTCACCCCTGAGATCGATGGGGGTGCCGTTCTGATCGGTGAGATGAGTCTCCATACGATTGATGGTTCGCAAAGTCACGGGCAAGTACACTAGATTTTGGGGGGTCTGAAGGGCCTGGGTCCACCTCGGGGAAGAAACTGTAGATGGTGGACTGCTGGGTTCCGTTCACGTAACTTCCATGGATGATGTCGCTATTCACCAGAATGCTGTTGATGCTGATGATGTTGACGATGAGATCTCCCTCCGTGTAACCGTTCGTGCCTCGGTCATAAGCGTAGACCTTGCGCCCGAAGCCCAGCACGGTGTTGATGCTGTTTTCGACGTCGAAGTCCACTTGATAATCTCTGGCGAGGGTTAGAGTGGCTCTCAGAGTCGCGCGGTTGGCGTCGAGAATGATCTTGGTCTTGTGACCGTTGAGACGCAGTTGCCGCTGAATCTAATTGTTGATGTCTTCAATGCCATAGGACCCGGTACTCAGTGCGATGGGGAACCAGTTGGCACCACCGTCCGCGGAGTAGCGGAAGGAATTGTTACCCGCATGGATATTGGGAAAAGAGTAGTACGTCTCCAGATTGACCAAAGCCATCTCGTAACTTTTCCCCTCGCTCAGTTGCAGGGGTGGGCTGAATTGAGTGAGAATCCGACTTTGGTTGTCGGACACAATGAAGGAAAACCCCTGCTTAGGGGCAGTGTTCTCGACGATTCGCTGTAGAAAGGATTGATCCATTTATTTATACTAGAATACGACGGTCATCTTCTGGCCGTCGGACTCGAACTGAAGAATCCTATCAGAGATTACGAGGGCGAACGCTTGAGTATTGGCTGTCACGTTACGCTCGAATTCGGCGCGGACCTGAATGTCGACCGTAGACTCTTTCAACCGCTCGGACTGATGACTTACGTCGATGACGAACAGCGGGTACAGGTCGATGTAGTCGTTGGGTGTTATGTTGCAGTTACTGTGGCGAGGATCCATATTGTAGTAATTCTTCCGGAAATCTGCCGCGTTCTTATAGAGTCTAGCGGTCCGATTTTGGGTGAAACCTGCATTAAAGTCTACGGCGGGGTAGCGGTCAGCGTTGAGAGTGACGTAGATGTTTCGCAAGCGACAGTGGTCGAACACAGCAGCATTTTGGGTCTGGTCGTTGCTCTTGCCGGTTTGAAAGGCCACGATGACGTATCTGGGTTTCTCTCGACCGCTCTTGGCTGTCAACCGCCAGTTGAACTGAGACGTTTCGGGGACGGCTATGGAATCGCACTGTCGCATTCGGAAACCGCAATCGATTTTACCCTTGCTCTGGATGGTCTTGTACAACCGCAGTTTCTCCTGATCGGAGGGGGTGAAGTGGGGAATGAACCAGGAGATCTTACTCAGGATGATTCTTGCCGGGTCATTGACGGCTGCAGCCCTCAGAACGGCATTGGCATCCGAATCGCTCACGAGAGACAGTTCATGCTTGAACCCGTACACGATCTTATCGTAGTCGTCGGCAAAGCCGAAGATGTGCTTCAGGGGAATGGCAAAGGAGAACGACCCCTTGTTGGCAGGTTTGACGATGGTATACCCGTGGCGAATTGCAAAACCGGAGTTCTCTGCGGCGTCGATAGCGGTGGAATCCTTGAACCACAGTTGGTTGAGACCTTGAGATTTGGAGAAATCGTCGGGATAGGTCAGCATCCCTAGCATGGTGGTGGCGATGCCAGGGTCGTTGATGTGCTCGATCTGTTGACCAGAGAGCCTGTAAGTGATGGTTCGAAACAGATACATGATACCGTTGTGGGCGAGCGAGACGAGATCCGCATTGGTATAGGCGGTCCCATCATTCTTCTGGAGCCTTCCTTCCACCAAAATGTAACTCTCAGCGGGATGAAGGAAGAGATCCTGGGTCTCAATATTGATGCGTATTTCAGCACCGGCGTTATTCAGTTGAGCCCCGGCTTGAGGTTCGTATTCGTGGACTTGATATTCCTGGAGGCTTTCATCGAAAGCTAGGGGGTTCGACGATGTCGAGAATGGTTGACATGATATATTTATTTATAGTGGCGGACGAAGTCGTGAATTGTGGCAATACCACTTCCAGAAATTAGATCGTTCAGCCGGGCTTGCTGATGGGGGTCATCGTGGAATTATTTCCCGAGATCAGATAGTTCAACCGAGTCATCGTGGGGTTACTTGGCTTTGCGAGGTTTGGAGGTCGCCTTATCGATCATATAGTCCACAGCTTTGGAGGCCCCCTTTTCAACCCCTTTCAGGGCGGCATTGGTGGCGGTGCTCATGGCCTTGCTTCCCAAGGTCTTCGCGGCTGAGGAGGTGAATATACTTCCGGCCAAGTAAGCGACCGTATCGAATAGCCCCCGCCCGCCGACGACGTATTTTCGGCGATATCCGTGCTTAATCAGCAATGGCATCGTATATTTATTTATAGGAGAAGGCTGCGATGGAGTTCTCTGTAATAGGAGTCGTCGATGTGACCGAACGTCCTCATAGCATCGAGGATGGCCACCATCTCGTTGCGCACCCCATTATTACCAGCCTTATAGGCGGCGGCGCAAAGTTCGAGGCGATCTATCAACGAATCGAGGTCTTTCGGTAAGAATACCGTTTGGAGTCCGGAGCCATGTCTGTCTTGCCGGTAGAGATGAGAAACGATCTCCTTCCATTTGTAACTTCGGCTCGACTTGGGGGTCCGCGAGAGAACGGAGTTTCCTTGGTACATAGCACCTGAGGTTCGCAGGATATCTCCATAGGTCATCAAATCTTCGGGATCGAACGATTCTGGGCGCTTCTTGACAATGAGATCCCAAAGACCGGGGGTTCCCTTGTGGCGCACGCCATCGACGAAGATATCATCTCCATCGAAGGTGACGGGCCGACTTCCGATCATGATGGTATCGTCCTCTACCCTCAATCCAAAGGTATGGTCGGCCGCTGGAGTCATGCTGAGCTGCAGATACTGAGTCGCCCGGGGGCGTAGACGGGTGTCTTGAGGTGGTTCAATGGCTAATGGATGGGCTAAATCGGTTGGGGGAGGTAGCGCAGGCATCGGCGCAGGTAGTTCCTCGATCGTTTTAGTGATCTGCGAGGCCGCTTCCTTTTGAGCTTCCACCACGGGCTTGAACATCCTGGCGAGGTCGCGGTCGAGTCCGATATTGTCGAGGCGATGCTGCATATTGCTAGTCTGAATACTTCGCTTGAGATCCTGCAATTCCCTAGCGAGCGCCTCACGTTGCTTGGGGTCGGTGATCTTAATGAATGTCATTTATTTATAGCGTTGATCGCTGTTGAACGCCCCCGAGCGTTTGGTCAAACGCCCCCTAAGCGTTCGAGAGCGTTTGACGGAACGCCCCTAAGCGTTTGACGGAACGCCCCCTAAGCGTTGGAGAGCGTTTGAATATCGACTGCCAGCGTGGAGGAAGCTGATAAGGGTCGATCCATGAAGGATTTCAAGTGCCTTCTGCATTTATCGCTACCCGGCTGGCATGGGAATGTGCATTGGTGTCCACGGGCCGTTTTGACTGAACATGGAGGTTGGAGGGATCTGGCAGGGTTTCTCACCCCGTTATGGCGACGAGCATTCAGTGTATCAAAATCTGCTTCACCTTCATCGAACATAGGTCTCTTTGGCTCCATTCCACACTTCATACAGTAAGATTGCTTTGTGTTCGGTGACCATACCATTTCATGAGGATGACAGAGACTCTCTCTGAGTTCCGCAGGTATCGACTGGCAGAAGCCGCAGAGTGGGTATACATCGCTGGGGTCTCCGATCTCCGTTCGGCACTCGCACCTATTCTTGAGGTAATCCTCAAACTCCCACTTAAACTCAGGGGCACCTAAAGGACTCTTCAGCATGATCTGTAGCTCGACGGTGGATGGTGGTCTACCTAACTCCAGCTCGATCTGATCCACCCAAGATTCGTACTTCAGCAGTATATGATTAAGCAAAAAGATAGGTTCCAGCTTGATCATGCGCTCCCTCTGCTCGATCTGATCCATCAAAGATTCGTAGTTCATGATTTTATCTTAGACTAAATAGAACTCTTCTAATTTGTATCGATATTTTCCAACCGCCTTGGGACTCGTGAGGTCGATCGTCATGAATCCGTAAGGTTCGGACCAGCAGCGGTCGCAAATGACGTCAAACTGCTCCTTGGTGAGGTCATTGCAGTGATCGCGACGGATGTGCTCGCGGTTCTTAGCATCTTGCTCGAAGAGGCAGATGAAGTTGGTATTTTCACGGATCGATTGCCGGGGGAGCTTGAAATAGTTTTGACAGAGGTAGAAGCAGTCCACGTTGTTGTGACGACCTCTCACGTAGTAATCTTCACACTTACTCTGCTTGCTCATCATCAAGTCGTCGAAGATCATGAGATTCTTGCGGGTGGGATCGAGTTCGCGGGGGTCTGGCACATCGTCTCCATGCTCAAAGAAGAAGGCTTCGATACCGCCAGGGTTAGGCGATGAATACAGCACTTCCACCACATCGATCAATGGGTAGGGGCACCTATCCTTGATGGAGAGTATTTCTCGGATATCGTCCTTTGAGAATCCCCTTTCCAGCGCCCGCCGCAGCAGCTGGTAGATGGGTTGGTGGAGCGATTTTCCGAAGAATCGATCGTAGTCTAACCACCTTCGCGCAAGAGGAGGTTATTCAGCAGCGTCGTCTTGCCGCAGTCCGACTTGCCTATGATTAAGCCTCGGATTGATCGCTGCGGGAGAAGGTAGTGATTGCACCTGGTCGAGGTGGACTCGAAATATCTTCAACGTCCATTTTTATATATATAAATGGGAATGTACTGTTTGAAGTGCAAAACGAAGACCGAGACGAATAGCCGCGGAGTGATCCCGACCAGCAACGGACGACGGAGGAAGGTGGGTATCTGCGCCGTATGCGGTTCTAGGAAATCTCAGTTCATCCGGTCCGTGGAGGGTACTGGGTTCATGAACCACCTGATCAACCGACTACCCATAGAGATGCACCTTCCAGGCCACAATTTCACCGGACCTGGGACCAACCTCGCCAAGCGGCTGAACGCCGATGGTACCCCCAAGGATTGGTCGAAACCCATCAATCCAGTGGATGAGGCTGCGTATCACCACGATCTCTGCTACGCCAAGCATAAGGATACGGCCTCGCGCAACTCCATCTGCGACGCGACCATGCTGGCCTCCCTCGATGCCATTTCCGACCCCACCGCACGCGAACGCCTGGACCGTAGCATCGTCAAGCCCATCATCGGTACCAAAGCGCGATTTGGATTGGGGGTTAAAAAAAAACCCTCGTCTGGTTGGACGAACTAGCCGAGGAACTGCACAAGCCAATCCGCCGCAAATTTCAGAAGCGTCGCGTGGTGGTGGGTGGAATAGATGCAACCTGGGCGGCCGATCTCGTGGATATGAGTGCCTTTTCCCGAGACAACAAAGGCCATAAGTTCATCCTGAGCATCATCGATGTCTTATCCAAGTATGGGTGGCTAGTGCCGCTCAGGGATAAGAAGGGGACTACGGTGCGCGACGCCTTCCATGCGGTCTTCAAGTCTCGCATCCCCAAGAAGCTATGGACGGACAAAGGAACGGAATTCTACAACAAGGAGGTGAAGGAGCTTCTCCAGAAGCATGACGTCGAGCTCTACTCCACCGAAAACGAAGAGAAGTCGAGCGTCGTGGAGCGTTGGAACCGTACCATGAAGGAGAAGATGTTCAAGTACTTTTCCGCCAACTCCACGCGAACCTATATCGATGTGCTAAGCGATCTGGTTCATCAGTATAATACCACCAAGCACCTCTCCATCAAGATGACTCCCACTGCCGCCAGTCAGAAGGAGAACGAACCAAAGTCTTCTGGAACCTTTACGGAGATCTCCCTTCCATGCAACCACCACGATTCAAGGTTGGCGATAAGGTTCGAATCACCAAGAAGAAGGGCGTGTTCGAGAAAGGATATACTCCACGCTGGACCGAAGAAGTCTTCACCGTATCCACGGTCTTAGGAACGCAACCGCCCACGTATCGTCTCAAGGACCTCAACGACGAGGAGATTCAGGGATCTTTTTACGAGCCTGAGCTCCAGAAGACCACCCAGGAACTCTTTCGCATCGAAAGGATCTTGCGGCGACGCACCCGGCAAGGAGAACGGGAAGTCTACGTCAAATGGCGAGCCTATCCCAAGACGTTCAATTCACGAGTAAAGGCTTCCGAGCTCCAATAGTCCTTCGATTTTCCAGTCCCTGGAGTGGGGGACTAGAGAAGCGGAGGATGGGGTCAACCGATCCTGCCGGGAGTAGGGGGCTTAAACTTCACGTACTTTTCAAGAGCTTCAATCTTTTCCTGCTTTTCGAGGGTTTTATATCTAGATTCTACAGCGTTTATCTTCTCCTGCATGGTTAAGGCTAAATCCTGCCAGTTCTTTGCATACCAACCATTCGTCACGGGATCCTTGGAGTCGGTTCCCTCGGGAAGGTTACGAATAGCATGACCCTGCATATCTATCGCGCCGGTCATCTTACCACCGATCGTGGGCAGGCACTTTGCCACGTCTTTCTCGATGCCATTCAAGCGTTTCTCCTTATCCTCGAGCACTTTCATGACCTTGTCGATCTTTGCCGCGAGCTCAGCGATATCCTTCTGATCCTTTTTCAATTGCAGATTGACCCAGTGCCTCGTCGCAGCGTCCGACCCCTCTCGCGGTGCCCCCAGGCCGGTGATGCGGTTGTCGTTCATATCGAGATCTTGGGACCAGACCAATGCGCGTTTTCTCGAGTGAGATCCGAATTTGTCCATTTATTTATAGTGAGAATATCACGTCATCGAACGATCTATCCTCCGACAGCATCTTCAGTACATAGAGGCAAAAGTGACTGCACACCACGTCCCCGCGATGCTGCAGCTCATCGGTGTTGTATTGGATCTTCGGTCGCAGATAGTCGACCATCTCGTCGGGCGGAGGCAGACCGTAAGAGTCGAAGTAGACCTTGAGTTCTCCGCGCTTGTGCCAGCAGGTCCAGTGCGCTCCGGGACCTTGGAAGTCATCGTGGTTCAAGATGCCGCATTCATTAGCTCGTGGCGCTGGTGGTAGGGCATCTCTCATGAATACCCCTCTGAATCGATGGATCCCTAGGGCCGAGGCAGCTTCTTCAAGCTCTACATTTGAGAGGGGTTTGAGTGGGAGAGTTAAGTAGTAAACTCGTACGCTGCTCATTTATCTAGATTCGATAGTGACCGTGCGCGAGGGTGTGGACCCCGTCAGGCAGAATGTGTCGCTTATCATCGTTGACTGAGAGAGATTTCTTGCAATAGGCCATGGTGAATATCTGATGGAGCCGGCTTCGGATGAGGTTCATCGAGCGGTACGTCTCCTTACCGGTGTCTAGACACTGCTTGTAGTCTGCGAAGGTCAGTTCAGACTCAACCACACTCTTCTTCACGCCTTTGGCTCTCTTATGCTCCTCAAAATCTACTTTGAATACATAGGCCTTTGGCCGGATTCCCACGTACTCAGTCATCGGTCGGCCTGCGCACTCATCCTTGAACATGCCGATCACCTTCTTGTTCACGTCGGCTGGGATCCCGGAGTCATGGTTCGCAGCGTAGTTGGAGGTATCGAACCACTGATGTGCGCTCGTCGCCATATCTTTGTATACGTCCGCCGTCTGAATGTCACAGATCAAGCTGTCCGTGTCGGTGTAGCAGATGCTGGCCCGGTCACCGTACGTTGGCTTGAGGTAATCGTATACGAAGTCGGTCATCAATGTCTTCGATAGCTCGAGAATGGAGAATCCAAGGTAGATTGGTTTGTCGAAGACCAGTTTCGTGCGATGTAGATGCACTGCAGCCAGATCCGCGTTGAACACCGTCCTGCGCTTGAAGTTGGGTCTCGCTACCAATTTCCTGGCTACCTTCTCACTGTTGACTAGTCGCACGTCCACCCTGTTCCGAATGTTCTCCATGGTTTTTCCGAACACGGCATTGTTCATGAGTTTGAAGAACTCCTTCTCGAAGGTGGTGGCAGCAGCAGCCCGGCACTCCGTATTCTTCTCGACGTACTTCTTCAACCAGGGGCTTTGCGTGAACTGGATGGCTCGATGGATTTTCTTCAGCTTCATCCCCCTGGCGAGGTACTTCTTCAGATTCACATAGTGAACAACGTATTTCTCCCGGTCGTGGAGGTTGGCCACCAGTTTTCTTACTCCATTGATCTCCACGGATTCCGGCGCCAGAGGGTAATCGTTATGATGGTCGTGGAGCCCCCTGGGGTACTCGAGGTCCACTTCCAGGATGTAGCCTTTTGTATCCTCCTCACCGATCGTGCTAAGATCTGGAACCTCCGAGGGATCCGTCCACTTGAAGTCTCCCGTGGGTAGAGTTCGACTCATCGCCCATCCGTAGAGGTTGTTCGCTTCCAGGTACATGAGGTAGTTGGTCGGCTTACTTGGGTCGTGCCCCGTCACGTAGGGATTGTTCGCTCGGGCATATCTCTTTGACGCCATATTGAGACCTCCTCGGATGCCCTTTTCGATCATGAGTAGCATATCAGGATCGGAGATCAGATCTAGTTGGATGGCGCTGACCTTGAGTGCTGCATCATAGGCAAGCCCTGGTGCGGTGTAGTAGTGCGCCGGGCCGAGTCCATAATGCTTCAGGCAGATGTCGCGGAAGTTCTCGAAAACATCAGTGAGCAAGATCACGTCCGTCTTCAAGTATAGGTCGTGATACTCCCGCATGGTCGAGATTCCCCAATCCCTCCAGACCTTCTGAGCATGGGCATAATCAGCGTCACTGATGTCTTCCTTCGTGAGCGCGGTATAGAAGTCCTTCTTCGTCGGCAGTTGGGTATCCTGGAGCCTCTCAAACTTATCCATGTAATCATATGGATATACTGCCTTACGTAGCAGTAGATCCAGATTGTCGACCTTCTGCACCTTCGCCGTGAGTGGGATGTCATATCCTTCATCCATCTCCTTGACTGTGAAGGTAATGTCCGCTCCAACGACCTGCTTCACTTTCTCGCTGCAGCCTTGGAGGATTTCCGTCAGTATGGTGTGCGTAATCTCGTTCTTGTGAATCATCAATCCATCAAAAACGAGCGCTCCTACTTCGATTCCTTGTTCAGTCAGGTAATCGAAGGCTGCCATCAAGGCCTTGTTTTCCAGGGAGCACATGACGTAATTCACGGTGGTTCCCTTGATGTTGTAGTCTGTGAGTCGCCTTTCCTTCACTATGAACCAAAATAAGGACTGACATTACCATACACAGTTCAAATTTGATTGATAGAAACTGATAGTGACTGAAAACTTACTGTTCACGATCTGTAAATCACTGTATACAATTCATACAGTTCACGTCAGTCTTTTGCAATTTTTATCTTTTACTGATTGCTTCTGTCCTGAACTGAAACAGTTCATGACAGTTAAGTACAGTACTTTTGTAGGATTGAAAAGAACTGTTAGTCACTGCATCAGATCGTGACAGTACTTTTAAATTTTTACCTGGATTTAGAATGACTGACATTCACTGTAGCAGTCCTTGACAGTGATTATCAATATTTACCTGTATTTAGAATGACTGATAATCACTGTAGCAGTCCTTGTCAGCCATTATCAGTTCTTACCTTGATTTAGAATGACTGATGTTCACTGTAACAGTCCTTGACAGTGATTATCAATATTTACCTGTATTTAGAATGACTGATAATCACTGTAGCAGTCCTTGTCAGTCATTATCAGTTCTTACCTTGATTTAGAATGACTGTGTTCACTGTAGCAGTCCTTGCCAGTCATAATCTGTTCTTACCTTGATTTAGTATGACTGATGTTCACTGTAGCAATCCTTAACAGGGATTGGTAATATTTACCCTTATTTAGAATAACTGATATTTGAGCCTTGCAAAATATGTTTTTATAAAAGGTGTTGAAAAATGCATCAAATTATGTCAGCTTTTCATATGAACATTAACAATAATATTGCATTAAAGAGTTTTTTTTAAATCACAATATTGTTTCAAGTCAATATGTTTGTTTGTTTGTTTGAATGGTGTTTAACGCCACTTTCGGCAATTTTTCAGCTATATCATGGCGTTCAGTTTTTATTGGGGGAAAACCCCGGACCTTCAGTAGGAAAACTGGCAATCCTTGTCAATTAAGATTGGAGTCGAGAGCACCTGCCTGCAGTGAGACTCGAACCCGCAATCTCAGTATTGATTGACCACGTGATCAATAGTAGAGGAACTACCTTAACCACTCGGCCACCGAGGCCCCTTCAATTCAATGAGTACATCGGGAAAATAAAAAGAAGTTTGTTCAATATTTGTGTGGTTATAGCAACGTAAATCTTTTTCATGAGCTTTTTTACTGACATCGTCATTGGAAACATATGGGCAGTATATATATAGGCCGAATTGAAATAGATAATAAAATAGAACACTGAATAGTTTGTTTTTGTTTGTTTGAATATTATTTAACGCCACTTTCAGTAATATTTCAGCTATATCATGGCGTCCAGTTTTTATATTTGGGGAAGAAGCCGGAGTACCCGGAGAAAACTCCCGACCTTCGGTAGGAAAACTGGCAATCATTGTCAATTAAGATTGGAGTCGAGTGCACCCTGCCCGCAGAATGAAACCCGCAACCTCAGCCTTTTGTTATAAATGTATATAAAAATTATGGAAAACATATTTATAGCAGAAGAGATACAGATACAAAAAACATTAACAGCTACATTTGTGTACAATTGCATGAACGAGGGACTAATAAGTTTATACCTATGTAATGTATGATTTTAAGCCGATGGGATAAATATGTGTACATACATGTATTTCTAAAAAAGAAGGCATTTTTATTTGTTAATCTATGTTTATTTGTAATTAAATCATAACTTGGTATATTTTTTTAGAATTTTAAATATGACCGTGTGTATTCAAATTGAATTGAAATTATAACTTTTATCCAGAATATTAACTAGAATGTCCTATGTCATTTTATCAAAATGATGAAATATATACGAAAGACATTTTTCTTTGTGAACATCGGACGTTTTTAAAATTGACTTCCCCAACAAATGAAGTTTTACTATTAATCTCAAGAAATACATGTATCTCCTCCACCTTTTCATCAATCAAATATTATCCTGGACGTACGACATCGTTACTCCGAATTAACAGTAGTTATCAAGATATAAATTTGTTATAAAACTTAAATAAAATCACTTCAAAGTAACACGTTATCATCGTTTGTGTGTGGTTATTGCAATAAACAAATTAACAATCAACGTCTCTAGTTTACCTTTGCACCCCAGGTAGCTACACGTACACGACACATTTTCAAACACCTGTCAGATACTTAAAATCGGAAACCAATTTTATACGTAATAACAATCACTTCAATAAAATTACTTTTCCGTATTTCCAACGAACTTTCAAAGATCTCATGCTTATTTAATTTCTTTTTAATTTATATTCAAATTTATATAAAAAAAATCATAGAAATACAAAACAAATTGAAGGTCTAATTAAATAAAACAGCCAGAGGACAGTGAAGAAATTATACAAATACCGTGCAAAAAACTTTCTCCTCAATGT
Source organism: Limnoperna fortunei (assembly GCA_944474755.1). Lineage (NCBI taxonomy): Eukaryota > Metazoa > Mollusca > Bivalvia > Mytilida > Modiolidae > Limnoperna > Limnoperna fortunei. The sequence continues at coordinate 12,908,576 of OX104120.1, read as the reverse complement.
TAAAACAAGTTACTGGATCTAATAGCTATATTACGACTTAAATAGCTTTAAGGGCATGCTCGACTTCATCTCTTTTCTTCATCCGTTTTCTTGCCGAAAAGTTGTGGGTATGGGTATGAGCTATCACTAGTTATATGGCTTCTTCTTCCATTAAAAATTGGACGAAAAAATGCTAACAGTGGCGTATAACTTCAAACAAGAAAACATTTTTTTTTCCAAATAATAAAATATCTTAACTGATGGTAAACTTTAGTGTAAATAATGTGTTACGTGTATTAACAATGCGTTAAATTGCTCAAATTTTTGTTGTTTGGAAATATGACTTGCGTTTTATTGATTCGGAGAATTTTTGCAATCTTTACAGGTTTTCAATTTTCGTCTCATTTGAATCCTTGTATATTATTGTTACTTTTCAAAAGTGGATGAGTAGCCGAGATGTTTTTCTAACTAAATTCTCTCTTATACATGTGGAGGCATTGATGTGTGCTTGACTTTGCATTGTGAAAAGAAATGGTGCACTCGATTCAAATTCAAGTTTGTACGGCACAACCAGGGTCGGCTATTCTCCTGTTGTTGTCTGTAAAGATTTTGAAGCGTGCAATTTTAAATATAGTTTGGCATACTTCGACAATAGATATTAATTTACTTTTACAACGCTAAATACAATTGTCGGATATTTACAAAAACGGGGAGGATAGAACGTTCTAATGTTACTAGAAACTTTCATCACTGCAAATCTATGTATTACATTATAAAATTGATGAATCTGAATCCTAGTTCAGGATGATTGCCCACAAGTCCTGTTCCCTAACTGACAAAACGTGTCATTGCTTACAATCGGCATATTCCCGTGGCGATGCATACTTTTATTTTCCTTCTGATGCATATAAACAAAAAGAAAAAGAAGATGATTTTATTTTAAAAAGCGTTTGCAGTGACTACAGTGTTTCCTAGTCTAAACCTTTGTATTGCAACCCTCCCCCCCCCCCCCACAAGAAAAAAAGCCGGTTTATTCGGTATATTCCCGAGGCGATGCACACTTATTTACCAAACTGATGCATATAGACAATTAAAAACAAAGATGATTTTATAAAAAAAACAAACAAACTATGAAGTGACTCTACAATTTCACAGTTCAATCCTTTGTAGTGTAATAATAAACAAACAAAAAAAAACAAAAAAAAAAGAAATAGAAAAAACAACAACAAAAACAACCAAACTTTTCAATTTAGTTAGTTCTCTTTTGTGATTTAATTTGTAAAGTTAAGTACAGAAAAGATAAAAACAGATAAACACAGGTGTTACATAACACTGCTGGAGATGAAACACATATATATAAATGCAATATACATTTAGATGTAAATAACATCCTGTCACAGCCGGAACTTGATCATCTGTGTTCACTGGTATAATCAACATGTCGGAAATATAATTCTTCATTTAATTTTTGAAATAAAACCACGATATTATAATGACCCACCCCACACCTTAAAAATTTTATAAGGATTAAAACTACAACATTTGTTTAGTTTGTTTTAAATATATTTGTAAATTAGGAGTATTCAAAATATGCTTCCCAAAATTATAACTTTTGTAATTATTTAAAGAGACAATTCCCAACTAAAACCTCTTTTATTTTAAAACAAAAGTCTTACACAAATCTAGGAAATTTACAAAGTATTGTGGAATAAATATCTTCCGTTATCCAAAAGGCGCATGTCCAACAATAATGTTGGTCCTGAGGATATGATGCTTGATTGATTGATTGATTGATTAATTGATTGATTGATTGATTGACTGTTTGGATATTTGCTTAACATCCAGCGAGCATAATTTCAGCTTTATTCAGAACGAGAACATGTTAACAAACAATTAATTCGAGAAATATGGACCAAAAGAACAAAAATTTTGAATGCGAAGAAAGAAGAGTTCCTATTAGGAGGAAACAATGGAATCAAACGAAAATATTTTTGGCACTACGAAAAAAAAAGGATTTGTGGGGTTAATTTGACACATTTCCTATTTAAACTCCCATTTAATCAAGTCTTCAGTGTTGGACTTTGTTTACAAATGACTATATATATAGAATGGTATAGAAGAGAAAGTATGATATCTGTCAAGAACTGCTACAGTGAACATCAGTCATACTAAATCAAGGTAAGAACTGATAATGACTGACAAGGACTGCTACAGTGAACATCAGTCATTCTAAATCAAGGTAAGAACTGATAATGACTGACAAGGACTGCTACAGTGATTATCAGTCATTCTAAATACAGGTAAATATTGATAATCACTGTCAAGGACTGCTACAGTGAATGTCAGTCATTCTAAATCCAGGTAAAAATTTAAAAGTACTGTCAAGATCTGATGCAGTGACTAACAGTTCTTTTCGATCCTACAAAAGTACTGTACTTAACTGTCATGAACTGTTTCAGTTCAGGACAGAAGCAATCAGTAAAAAATAAAAATTGTAAATGACTGACGTGAACTGTATGAATTGTATACAGTGATTTACAGATCGTGAACAGTAAATTTACAGTCACTATCAGTTTATATCAATCAAATTTGAACTGTGTATGGTAATGTCAGTCCTTATTTGGGTTCATAGTGCTTGGATTCGCGGGCAAGCTTATGTAGGTCTGGGTTCAGCTTGATCACCTCCTCCATGATAGTTCTCATTCCCTCATAGTACTCCTTGAACCAAGCGGGTGCATCCTCCTTCAGTCCGATCTCCTTCCCATTAATGATGGCTAGGAGGGTAGTCTTGGCTTCGTCCCGCGTGATCCTTTGGTACGCCATCAGATCTGCGGTCAGTTTCTCCCGGTTGGCAATGTAAGCATCGAGCCCGGTGCACTCAATGCCGTTTTCATGACAGTACCAGGAGAGTAGGGTTGGGTGCGCGTTCTTCATGTCGATATCGATCATGTGGTCTGCGCAGAGGGTATGGCGGATGCGGCGACTCATATTCTGCAGACCAATCTTCTCGCTGGTCCAGTATCTTCCGAAATCGTTCCGCTGGTAGTATCGCATGGGGCATTCACCCAGAGCGTTGGTGCGATCCAGGTAATCTTGCAATAACGTCAGTTGGGCATTCTTTTCGAGCTTCCGCCCCTTGATGTATCGACTCCCAAGTTCATACTCTTCCGGATGCGTCACGATGTACTCCAGTTTCTGTCGGTCGATGACCTCGCGTAGGGTAATGTTTCGACCATTCTCCGACTCGAACTCGCCCACCTTGAAGAGCTCGGGGTTCATTGGCACTGCACCAAATTCTCGCCGCATGTCGGTGAATGCCTCGACCGGCGTTGCCTCGACTAGGCTCTGGAGACTGGCATTCATGAATTTGAAGCTGTCAATGAAGCGCAAGTATAGGTATTGCGTCTTCGTCTTTCCTTTCTTATCCTTGTACTCTCCAATCGGTAGCGCTCTTCCGTGTTGGGGATGCAGTCGATCTTACCTTCGGTTCTGCCCAGGTTCTTGATGAAGAGGTGACTGTCATACCCTGCCAAGTTATGGAAAATCACGGGGACGTATTTGGGTGCCTTGAAGTTCAGATTGCAGTCGCTATGGGCTGCCCCTCTGAACTTACCCGTGAAGTGGCAGTGGTCCTTCACTTTGTCCTCGCCGAGCTCTTGGTGGCAGATGGTGCAGTGGGTGGTTTCCTCGAATGCTTTCTTGTCCTCCTCTGTCATCACCATGGGCTTCTTGAAGTCGTTCTGTTGGTAGATGTCACGGACGTCTTTCGTCAACCGATCCACAAAAATCTGGGCCACGTCTTCTCCTTCCTGCTGCATGGTGTAAATCACCGGTTTCTTTGCGTATACGGTCTCGTCGAAGCACTTGATGTGGTAGCTATAGCAGAACCCCGATGGTATGTGCTTCTGGAGGATTTTGGTAGCTCCACCTGCCGCGGGTTCCTCTTCCATCTTCAATTTGGTTGTGAAGCACTCGAAATCGGCGTAGACCACGAATGGTACTTTCATCGACCGAGCATGGTTCTTGAAACTGACGTTACTTCCTTCGTCCGGCATCTCGACTTTTACTGCCTGCTTCTGGCTGCAGTATTCCATGTGACGGTCCAGGAGATCTTGCCGGGTGAAATGGTTTAGGCACCGGCGGCAGAAGTAAGCTTCCCCATCATGCTTGGTCACCTGCGCCGTCAAGAGTCGTGAGAGGTTCTTTACCCAACTGTAGTGTTTTGTCTCTGCATTCCCCAATAGCATGAGGTCCACATGCTTCGCTCCGGTGTGATCACTATTGGATATCCTCAGCGGGTAGACACCTTCATTCTTCTTATTCTCGAACCCAAAGACGTTCACCTTGATCCCTTCGTTAAGTCTCTCGAACTTATCAATCGCCCGGAGTGAGACTGGGAATTCTATCGTATCGAACCTTAGTTCATCCTTCCACCTTGCATACTGGCTCACGCGGTTAGCATGGTTCTGATCCACCTCGTTGTGGTGAAGCGCCGAGAGGATTGCCCATCGAAAGCATTCCTGATCATCGTTCTGCACGTTCACGATTGCCTTTTTGTCTGCAAGCTTCTTGGGGAGGGGTATGTAAGAGCTGCCGGCCAGTGGCTTGAATTCGTTCAGTTGAATTTCCATATTCTCAATGCGCCCAAATATCCACCCACTTCCATTTTCCTGGAAATTCGCCATGCTCTCCTTGATCTTGTCCATCATCTGTGCTATCGCCTGATCCAAATCTACCGACTCAGTGATGGTGAATACGGCGGATCGGAAATATGTATCAGTATTCTCGTTCTCACCTGGATTCGTGGGGTTGATCTTCACCATCTCCACCTTGAGGACTAGTTCCACTTTCAACCCCTTCTTCTCTGCTAGACCAGCTGCAATCGTATTTCGAATGGGTTCCCAGCTCACTTGAATAAACGTCTCGACGTCGTGCTTCTTCAGAGGTTTGATGATCACTGTGCCGAACACTCCCCCCAATGCCTCGCGCTTATCCTGCACATCGATCTCATGCCTGGCATCTTCAAGGCTCTGTTTCACCCGCTCTACTAATTCCCCTTTCTCAGTTTCGAGTATTTAGTAATCCCCCTTCGCCTAGCCATAGCCATGAGCTGCTTCTTGTTGAGCACCTCTTGACGAATGAACCGTCGACCTGTGGACGATTCAATGAGTCTCACCAAGGCAGTCTTATTCTTCCTACTGTACCCCCTCAACCCCTCCTCTTTAGCGATTTCACGAAGCTTCCGGATGGTTTCAACTACCCGGAACTTACCACCAATCGGCTGATCATCTTCGTCTTGCTGTGGGGTGTTATTGGTATGTCTCCAGCAAAGACCATTCCTACCCGGTTTGCTTCTGCAGAACTGACCTTTCTTCCTTTTCAAGGGTGCTCCGCAAGTTCGTTGGACTCCCCCCACTGGCATCTCAATGGTTTCAGTGTTCATGTTTTATATGTCCTATCTTTCAATGTTTCTAAACTAATTTTTTTTTTCAATTTTAGGAGGCAGTCGATCCCTCGTGTACCTTCTCTATCAATCCCTTCACATGCGAGTTCGTTTGCACCACCCAATTTTCCTTTCCGAATCCTCACTGATTGCCACCCCAGCCTTGGATACCTTTTTTCGATGAGGAAATCCCCCATCGGAAAAAGTTTCTACCAACCTGTTGTTACCAGAATTCAACGTCGAAGTACTCATATCCAGTCTTCTTCGACCTCTTCATGCCTTTGTTGTCAATCTTGAGGGTATTCCACCTTTCCTTTCGTATTCCCTCCAACTCCCGTATCACCCTCGTGCACGCCCAGACCTTGGTTTTCTCACCCTTACTCTCCAATGTCAAGATCATGCTAGGTCCATAGGCCCCTTTTACCTTCCAGGCATCTACCACGTTGAATGTCTTCCACGGTAGTTCTCTCCACTTCAGGACTGGTGATCCACGCTTGACCTCGGTTCTCTTCCTTCCCTCTTCATCGCTTTCCTGAATTTCAGGTTCCTTTGCAGTTTCAATCTGCAATGCCCGGAAGCTATTCTCGATCTCTTCAATACCTTTACATCGGGGCTGTAGGAGTCGGACGTGTCTGACCACGTTGACTGTTTCAGTGTTCATTGTATCTACCTATCGTTCCTTCTTTCTAAGGTGTTATTCCAATTTCGGATTCCTGTGTCATGGTTTTGTATGGGCTTGATCCGTTTGCACAAAACCTTGATTTTTTCAGATTTCAAGCAGACTTTTCCCTTGTGGGGCAGAACTGTCATTTATTATTATTATTATTATACATATTTATATAGCGCAAATATAGTTAAACAGAACTACCCTAAGCGCTTTACAACATACACTATACAACACACATCACAATAGTTATAACAATGTTGAAAAGGGAAACAAAGTATTTAAAAAAAAATTTCAACACTACTGGCTAAAAAGACATTCATTATTAAGGCGAATTATCTTGCTATAAAGCACACTATTAAATTCATAACCATGTATATCATATATTACACAAAGTACATGCTGTAAAAAATAGTAATGTTATTATTTGAATTTTTTAATATTGTTTTGATTTGAGAGCAACTAATGAGTCTTGATTCGACGAAAGGCGCGTCTGGCGTAATTAATTATATTAACATTGGTATCTCTGCAGGTGTAATGTTAGTCCCCAAGGCTATCACCAGCCGAGTATTCACACTTCGGTGTTGACAGGAATATCATTGAATCTTTCAGTGTATAGTCATTGTCTAAATTTACACCCTTTAATTTAAAAAAATATTTATATTCTAAGGTTTTTCGATTTTCAAGGTGTAGATAGCATTAGCCAGATTTGGTATAACGTTTTGGATTTAAATTTTGATAATAAAAGCTCTATAACATCTTAATAATTTGGCTTTAAATAATTTTTTTGAAATTGAGTGACACTTACGAGTCTATATTGGACGCGCGCCTGTCGTAATAAATTCTATTAACAATGGTATTTTCAATGACATTTAAGTAATAAAAAGTGTGCGAAGTTTTTTTATGATGTTCGCAACCTTATTGTTTCATGTACTACTTCTTTATCTTGTTAACTGAATAAATACAATTGTAATTTCTTAAAATCTTAAATTTTAAATCCAACTGGATTCCTACTTTTCTACCGGAAATCTAATTATCCGCCATCACTATATTTATTCTAAAATAAAGAAGGTATCCGAATATTTTTTTTTATTATTCCATAGTCTCTTGAAACTCGTGTCTTCACTAGGACAGATATTTAGTATTTTGTTCTAGTTTTCGACATGATGTCGAATAGGGTATTTGTTTGAAACGTTATGCTATTGCTAGAACACTTGCCCCAAAAATGTCATCAGAAATCGGCAAGCAGTGTATTTTTCATGTTTTTAATTGTTTAAAATGTATTTTAAAGTTGCAGGATAAACCAATATTTATAAGTTGTCATAAAATACATAGTTAATTAGTACTTGCCGTGAAATAGGTGAGAAATGCTTGACGGGACGGATTATCGTGTTTGTACTGATATTGGGTATATATTTTGTTTCCTTTTTAGTTATTAATGTTTACAAAAAGCAGAAATCGTCTTAAAAATCGTTGCATAAATGTTTTTTTCTTTGATTGTATATTTAGATTTATCGCCACTTTCACGATTTTAGATCAAGCATGGCATTTTGTTTTAATAGAGGAAGAAGCCGGAGGAACTGATGAAAAACCCAACCGTCGGCTAGTAAATTAGTTGACCATATCAATTAATGTTGACTTGAGCACCCTGACTGCAGTAAGCCTCTAAACCAGAAAGATCAGTGCTGACATGATCAAATATAGTAGATATAACTAACTACATTAACCACCGAGGTCCCTTTTAGTAGTGGTCATTGGTCGTGTAATCATGTTTACATTTAAAGTAAAAGGTTTCATTATTTTAAAACCTAATACCTACATTGGTTTATACTAATAATTAATTATGAAATTTGTTGTAGGAGTAAAAACGGTATTGTTCCCTAAGGAGGAGTATTCATGCATTCTGCTGATTTCAGAACTTGTCACATGCTGTTAACATTCAAAATCAGAATTTTCGAATTCTGTCGTTACGTATTTTTACAATTTACGCAATGGCCATATAGTTGTCTTATATGTCAAAACGTGATGTAAAATGTAAGTTTTATAAGATTAAAAAAATAATTCATGTGATGCTTTAAATAGATCTAAGCATTGAATATTCCTTAAAACAATTTTGAAACACAAACAAATGCTGATGAATTTACAGTTTATTAAACGTTTTTATGTTTTGCACAGTCTACTACAGTTCAATTCATTAACACGCATTGAAGAAAACACGTTCTGCAATCTTCCTGTGCTTAAAAATCTGTAAGTACAATTTTTTAATATACATATATATCTAAGCATTGAATATTAAAACAATTTGAAAACATAAATATTGATAAATTTACAGTCGATTAAACGTTTTAAAAAGCACGTTCTGAAATCTTTTCTTGCGTAAAATTTGTCGTTTAATTTCGTAAACGTCAAGGTATAGATAATATTAAACCTTACATACAAATCGTATATTTTAATTGGCTAGCAACAAGCAGTATACAACAGGTTAATGTACGTCTACAGTCATAGATAAAGCATATTTCTTTCCAGTGTTGAGATTCTGGGGAAAATAACTATTATTGCAGCCTCATTTCCGCTGCTATTACAAACTTTACATCTTTAAACGACGGAATACAAAATATATTAATTACTTTGAAATTTTTGAAACAATTTTATTAGGAAACTACTAAATTATGAATGGTTTTTCGGGCTCAAAAATGTTAGTCACATGTCCAAATTCATTATTATACCATCTATTTACGAGTGCAATGCAATAACAATAACAAATTAGCAGCATAATCTCAGGACCAATAAAACAATGCAAACATGTACTTGCCCTTTCCTGTAACACCTCATCATCAAGCTATAATGCATCCTTCTTCCGACATTGTTTTATTGCACAGTTTTATTATGTATTTAAAATTACTGGGCTTTAGCTAGGATACGCCTATTACTGACTATTGGTATATGATATCCATCCATTATTATCAACAGAACAACGGAAATACTACAGTTGTGAAAGGGAAGTTTGGCATGCCATAAAAACCTGGTTTAACCTACCATTTCTTTCGAAATGCCTGTATCAATTCAGAACCATTACTGTAGTTAATATATATTTGATTGTTGGTTCTGGAGTTTGCCGGTTTCTCGGACTTTGAATTGTGAATGGTCATTTTTGAAAGTTACATCTGTGTTCGGTATTTGTTATTACTTTCATTTATGTCTGTATAAATACAACACAATCTATTAAAATGTATATTTCAATATGAATACATATTCACATTTATTCGAATTTAACAATGCTTTGGATATGTGCGATATATTTTCTAGTTAAATATGCCTACATATAGTTCTGAGCTATACTGATATTACATATAACATATGTATTCTCGTGTCTTTCGTTTTTTCTGAATAAATATATACACAGATACATTATTGAGCGTTATATCTTTATCGTGTATTACACTGCATACATGTACATAATCATCGTGCGTTACTGATTTTATCATTGGACGTGTACAACAAACACAAATTAACTGCTCTGGATGAATGTACACGTTGACATGCAAGATAACTTTAGTACTATAGACCTAAACATGAAAAGTACAGCGTTTACAGAAATATAGTCATTTTAAACGCTAAATTGATAAATTTCAATTATGTTAACAGTATTTTAAGCGCCAATAAAATAACAACACTCAAGAAGAAATCATTCTGCAATCTACCAGCACTTCTACAAATGTATGTATTTTAAGTAGCAACAATTATTGTTTACCTTCTAATATATTGAAAAAAATTGTTTTAACCTACAAAATTAAATGTGCACAGCAAACATTATGGTTTATAAATTGTTAGTCCAGGCCTTACAGATGATAATTGTTTTGATTCCGTGAGCCCTATATGTACACAAACAGTTGTTTGTAACATTGTATTCAATCAACTGAAAATGTTTTACATAGACTTAACATTCAGCTCAAGTTGCCCCTCTTCTGTAATTGTAGTACATCTCAGATTATGATGAAAGATCTTGATGAAGTATTTATATACTAATATCATTTCAGAGTTTTGTCTCAGAATCCAATATCAATGATTGAACAGGATGCTTTTATAAAGGTGCAAACAGCAATTCTGTAAGTTTATATGCACCCTTTGTCACCTGTTTCAAGACAAAATGATAATTTGTAAGCAATTAAGATTAGTATAGGCTATGATAATCCGGTTATGGATAAGTGTATATGACAAATTAAGTGCTGATGAGGAATACAAGAACGGTCGATTTCGGTGATACCAATTTTAATTCTTCACTCACAGGGCACTTGTTTCTCTGCAACATTCAAGACAGTTTATACTGTTTTGTTTCAAGAATATTTAAATAATAACGTGAATCATCCCAACACTACTTTTGTATCAATAAACATATATGGATGCGATAAAATTAAGGTAATAACAAATTACCAAACAGCCATGAAGTAAATTTTTGCTAAATTTTCTTCTGCGTTGCACCTTATAAAAATAGTTTACATGACATCAACTTTATTGCCAACGTCACCTGTTTTGACAATTTTTGTGTGAACGAAAAATCATGGTGACGCTATTACAACAAAACTCAACCAAGCAATGCATCAATTCTACAGAAAATACGAAATTATTTTTTGGTTTTTTTTATAAATAGTGAAAAGTGGTCGAACAAAAGATAGGCAAGAATACTTTATTGGCAGTTTATTTAATAAGCTTTTTTGACGTTACACAAAATTGAACACGAAGTCAACGCCAGACAAAACCTAAGGTTAAAGTCAGAAACATTTTACCCCACTTTGGGCTCGAACTCTCAACCTCATTTTTGACATGTAAGCGATCATGAGAAGATGCGGCTGACTACTTAAATATTCCAATGACATAATCTTACTTATTTCTGTAGAGTGATTGGAATAGACCAGAATTTTGTGATGAACGAAAATATACAGAACAACATTACATCAATGTAATTTTTTGTAACTAGAACTTTATTAAATAATTTTATATAAATAAACAACATATAACGTTATACTATTTTCCGATAAGTATTTTCAGGATTAAACAATCTAATATGGACATAAAATAAAATTGTATTAATGAAAGTTCAACTTTGTCTGCATATCAAGGTTATAACTAACGACACCTTTAATATAATCAAACATAGTTTTAATCTTTGGTATATAAAGAATTGCGACAATACAAGATTACTAAGATTCAAATTGTGTGAAATCCGTTAAGACTTTGCCGTTTTAACTTTTCCATACGGTTATCGTCCATATATCCTCTGTACAAAACATCGTCAATTTGTGAATAACACCTTCTTTGCTTCACTCGAAAATGATGATGTTTAGCAATCGGAAAACAGTACTTTTTTTAGTTTGATATTTTACTGCTGGTTTGTTTAGATCCATTTAGATAACGCTAGTATGTTTTCACGTCATTATTTTTTTAATTTGAATATAGCAACTGCATATAGTTTAGTACATACACTATATGTAATAATTTCAAAGTACTCATTAGTCATAATATTTTATTAACGCAGCTTCACTGTATTATGTTAGATATTTTACTGGAAATCCTGTGAATTGCAACTGTTCGTTCTTGTGGTTTCCATTATGGTTGAAAAATCGTCCCCTTACAAAAGTTGATGGAACATGTAAAGAATTCAACAAAAGTGTAGACAAACTAATGCAAGAGGATTTAAAATATTGTTATGGCAAGTGCTTTTTTTTAATTTGGTGTTATTATTGTCTCGTCCGTATCTTGAAAAAATTAATTTTTGAGTTGGAATAATTTATGTCACTTGCATCAAAAGGCCAAAGAAAGAAATGTTTTATAGTATATACACTCCTAAGAAACAATTGACGGAATTGACATAACCTCTATAATACACGATACACGACTTTATTTTACATGTTACATTTGTAACGTTTGTAACATTACTTTTCTGTTTTAGATTTCACGGAAATGAAATCACGCAACATTTCACAATCGATAGAATTAAGATGTTCATCTAAATATATTTCATCGAGATTTCAATATTGGGTTCATTCAAAGTCCGGTATGGAAATCCGTAAGCTGTCAGGGCAGTCTGTAAGTCCTGATACAAATGTTCTATCTATTGCGTTCTGTAATTACGAGGATGCTGGAGATTACACTTGTGTAAGAACAACTAATTATTCTTCCCTATCAAAAGAAACATTTACGACGAAGTTGTTTGTTCAAGGTAAGTTTTTATTTTTGCAATTTTTAAAATTGATGTTATGCATCATCTTGATTCTCTTTTGACTGTCATATTCTCTTTATGATTTTGCTCCGTCGTTTTGTGAAGAAAAACTCTTTTTTATCGTTTTACTTTAAACTTGCTTAAAATAAAAACTAATGTATTTTACCCACTTGTATCAAATGCAAAACGAATGACCCTATTGAATTAATGAGCTACATTACATGTCGTTAATTTGGTTTACTTATACGTATTAAGGCCAAACCATTTGTAACCATAATTAAGGGTACTTTCTATATGAATAACATCTGAATTTCTAAACCCTTATCCTTACAGTTTATGTTTATAGATTAATGTCTTTCCTTGCTGTGTCATACACTCTACTTGTCTAATAAGATTAATATATTTTCAGCAAGCTTGAGATATTTCTACAGTTCTAACTTTCTATATTGTGGTATAAATCTAGACAATTTAATTCACAATGTCTAAACAAAATCATAGTACAGTAAACGTTTATCTTCATGTTTTGTCCAAACTTTAAATTCTTTCTGAACAGGGCCTCCAATGATTCTGAACCAAAGCACACAGGAAGTAGGAAACAATTTGATACTCTCAGTTCTAATTTATTGCGACCCATATAATGAACCCGACTGGCTTCTCGGTGAAACGATACTCAGTGAAAGCTCAGAACATATGATGTCTACAAGCCCATACCTAGTTACCACGAACGAACATATACCTCGAATATATGAAGGGTTTATAACGAACTTTACAATAGTCAATTACAAGCAATTTCTGAGTCAAGCATACACTTGCAGGATAAAAAACATACATGGAGAAGTAAAGGAAATTATAATATCGCAACAAGGTAAGAATGTAGATCAATGTGGGACACACTTTATCAGATAATATAATCCTTACATGAATGTGATTATACATTTTTTCACATATTAATATTCCTTCTAAACAGTCACATTTTTTAGGACGAAGATCTCTTCGCTTATATACATCCATGTCTGACTAATGAATTACAACTAAATTACATTTCTGTATGCATGTATTGTGTAAAACTCTAAAAGTTTAACAAGAAATGTTATAGCTTAACTATATTCAAAAATTGTGTATAATGCTGTAAGAAGTATAGTATATACAACATATTTAATATTCATTTTTCACAGTTAGCATAATCATGGATAGAACTATATATTGTGATACCTCATCAAAGGTGGAAATCAAATGCAGCATTGGGTTTGTTGGCGCAATAGCGGGTTTATGGACCCATTCATACAATGGACAAATAATCCGCACACTTCCTGGAACAGTCGTCAATAATACTAATAATCTGTTAATACCCTTCTGTAGCTACCAGGACATGGGCGATTATACGTGCACATGGTGTACAAATGTATCTGATCTCTTAACATTAAACAGGACATCAACAGTTGTAGTTAATGGTAGGTACCATATGCCTTGGAGACAATATATACTCATCATAAAAGTAAAAAGACTGGAAGAAACAGTAAATATCGAATTTATTAAAGTTCTAAAGTATACAATCCTGTTACAATGAAAATGCGAACACTGAAATAAAGCAAAAAATTCATGTGTTGTAGTTTAGCCTGGGATATATGAAACCAGGTATTTTATTAAAATGACATTTTAAATTCTCGTACCTGCAACCACGCAAATACTGATCTATTTCATGAATTGTATGTGATGTAGCAAGACACTGAGCGATAACAAGCCATGTTCATCATAAGGAATAGATTTTAAACTTAATATTCACTAAAATCTTAGTCAATTACTGACGTAAAGTTAGTAAAACGCAATGAAGGGGGTATCTAGAGCCATGTATTAACTGACGGATTAAAAAGTTCAGAACTTTCGAAATCTTCGTATACAAAAACGCAATTATTAAAAAATGGATGAATGTATGTGATATATGTATCTGATATAGGTTACTAATATGTTAAGTCAATCTATTAATAAGGTGTATCATAACGGATGAATTTAAACTTCCCGAAAAATTACCATGAGAAAAAACCGCTGAGGTTATACACAGTTTCAAATTGCAGTAGCAGCGCATGAGCGATTGTTAGGATGTTATTGATGTCTTTCATAACTGTCAGAGATAAAAGACTTCAAATCTTGTTAGAAAATTACAGATACCATGGAAAACTTTTTTTACTTTTTTAAACAATGATATATTAAATTAAGCTTGGAATATAATTATATTTTTCTAAAATTAAGTATGTATTTTGTCAAATCCTGACAGATTAGCGATTGATATAACAACAGTACATCTTGTATCACATACATAGATGATGCAAGGTTTTGTATCACACAAAACCTTGTATCATACATGTAAGTGATACAAGATGTACTGTTGTCGGAACTACATTTTTAAGCGTCATATAACAACAGTACATCTTGTATCACATACATAGATTATGCAAGGTTTTGTATCACACAAAACCTTGTATCACATACATAGATGATGCAAGGTTTTGTATCACACAAAACCTTGTATCCTACATGTAAGTGATACAAGATGTACTGTTGTCGGAACTACATTTTTAAGCGTCATAGTGAAAACATTTAAACATCAGATGAATCATTATACTATTAACACCTAAATTTCCTAAACTGCATAAATATTCATTCTGCCCACCTTTTTTTTAAAGTATTTTTTTACAATATGAAGTTCTCTGTAACAATGATCTTAACATGAATGACGAACAAATCACTTGAATGAATCACAACGTCACAAAGAAAGTAATGACGTAAAATAACTTAAAATGGAATCTCGCTAAGGGTAAGCAAACAAACTGACAGTATTAAAATGTAATTTTACCAGATTTTGGCTTAAATTATAGACTTATATACATGTGTGTGTTTGTGTGTCACTAGTTTAACGTATTAACTGTCGGCACAGGGTATGCCCCAGTTGAGTCAAATACTACATGATTCGTTATGAGAATACGCTAACTTAATTGCATAATAATATATAAAATTCCACAAGCTTAGTTCGTATGGTAGTATTTATATTTATTGAAAACATGATAAAGTTAGGTTGTAATAGATAGAAACACTTTTCAAACATTTTTTTCCAAAAAAACATTGTTCGTTACCTACGAATCATGCGGCATATTTAATCATATGACACAGTACCAATCATTTATATACATATATATTCATAAATATACAAAAAACCATTTACTTTCCATTTGTGCAGGACCGCCGATATTATTAGATTATCTCATATCAAGGGATGGAAACGATACGATTTTATCAGTGTTCTTCTTCTCTCAACCTTTCCCGTCGGAACCTAAGTGGTATTTCCAAGAACATCCTGTTGTTTTAGGATATGGATATGACTATCAGCAGATAACTAATTTTGCAAAAATAAAATTACGACAACACAAACGTGATGTTAACAGACAAGGATTTGTTAGTAATCTAACAATAATCAATTCCAGGTCAATTTTATATGGGACATATACCTGTAAAATTGAAAACAGTTTTGGATATCTCCAGCATGACTTTGTTGTTAATGAAGGTACAATATTCATTTTATTTTTGCAGTTGTCTCAATGATAATTTATGCAATGATCAATTACTACTATTTTGATTTATATTTCACATGTTATCTGTTGTAAATTATGTTTTATGTTAAAGATATTTCTATACTTTTTAACTATTTCAAATGAAAATATATTTCGTGTCGGAAATGGTTAATATATAAAACTTTTGTTTTGCAGCCATTCTACCACAAACCCGTCAGTCTAGTAGTCCAAGTGATATTTCAACAACCATAATTGTCAGTGTCAGTGTGTCAGCTGTAGTTGTCGTCTTTATTGTCATCGTTGTAGCAGTGGTTTGCAGAAGAGGGAAACCTCCTAAAGGTACAAACATACATTTAAATGAAACATTTTTACAAAAATACCCAATTCATTTATTGTCACCAGATATATAAATATCTAAGTACATATTCATATCTTACGTTTTTAAAGGTAAACAAATGAAAATGTATACAAAAGACTTACAATGTTACTATTTTACAAAGATTCAATGTAAACAAGCTTAAAATACAAATTCATTGACAACCAAATAAGAATGTAACAAGCATCTCAATCACATTTATTTTACTCTAAAAATAATATTGTATTTTTAGATGAATACGCAGATCCTCCAATGCCATCCAGGTAAGCTTTTTTAAGTAAAAAGATAAGAAATTCACAATAGTGTCTGAACTCTGAACATTGAAAGCAATGGCAAAGAAAAGTAAGTGCAATCATTATCCACAAGTACTAATAAGGCGAATTTATTGTTTATAAAAAGCGTTTAATCATTGCTGAATGTTTGATGCATGCTAATTGAATGAATGACATAAAACTATTTTGATCTAATATTCAAAATGAATGACATAAAACTATTTTGATCTAACATTCAAAACAGTTTTGAATAAGACAAAATTACTAATTGCGTTATTTGTTTTAAATCTGTTAATGTTGCTTCAGACCGATATGTTAACCTTAAAGCAAAAGATAATTGCAAACACAGAACGGTTTAAATTTAATTTTATTTTCGCTAATTGCAATCTTTTATTTTTAGCTCTGTTCCAGATCTGTATAATTCCATTCGTTTGTCAACATTACAAGAGCCATCTCCAGACTACTTTGATGTTTACTAAGACAATTTATAATTGTGTGGATATTACCTTCTAGGTGTTCTGTTATTTATCAATTTAATGCATAAATGCTTCTTGTCTTAAGATTTTATTCTACTATTATAAACAAATATTTCTCTTGTGTTTTGTTGTTTGTTCTCTTTATGACTTGACTGAAATTAAAAACAAAATTCTTGTTCACGACGTATTTAATTATTTTGAAATAAATTTAAATTGGAAAAACGGCATTTTTGTAAAGTATTACAAATATTTTTATCATAGAAGTACAGCACAATTTACAAACGTAACATATTAAACAAGCTTTCAAACGTACAGTTTACCAATAAGATAAGTTCCTTTCTGTAGCATTCCTTTTTTTCTAACGATATAAAGCTTGTCAAAGTTTGGACATTGGCAGTACAGGAATAAGCCTTTGGAAACCCTCGACGCTCATTTCTTGTCAAATAAGGTTTGAGTGCCAAACCAGAGATCACCAATTTTCATGTAATCAAACTGTAATATTATGTTCTAACAGATAAAAGTCACATGACACATAATTCAATGACAATAGTTATTTAAGACGTTAGATGGGCTTAAATTTCAAACAATTAAAAACATAAGTTTATCAATTTTATAATTATTAAACTAGCAGTTAAATATCAGTCGTCACATTGGCGCTAAGCTGAACATATTAAATGCCAAATAAGCATGTAAGATCTTGAAAAGTTTTGATATAAACATTTCAAAAAGTGTTTTGTCAAATCTTCGGTGTTACTTTAGGGCTTTGAATTTTCCCGTCTTACAAACGATTTTTTGGATACATCATGATACAGATAACTTGGCCGGATACCACGACCATAACAGGTCACAAATTTTAATTCTTAATGACTTCTGTGAAATATTGTATGGATCTAAATGTAGTAGAGTTTCCCATGAACATCACAAATTTTGATTTCTGATAGTGAGTGTACAGATTTTTCCAAACGTCACCCATTTGTTCGGGATAGACTTATAAACCAAAGTTACTATGTTTAACTATAAAAATCGGTTCCTTGCTGATAAATGCAGTACAAACTGGTAGTTATACGATGTTCCTTGGATACACCTATTAATGACTAGTGGTGTTTGATACCCAACCATTTTCAATCAACACACCAGCTCACACTACAGTTATTGACTCTGGTGGTTTGGCATGCTATTCAACATGTTTTAACCAACCATTTCTTTTGGAATACCTGTACCGTCAGAACCAGTGCTCTAATTGCTATATTTGTTATTCTCTGACTTTTTGGGTTGTCTTTTTGACAGCTTCCCGTGTGTTCAATATTTTGTTATCACCGTCATACAAATTAACATCATAGTTAACAGGCACACAATTCGGTGCTAGTTCCTGTACATGCTGATATCTAAAGAGTGAATAATATGAAGTTAACGTGTACATAATTCTATGCTTGACTCGTTCATGTTATAACCGTGCATGCTCATTTTTGATACATAAACAATAATGTAACACATAAAAAAATTTATCACTACTGGCAAATAAAAAAACAGGCCGAGTCTTATCTGTCCTTGGAATTGCGAGCCTTATATGTGGTTAACTAAATACATGTATATTTGTTATGTAAAAACTATTGACCGTTAATTTTAATAAGTAACAACCAATTAACTCGTGTGCAAAATGTTGACAGACACAAATACTGTCTAATTGCTCATATAAATTACACATTTAATATAGAGACGGCATTGCCAAAATGCAAGCACAGACAATATATTTCTTTATTAATGTTTGTTTGTGTGTTTTTTTTTATTTCTGCACACAATTCGTTGTTTTAATATATTTATTTTATTTTGCGAGTATCGTATTACACTATTACACTATATATACTTTTAGCTTCAACAATTATGATAGTCTTAATACATATGTCCTTACTTTTCAAATACAATCTTAATCTGTTCAATATTTGGTACATAAATCTTTAGACTGTCATACACTACAAACTTGAGTTTGCATATTGGAATTGATTATCTAAAGATTATATTAATCAAGTGAGAGTTCAAGACAGTAATATCTTAAAATATGAATTTTTATAGCCCAACATGTTTAAACATTTTATTAAATCCTTAAAGTTTCCATGTCATTGTTAATCTACAATTAGTTTACCTTTTACTATATTTCTGGTTTTTTTATTATTGTGTCAAATTTTAATCGAACTTCCAAAAATAACATTGGAACTCTAAATGTTATCTTACAGATTGCACTACGTTGTTATAGATTTGTAAAGCAGGGTCGGTAGGGGTCATGGGGATATGTCAACTTCAAAACTCAACATTGAAAAAGTCAAAACATTCGACAGAAGACTATAAGAGATATTTCCTTGTAAGCTCTAACACAATAAATCTCCTTGCAAAAAGCTATCTAAGCACTGCATAGTTATATAAGCATGTTTATTGTGAACCTATATAATATGTCAGAATAATTACACCATATCATTTTAATACAATGTTATATTTTTTCGACACATCATAGATTATGAATTAAGTTTGCTGTTTAACTGCATTTTTAATTGGTTTGTTTATGATTAACGTTCAGCAAGCACAACTGCACTTTTACCAGTAACATATCACAAAATTGACATTATATCACTATGACATGTTTCTGTGTGATAATAATATATAATATATATGGAATATATAAGGTTTATTAGTTTATATAAGGTTTTATTATTTTAAGCGTTACTTACTATAAACGTTGACAGGAAACATCATTATCATAAGCAATGTGTTTCTGGTGTAAGTTGTTCTATTCTCGATATTCTTCGGAAAAATGACATGCATTGTTACTGAAACTATATAAATATAAAGTTTCAAGAAATCTACCAACCAGTACACATACTAAGTATAGGATCTTGCATCAACAAAAGTTCGTCTGCTTTCATGACGTTCAATTATATTCTAACAAACTGCACAACTTTTCCCGCCTCAACGACATTTTATCAGAGTTTTGAACAGACAACAATCGACTACTTTTATGGTACACTTCCGTTGAAAATAATAAATTTAATATAGAAAATGAAAAATATTTAAAGCGCTGATGAACTGCGGAAAATACTTGTTGATTTTAATTTGTACCACTTTGAGTCTACCAAATGAGCATAAGCTCGACCAAACGCGGTAAGCAGTTAGCCACGTGTGGTCAGTCAGTTTTAAGTGTTGTCTCAGGGGCAGAAAACTCGACAGCAATAATGTAGGTCACAGATGGGGCACTCAAGAAAGTAAAAAACATTCCAGCTATTGCAATTAATACTAGTAATTTGTTCTGTTTATCTGTGTATGATTATTCTATTGGTGTGTCAGTAGAACAAGAGAAAACGGGTGTCTTTACGGAAGTTTATTTAAAACATTCTTGTTGTTCTGATATTAAAATAACAACTGTTGTTCTGCAAAGATAAGTGAACATATATTTGATAGTTCTTATTATCATTTCAATGAAAATGTGTTTAATGATCTTTTTATTTGCTTTGTCATAATGTCAAGTTTTTTTATTAGAGAGGTAGTCGTTGTAACGCCTGACTTTCGGTATGAACACTGGCAATCGTTGTCAGTTACAAAAGGAGCCGAGTATGATACCTGCAGTGTGACTCGAACCCGCAATTAAAGCAAAGAGCGCACTCGATTCAGTTTCATGCGATAAATTGCCTGTTTCTTGTTCAAGATTGGCGGTTCTTTCTTTCCTCTGGCACCTTGCCTTTCTATGGGATGATTTTAAGTCAATGTAAACAATTAGAAAAACACACCTTTATAATTTTATGTTTGTCTGTAGAAAGTTCTCAAGTAACAAAAGGGGTCAGAGGTTAAATTTTTTACAAAACATACTGTAAATATATTTATTATATTATAAAATTACACAATAATAATCCTTGACCCGAATTAACAAAACAAATCAGGCATGATGTCGCTAATATTTAATTACACGTGTACTGTGATAAGTAAGGAGGGATTACTGTACCATAATTAACTTTAATATCGGAAGTCTCCGTAGACATTAGCAATTTTATTATGTTCACCCTCTTTTAAAACAATAGTAGATGCAGTTAAGAAAAACAAACGTGTTTTCTAACATGTTATATTTTAATAGCTAAAGGTTATAATAATGCCTAAAATTGTCAAATTTAATGTATATAGTCGTGAATAAAAAATAGTAACAGTTTTCGACCTAACTTAATATAATGGCCATGTCATCATATTTTGTTTAACTTTGTTTGCAGAAAATTTTATTGTTGCAATGTATAAGCCGTAAGTTATGATTCTCAAATACGGTTTTTTATTTTAATTAGAAGAATCATTAGGGTATTGATAAACTCAGTTAACAACAACATGTTAGCATACGATTACATTTTCAATGGGTTTTGCCGAGGATTATTTTTTGGAAACAGATATATTTGAACGTTAACGTCTGTAACGTTACAGTTTGTGTGCGTACGTACAAATTCATAATAGAGATTGTGTTTTTAATTCCAAACATTTTCATAAATTGCATTTTGTCTGATAAAACGGATAAAATATGTATGACGGATACATTTTGTCGTGTTTGTTGTAACAGACAAGTTTCGACTGTCTACGGAAAAAATGGCTGCGACAGACATTTTTTGATTTATGCCAAAGACACGCCGTTGAAACAGATAAATGTTGACTGCGTCAGCGAAAAGAAGTCTGTGACAGACAAAATATGTCCGTGAAAGACATAAAATGAATCTCAGAGTAAAAAATTGGGTCTGACACAATGTTTGTAGTCTTTTACAAACATGTTTGCAGTAATTTGAAGTCAATCTCAGTCAGTGACAGACGGCAGACGACTGCAACTGTATATTTGCAGTCAGTTTTATAAGCAGTAGTGGCTTCTTATTTAGATAAACAAATATAAGTTAAAAAAAAACAAGTCTTCTTTTCCAAAATCGCATTTATTTACCCTTTATTAACAAGATAAAGGTATTCGTTTTGAAAATTTCTACTTTATATTGGTCATACCTTATATATTTTACAATATATATATATATCTCGGAAGATCTCGGAAGAGATGAAACCGGTCGTGGAAAACGAACATTTTTATTGTTGCTAATTCTATTATGTGGATTTTAAAATATATTGTGACATTCATTTCCGGATTTATATTTTCTTTATATATATACGTCTACAACTTAAGCCCAACACTGTTTGAATTAGATTTTTAACACTGTCAAATTTTTGCTTTCCCTCAGCGGGATTCGAACTCACACCGTTGTGACACTGTGGCACCAATTCGCCTGCACTATGTCCAGCGGTCTAGACCCCTCGGCCAAATCCGCTATATAAAAATATAGCTTCATTAACCGGTGTGAAGCGTAGACATAGACATAGTACATGTGTACTAGCGTGTGACGATGGAATTTTCGTAACCAATACGTATTAATCTGACAGTAATCTAATTCAGCATGTTTGTATATATTATATAGGATGACAAAGTTACTCGTCATACAGTCACAGTAAGTAAATTATATACAAACGTCTAAGTATTGTGACAACCATATAATATATCTATCCAGCGGATTTCTGGTGTTTCTGATGTTTCAGAAATCCGCTGGATAGATAAATTATATGGTTGTCAAAATACTTAGACGTTTATATATATATAGCGGATTTGGCCGAGGAGTCTAGACCGCTGGACATAGTGCAGGCGAATTGGTGCCACAGTGTCACAACGGTGTGAGTTCGAATCCCGGTGAGAGAGAGCAAAAATTTTACAGTGTTAAAAATCTAACTCAAACAGTGTTGGGCTTAATTTGTAGACGTATATAAAATATAAATCCGGAAATGAATGTCACAATATATTTTAAAATCCACAGAATAGAATTAACAACAATAAAAATGTTGGATGAACTCTATTGTTATTTGAAGAATCAACACTACCCACATAATCTTATACAAAATGGTATATTACAAGCCAAACTGAAAGGTCCGAGGAGTTACGAAAAGCGAAAAGTTAAAAATGACACAAGTACAATGATACCGGTTGTGTGTACACATAATCCTAGAAATATGAATATTTTTCCACTAATTAAAGGATGTGAATCTATTTTAAAGCAAAGCAAGACGATGAAATCTATACTGGAACACAAGAAGATTATATATAGCAGAAGACAGCCTAAAAATTTGAAAAGAATTTTAACCAAATCATGCTTTGATATTGAAAACACTTGTCGAGTTTCCAAATGCGGAGTAAAAACTTGTAAAACATGTGACAGTTTATTAGAAGGACCTTCCATAACTTTTATTAACGGTAAAAGGTTTACCGTAAAACATAATATGTCTTGTAAAACTAGAAATGTTATATATTCAATTATTTGTGCAAAATGTAAAAATTCTATATTGGACAAACTAAAAATGAATTACGGAAAAGAATGACTTTGCATCGTCAACAAACGTCAACAGAAGAATTACGTTTCATGAAAGTGAACAAACATTTACACGAATGTTCAAACGAAAAATTTATCATTTTCCCATTATATAAAGTGTTGGAAGACAAACAATCTCTGCGTGATGAAAAGGAAATACATTTTATACGTAGTTTAAAGCCACACTTAAATGGCTAGATGTTTTTTGCTAATTAACTGTTATTAATAGCAACTGATTAACTTATAATTAATTAATATAAACGCATTGTTTGTTTATGCGACGTTATGAACGTTACTTTCCCGAACTTTTAAACACATTATCACGTCATCTTTGTATCTTACGTTTATGCAAACAATATTTGTAAACATTATTGTCGCCTGAAGAGCTGCAGGAAGCAGTGAAAGTACTAGCGATGTAATACAATATACAGATTTTTTCATGTGATTTTATTCTTTATAATTCTATATATATATATATATATTTGTCGGAAAAATTACACTTGTATACAGTTTGTATATATGTGTCCAATAAAAAAAAAACATAACCAGAGTCTTTGTTCTGTATTTACACTAGCGCTTTCATGTTTACAATCAAATATATATATATATTCTGTTGAAGTAATGTATCTAGTGAATCCCTACAATTTGATTGGTTAATCAAGACGGGGATATCATACCGTATTCCCTGTGAAACTCCGGGGATATTAAACCAGTTTCAAAATGGCGTCTATTCATTGAATAATTTATTTGTTTTACATAACATAAATAGTTAAACATAATATAAAGATATCAAATATCGAAAGTGAAAATTATCATTAAAAGTTTAGCTGGGAATAAAAAGTCATAAAAAAATAAAGATTATAAAATTTAAAATGCTATAAAAAGTTTCGTTGGAAGTTCAAATGTTTAATGGTAGGTTCTCCTATAGTCGGGTGGTCCAAACTAAAGCATGAGAAATGTCTATAATCTAATTATATACTCTAGAATATTAGTACAAGAAGACTTCAACAGAATATAATTGTTATTCGGGCTTCACAGGGGATACGGGTTCATATTCCCTGTCTGTGTTCTATATTCCCTTCGCCTCCGGCTCAGGGAATATAAAACACAGACAGGGAATATGAACCCGTATCCCCTGTGAAGATCCCGAATAACATATAATATTATAGGGTTATTGCATGAATATTGGGAAATATTGTCCAAGCAAGTGTTATATTGCACGAGCTTGCGAGTGCAATATAGCATCTTGCGAGGGACAATATTTCCCAATATTCATGCAATAACCCTTTTATTATATAGTAATATTTTTTTGTGCTTTTAACGAGTTCTGTGCCACAGGGCCGATCATCGGCCCAGAGTTAGGTACCTTTCAGTGCCAGCGGGCCGATTCATCGGCCCATTCAAAATCTTGTTGTTTTTGGACGTCACAGTATAGAAGTTTCTATGACGTCATGTAAAGGGTCACCTAAAGGGATTAATTAAAACAACGTCAAATGTTTGTGTAATTTGAACGAAGCAATTTTAAAAGTTCTTTTACGGAAAAAAAACATTGTTTAGAAAAAAAAATATTTATCGGTTATATATATATTTTTTACTTGCTTACCTGTTATGTATATGAATAATATTTTAATGCAAATAATGCTGATTTTCTATGACTAAAATGTCCACTGTGATTTATATATTTTATTTGTAAAAAATATTTGGTATTTCCAACCTTTCACTTGAGCGCCTTTGATGATTTTTCATTAGACAAAACGTGCATAAGGCACATTAACTTTGTAGGAATGTTTGGTAATCTTTTTCCATTTCATCTTGGGATAGGGTAAACAGATTTTGAACTTTTTTATTGTTGTATAAAAAGTAAGCAATGCTTATATTTCTTTTTGTTTCTACTTGGGTCTCCGTCGGAAGTGATTAAAACAAACAAAATACACAAATTAAATATTTAATTTAGAACTGAAATAATTATTCATTATTTATGCAAGAACTCAATAAATATATATTAAGAATTCAAACACTTATTCGTCATTTCTGCATCGTCCTTGATGTTGATTAAAGCAGTGTATATGTACGCCCTTTCGACAGTCATTACACATAGTTTTTGATCTTCTTCGTATACCTCCCCTACTCCTCTCGGAACAAACAGCACAGCCTTTTTCCTTACTGTGCGGAAGTTTTATGAGATTTCCATTTACAACAGGGTCAATATTAATGTTATGGTGATTATTTTGACAACGAAGTTGGTCTACAGATGAATCTTTGATTAACGATTGAATAAACTGTAATCGATTAAGCGGCTTTAAAGAGTTCGTGTGTTTGGAGTAAAGAATATATGCAGTGATAACCATCCTATGAATAATGTTCAACGTAACCTTTTTCCACATCTTAGTAGATTTTCTGCCATCTTCGTAAAAACTAGTTAACATGTCATTAAAGTCCACTCCTCCCATATACTTATTATATTTTTCTACTAAGTTCGGTTTTCTAGATATGTTGGTAGAAACCTTTGCATTGTACTTGGTTGATAGAAGTTTCACGTTTTTTCTATTTTGTTTTTCCTTGTAAGCGCATAGCAAAATGCCTTGTTGTCGCATAAATATCGATTCTTTAGGACGTAAGATAACTGATTTTATAGCATTTGGCATCTGGCGGTTGTTCCTAAGAGTTCCAGTAAAAAAAGGGTTAAACGTTAGCAAATGCGTTGCAAGTGTTATTGAAGTGAAGAAACTATCACAGAAAATATGGTACCATTTGTGCATTAGGTTAGCTGCTCGTAGCAGTGAGATAACTACATACGATCGTGTTTGTCTAGTATACAATAAAATGGTAGCAGTAACCGGTATTTGCCTCTGTCAACATCCATAATTTTACTCCAAACTTGGAATGTTTTGAAGGAATATATTGACGCATAACGGTTTGCGATTTGGTTCCGACTAAAGATTCATCTATAGAAATATTTTGAGAAGGGACGAAGTGAGCTTTTGATTTTAAATTGAAATGATCAACACTTGGTTTAAATTTAGCCATAGGGTCGTAGTTTGGTGAATTTCTAGGAGCAACTTTTCGATTGTCTACTAAATGTAAAAATTTGAGAATTAGCAGAAATCTATATCGTGAGAACAATTTTCTAAACCATGGAGTGGACTGGCTTTTCATCGACTTATTCCAATACTCAGCGATCGTTGGCTTTTTAATCAATGCCATGTTTAATATTACAGAAATAACATGGCACGAAATAATGTCGTGTCTGAAACATATTTTCTTGGTTTTTTTGCGTGTGCATGACTTTTGTTTTAACCTTCATAACTTGATTGCCATTGGAGAATTTGATATCATTTTATTATTTCTTTTATTTTTTCATATGTTTTGTGTTTCAACGCACCCATAACTTGTAAAAAGATCTTACCTATTCGTCTCCAAAACAAACTTTCTCATCATGATCTACGGTGAAAATCAAGAAGAAGTATACAACAGGTTTGGAATTTCTCGGTGGCATATTTTTGGGTCCTGTATTTTCTTGGAAATTTGTCTGCTCTCTGTTTTCCGGAGGGTATACACGGAACCATGGATTGAAAAACGCAGCCATGGCTATCCTAGAACGGTTACTGACGTCATTTCTTTTAATCAAGTGTAAACTAAAACAAAACGGGATTTAAATATTGTGCTCGTTTCAAAGCAGGAATTTATGCTAGTAGTAGTACACTCGAATTTTGGCGATGAAAGTGTGTCGCTTTAACGGACGTTAATTTCGCTGAAACGCATTGTATTTAATTATTTAGGAGTCATTTGGTTTGAGCAATAAATGCAAGATATTTTAAAAGTAATTTATCCTTGGGATCATTGTTGACATTGCCGAATGAAGGGTAATCGCCAAATTTCGAGTATGGACGAAATTCGAGTGTGTGGCCATATATTCACAACAATAAGGTGCAACAAATAAAAACACAAAATTGAAAAAAAAATCTGTTTTTATTATATGTAAATCTACATCAAAATATATATCTGTTATATTGACCAAGTGAAAATATGATAATATTGGACCTAGTAAAATATTACAAAATAGCAAAGATAATTAATAATTTCAGTGCCAAAGCTTTTGCTTTAGAGAGTGCCGGAGGTTTTAAAACAGAATAACCGACGTTTATTCTATGACGTTTTCCTTGTAATATTTTACTAGGTCCAATATTATCATATTTTCACTTGGTCAATATAACAGATATATATTTTGATGTAGATTTACATATAATAAAAACAGAGTTTTTTTTCAATTTTGTGTTTTTATTTGTTGCACCTTATTGTTGTGAATATATGGCCACACACTCGAATTTCGTCCATACTCGAAATTTGGCGATTACCCTTCATTCGGCAATGTCAACAATGATCCCAAGGATAAATTACTTTTAAAATATCTTGCATTTATTGCTCAAACCAAATGACTCCTAAATAATTAAATACAATGCGTTTCAGCGAAATTAACGTCCGTTAAAGCGACACACTTTCATCGCCAAAATTCGAGTGTACTACTACTAGCATAAATTCCTGCTTTGAAACGAGCACAATATTTAAATCCCGTTTTGTTTTAGTTTACACTTGATTTTTTCCTTTGTTGGTCTATTAAATTTACTTTTATCTACAGTCGAATTCATTTCCATTTGTTCAGTTTCAAGCGGTTCTGCTAATTTTCCCCTCGAGAGCAGATCATGTATGTCACTTTCGGCCATGTTTGTTTACCAAACAACAGTAAAATATAAAGCCGATGTTCGGAACACATCTGCACTTTTCCCGGAAATTACATAAAAGGCCGAGATTCAGAGTAAAATATGAAAATATACTGAAAATATACTGCACTTTATTGCTATATGAAGTACAATATATATATATATATATATTGTAAATAGCCTTTCTATTATGTACTTCATGTCATTTTTACATATTACAGATTATGTCAAACTTTGTTGGGTGTGACTTTCTTTTTACCCAAACTTACCCAACATACCCAAACTTACCCAAACTATACCCAAACACACATTAAACTAACATGTTTTTGCATTTCTGTTATGTTTAAACATTTTATATACTATATTTTTGATGGAAAATGTTATACAAGTGAATTTAACATGACAATTTCCGCCGTTAAAATCCATCTTATGAAGCCCCTTATGATCGTGAAAAATGTATTACCCAAACTCTCATTAAAATGACATTATTATTATCATAAACAACAACAAAAAATTTAAATGCACATTAATTCAATATTAAATTTCAGTTTTAAAGAACATTGTAAATATAACACATGACAATCACGTATAAATATCACAAAAAAATGGTAAAAATGAAAAAAGGTTATGTCGAAACACACATGCCGCAATCGACAAACAGTACTGTTCTATATCTTTTGTCGCGCACGTCCGATCAGTGCTCTTTTTACAATAAAATCCAAGAATAAGGTAAACATGAAGTGTGAAGATAGAAATGAATTTTGAAATAATGCACATATGCATTATTTATATGAAATCATATATTACTCAATATACCGTATATAATATGCAATTGTTTGCACCTCATCGTTCACTCTAAAATCAAGACATCAAAGGACTGCAGTGCGTGGTCACAAAATTCTTTCGGTCTCTAATTATTTTTGGGATATTTTGTTTTAAAATTGCAATCTCTACTAAATATTCATTATTTAATATAAAAATGTCATTTTAATGAGTGTTTGGGTATACATTTTTCACCATCATAAGCGCTTCTTAAACTCGACTTTAACAGTGAAAATTGTCATGTTAACTTCACTTTTATAAAATTTCCCATAAAAATATAATATATGAAATGTTTAAACATAATAGAAATGCAAAAAAAGTTAGTTTAATGGTTGTTTGGGTATGTTTGGGTAAGTTTGGGTAAAAAGTCGCACCGAACTTTATTGCGTTTTAAAATTTAAACAACACTATCTTGATGTGAGTTAGCTTATTTTATGGTTCAAGTTTTAAATAGTTGGCCTTGCAAAATAAAAAAGGTTATTCAGCTTCGAGAAGTTGTTGTGCAGGCCATATGTCGTATAACAGGTACGTCCACTGTTTTTATTTTTGTTCTGCTTCTTACGTTTTTTATACAAAGTAGTAACCCAGTGTGTTAATTTTTGTAAAGAGCATATTGTAGCAATTATTGGTTTTGAATTACTCTAACTCTTTAGTGGTGCTTGTTTTTGACAAGTAACACGATGCTTTTAACAAGTATAAGTATCGCAATGCTTTTAACAAGTAACGCGATGTTTTAACAAGCATCGCGATAGAAAAAAGCAAGCCGATAGAAACATCACAATTATGAGATGAACGGCCATTGGTAAGCAACACAGTTTTTATCTATAAACCAAAACATATTGTATAAGGATTATGTGCAGTCAAATACCTCTATCTTCAAAATTTTACCGAAGGTAGTAGACATCTCAGTTCAGGTCTAGATGATGACACTTATAGTTTCCTGCAAACAAAACATAAGATTATCTATCAGGATAATTCGTAATCGATAGGGTTTTGTCACCTAACATGTACATGCATTTTAAGTTTTCTATTATTGGTATCTGTAATAAACAGAACAATATGATAATAGGAAAGATGAAGTGATATTTTTAAACCCCTGCACATAGGGGTAAGTGCGTGCTAAAATTGAAACTTATACATAGAATCTTATTAAAATTATGTACCAGATTGCACTTCTATGTGCTGTTTATAAAACACAGTCGTTAAATAGGAACTGAGGACAGTATCAAGGCATAGCAAATGACAAATACTTTTATAACTACTGTAACCATAAGAACATTATTAGTAAAAACCGAAAGCACAGGTATAATATTCTTAAGCACCGTTAATGGGATAATTCGAATTTAAATTTTCAAAGTAGAGCCCAGAGGAATTTTACGAAAATAGATATGTCCAAAACAATTAGATCGACTGAGCCACTCCTCCCCCAAATTTTACCTTCTAACGCAAAGAGGTAGAGATACCTTAGATTTCGATACTATAGTTGGTATCTTATCAGAATACCCATGGTATTCCTGTATTTAACATTTCAGTCGCTATTTCGAGTTACAATTCATGTACTTGCATATAACCACACTCTGCACGCACATCTATAAGCATTGACATTACAGTAGAAGGTCAGCGCTACTTACTTTCTCGAGATTACTATTCATTTTTAATATTTCTCTAGTTTCCTTATTTATTTCTTTTCTTAGCTTTCTTCAACGAAATATTCGCTCTTTTAATTATACAAAGGTGTATACAAAGTGATAACAAACTCCGATGTTTTCAATCAGTATGGTCGATGACGCTTTAAGCTCAACAGCAGCTCTACGTCACTCGATTACTGAAACCACTGGAACCGCGTTTTGTCATATGTTATATGATTGGTTTTAGGAGGTGCATACTATGTCAACACCATTCAACCAACAAACAATATTTAATAAATAGTTATGCAACATAATTATTATTAATACAAGATACCTTTTCTATGGAATAAAATTTTGCAGATTTTTGGCAGCGTAAAAATAACATTTGTAAACAAAAAAAAACAATCTCTCCATCATCTGCCATATTATTCCAATTTATATCAACAAAAGCATCAATAAAAATAAATATGACTAAAATCTTAAATATACAGTTAAGTATTTGTTGATTATCTTAAATAATCTGTGTCTAACTTTTCAAGACTTAGTCATAGTCGAATACAGTATTGGCCCTCGGGGGACAAGTGGTAAAGGTAGTTAGTAATTTATTAATTATCACGTAGCCTGTGAACACTTCTTTCTGGAACCATACTGTGATGGTTCACAGTGGTGGACCCACAGAGCTGCCCAGCCCGTCCTAAGGTCATAATACGGAAAACATGACCGCGAACCAGAGTGGGTAGCTTGTTGAAGAGTGCCACGCTCCTTGCACGCTAAAGACCACTTTTGAAGATGTCGGTAAGAGAAGGATCGTTGAAGGCGCTGCAAAAGACTAAGTTTTCTGCCTCTACCCATACTCTTTATTTTTCAATTGGCATTCAAAACATTCACCCTTAAGTTCATTTTTCCGGAATTGATTTATTGTTTGCTAACGTTTTCTTTACCATAATATGGCTAAAATGCTGCTCGCTTGGCGTAAAGCAAACAATCAATCAATCAACACTTAGGATAAAGGGTTCTTGCCTTACTGTAGACAGGGTGTGCTCGACTCCAATCTTAAGTGGCAATGATTTACAATTTGCTTCCTTACTAAATAAAACTGGTCTCTGATATAGCTGAATGTAGTCATAAACGTCAACAAACAATCAATCAAAAATTGTATACAAAAATAAATAATTTATAAGGAGGTAGTTTCTGTCATCATTTTACGATACCATTGTCTTATTGTTAACTCTATTATTACTCATCTTGATCTACATTGTCTGTATACACTGGACACTTGTTGTATATG
The DNA here is from genome assembly GCA_944474755.1 of Limnoperna fortunei. Taxonomy (NCBI): domain Eukaryota; kingdom Metazoa; phylum Mollusca; class Bivalvia; order Mytilida; family Modiolidae; genus Limnoperna; species Limnoperna fortunei. Next base: position 12,876,723 of record OX104120.1, on the reverse strand, counting down.
CCTTGCCATCTAGCACAAGTCGCCATATACAGACCAGTAGGTGCGTAGCTGTGTAAACGCGAGTACGCCGCTGAATCCCTAGGATTTTGACAACAACCAAAAAATTGCAATATATCCATGCACTCAATAAACTGTCTATTTTCAGTACTAAATAAAGCACCTTAGAAATCTCCAAAATACACCAAATTTCACCATTGTTTCCACGATTTTCCGTGGTTGTGGGGCATGCCCCGGACTCCTTAGTTATTTTATGAATCCACAATGTAACTTGTTTAGCTACGCCACTGACCAGTAAGACATGTAATAACACATGTCACGAAAAAACAAAGACATTTTTTACCTATCTCTTTATATTTCTGATTAACACACAAGATATTATGTAAAGCTGTATTTGTTTTTTTATTTTTACCGACCGAGATTGCGGATTCCGTCCTCACTGCAGGCAGGGTGCACTCGACTCCAATCTTAATTGACAAAGATTGCCAGTTTCCTACCGAAGGTCGCTACTCCGGTTTTCTACCCTAATACAAATTCGATGTCATGATATAGCTAAAAAATTGCTAAAAGGGGCTTTCAACACTATTCAAACAAACTCACTATGTGCCTAATGTGCGAACAATTGTCGTAGTTTAGACATTTTTGTTTCTGTCATAATTTCTTTAAATTTAATAAAATTACTATAAAGTTTAATGATTTTCTGTCAATACCAGACATATAAACAGCTGATTCAAACAATTCGTCTGTCTTCATATAGGTTCACTAAATGCAGATTAAACTAGTTTATCAAACAATTTTGTACCAAATTCAGACATAATATATCAAACAATTTTGTAAAAGTTTTTGTATTGAGAACTACTATTAATCTACATTGTCATTCAAATTATATTTCCTCCAGTATTTAACACATTCATATAAGTTTAATATTTATTTTAAAACGATTGAATTTAACTACCATGCGTTTGTTTTTCTCATAGCAAACTTTCTATAAGAAGGCGGTACCCTAGGAGCGCATAAAACATCCTGTGTGAAACATTGAAAATGACGGTAAAGAATTTGTATAAATAAAATATATATTGTTAAATGCGTTTGAGATTTTAATTAACTTAAAACCGTTTTATGGCGTTTAGTTGGTCATTTTTAAAAATTGTATTTGTATTTACTTTTCATTATATTTGTAGAATAATAATTTTCGTGAATTCTGTGAAGACAGATAAACAACCAATTTCTGACTTAAACTAAAATTCCGGTATCAAATAATAAAACCCCCAAATTGTACATTTTCAAAACAGCAACAGCCTAGTAGTCGCACTTCGTTCAGGATAAAAATATCTATCAATGATTTAGCCATTGTCAATGTTTAATGGTGTTAATTGAATTTTAAAAATAATATGAATTTCAAGCTTTGTTTTCGCAAGACGTGTATTAAGCCGGATTTGGTGTAAAGTTTTGCAATTTTACGATAAACGCTCTACAACCACTTTATAGATTTTTTAAATTTAAAGCGCCACTGTTGAATCTTGATTAGACGAAGCGCGCGTATGGCGCTGCAAAATTTTATAACCTCTGTATCATTAATAACAATTTTTCCAAACTACTTGAATTTGATCTCGCATATAAAATCAGATAAACACACAGTAACAGGTATTAGCTTTTTGTAGAAAGGAATCTTTTAGTATAAACATATGTGCCCGGTGGGGGGCGCTGACATCAGTGGCCGAGAGTCATCTACTATCGATCACTGATCTGTCAACACCAAAGTTGTGAGTTCTAGCCTTACTGTGCTGAGTGTGCTCGACTCCTAACTTAATCGACAAGGAATTCACAGATTTGATTGCCGAAGGTCGCGAGTATTCCAGGGTACTTTGGCTTAAACTAACAATAAAGCCTAGGTCACCTTGATATTGGTACAAAAAATTAAGTCAGTAGTGTTAAACCCTACTCAAATAGATAAACTACGTATTAACGCAATTGAAGAAAGAAGATTGTAATTACATATATAAGAAACGTTCACTTTAAAAAAAAACACCGAAATATGAGAAATGTAATTTGGGGGTAGGTGTGGGATAAAGCCAAACAAGTTTGTCGCACACAAATTGATCAAAGAATTCGAACGAGAATAATAATCCCAATTCCCCCTCGTTAATGCTTACTTGCATCATGTGTGTTTGTGTGTGTGTGTGTGGTAGTGTGATAAATGCACTCAGAAACATTTATTTCACTAACATGTTGGCATCTGTGTAGACTTTAATTGCACATGTGGATTGTTTCTCGGATTACCCCCTCCTTTTTTATATTTCACCACCATTTAAACAAGCAAAGTCAGCAATAATATCCAGGAATGAATTAATCGTCTCTTTAGAACTGTAATAAATGCACATATATCTGACACCGAAATTGACTAACTACCTCCAATTCTACCAAGCTTCACTGTGGACAAGGTGTGCACTATTCCGACCTTTTCTAAAAAGTAAAGAAGAACACCGATTTACCAAATAATGCCGAATGCAAAGGTCAATTACAAAAAAACATTCAACAAACAAACTCAACTCAAGACAGGATAGCAGCCAAAAAAACGAAAACATTAAGTGAGTTTCTTCAACAAAATAAAAACAATGGGTTCACTCAAGGTGCGAGTAAGTAGTATCTTGCTAAAAGTAGACATCTGACTCGTTGCGTCCTTGGACAAGTTATGTTAGGATGAGTAAATACACGACTCAACAAAAATGTCGGATCGTATCATTGTTTACGGGATTTACGCAAGTCATAAACTAGCTTTACATTTTATTGACGAAATAACGTGAGAAATAACCCGTTTATTAACACTGACTAGAAAAGATCTTTTGTTCCACAGTACAACAATTGCTGAATTTAACTGTATTTATTTATCAATTTACAATAATGAATTGTTTACTTAACAACCCTGTTTACGTTTCTTTTAGAAGTTTGATTGAAATATTTTCACTTTCCATAGTTTGTTGTTATATTCATTCTCGGTAGTTTTTTAATTGTTTTTCTGTTTTAAAGAAACGAAGTTTTTTTTTAACTTAATAGAAGAATCAGCAAAGGTAAAAGTTCACGCACATTTTGTAAATACATGTAAAAGAAAAGAAGACAACGCTGATGGATGCTGGTTGACATGGTGAATATATGGTCTTCATCAAAATTACAAAGTTTAAAAAGAAACGAAACTCTGTTAGACAAGATTACAATACAGTCTAAAATTCAAACAATGCTAGATAAACATACGAGATGAGACGCCAAGTGATTTTTTGATTTATGTGTCTTCCTGTTTATATGGACTAAAGTTCTGTGTCCTTAGCAGTTCGTGTCCAAATAAATTCAATAAAACTATTTACACTAACGCTCAAATACAAGGGTTAATATTAGCACATTTCTTTACTATAGTTGTTCAAATATATTAAATTATTGCTTATATTTTATTGTCATTTATTTATTTATTTACTTTATTTATTTACCATTGTAGTATATTATTGTATTTACAGCCTTGTAGTTTTGTAACGGCATTCAATGAATTCATTATTCATGTAAATTTTAAATTAAAATAAGAAGTACACAGGCGACGAAGAGAATATATATAATACGACAAAATAGTAATAAACTATTTGGGCGTGTTTTCTTATTTGATGTCCAATAGCATATTAAGCTGTGCTAATCTAAATTATTATTCAAAAACATTATTTAATATCACACGATTTTAAAATTTGCATTTGAGCTAAAATGGATATTAGAAATGTGTTTATTTTATTAGTTCTATCTCAGATAAATGGTAAGAATTTTTTTAATTGTAGTATGTTGTTTGGTTAATTGAAAAGTTTTTAACGCTAAGAAAAGTGGACTTGATGACTGCATGATTTCATGATTTTAATATAGATGATTGATTGATTTAAGTTTTGTGGTGGCCTTGGTGGCCGAATTCATAAGAAGTTCGTCCATTATTGATCACGTGGTGTGTCAACACTGAGGTTGCGGGTTCGAGTCTCACTGCAGGCAGGGTGTACTCGAATAGAATCTTAATTGACAAGGATTGCCAGTTTTCCTACCGAGGTTGGGGATTCTCTTCTGGTAATCCATCGTCCTCCCCTAATAAAAACTGGACGCCATAATATAGCTGTAAAAATTCTGAAAGTAGCATTTAACAACATTCAAACCAACAAACAATTTAAGATTTGATCATATGCGTGTTTTCTGGCTGGTAAAGTGTTGCGATTAAAACATGTCATCAATTAGCATATATACCCTTCAAAAAACGCATAGTGATTTTTTCTATGTTTAATAATCAAAATTACACGAACGATATGCACTTTGATTGCATAATAACGGGACGTAACACTAACCATGGCAAAAACGGATTTCTTTATACTGGTCAGTAACTTTTTGGACGGCCCAGTTACGATATTTAATTATAAAAATGTATTTAATTTTATAATCCAAAAATTATAATCTAAAAAATCTTTAAAATTCTTAACTGTTAAACGTTCCATAATTGTTTATACAGTACTGTCCAATATTTTCGTTTGGAGCAGAATTCATATTAAGATATCCGGACCACAATTGGCCACTAGAACATATTTGGTGTCTCGGATGTCCATTGTTTTTAAATGGAGCAGACCTCGGTAATGTTCGGCAAACATCGGAAATACTATTTGAGTAACTAAATTTTCTTGATCAAAACTATTAACATTGACTCGAAGTAAAACAATATTTTTAATTTGTATACTTTATTAGCAATACCTTGATTTCAAAAGCTGTATTTCTTGGTCGAAAAATAAAATTTAATGGTGACTTCAATTATGGGTCGGATACCTTAAGTTGATTGTCTTTTACTGGCGACTTAACCGTGTTCAAACTAGATTTAAAATATATGAACAATACCGACGAAAACATCTTTAAACGTATTTATTTCGCGGGCACTTATTTTCACAGATTATCGGATTTCGCTGGTACATATTTTCAGATTATCACGGATTGTATTCAACCGCGAAAAAAAGCAAAAATGAGTAAGATGCGATAATAAGTCCGTTTACGTTAGAAGTGGGGATTTTAGTTAATGAAATTTATGTTTTTATGTGAATAACTGAATAGGAACTAATTTTGCGAGATTTCATACTTTTATAATGCTTTTTAATGTTATGCAGAAAGCTTTGCTGCTGTTTGCACGACGGATATCGACATAGGAGAAAAAGACCCTGCAGCCAAAACTGCAAACTTGGATGGAGAGACAGGTAAACATGTTACTGAGTGTTATTTTAGATACTAACATGACTTCTTACAAAAAGCCGGAATTGTAATATGTAAGGTGATAAAATTTAAAATGCCATAAAAAGTTGTGTTCGAATTAAACTATGAAAATGTATCAGTTTAGCTACAATAATGTAGCTCCTTTTTTATGGACGGAGCTACAAAGAGGTCCCATTATTCGTAATGGAGCAAGCCGGGAGTAATTCACACCAGGAGGTTTTATGCATATAATACGCTTTTTAAACTGTTTCCCTAAATTGCTACATACTTTTTAATGTCTTTGAAGTTTAAATGATATTTCTACAACACTTTATTCGTAATCATGGCAATCTACAATTCTACACTTCACAATTTCAATTTTGTCAACAATGCCATGATTACAAAAAGTGTTAAAATTATTTAATAAGACATTGTAGAAATGTCAACTGAACAGCGGAGAAAGTAAAAAATATTAATTGAACAAAAATAGCAGTTTAATAGCGAAAAATATGTATAAATCTCAAGAGTGTTTTGCTCCATTACGAGTAATTGGACCTCTTTGTAGCTCCGTCCATAAAAAAGAAGCTATATTATTGTAGCTAGTATCAGTTTAATTTAACTATAACATTATTCCGTGTTCATATTATATACAATACACATGAAAATATTTGTAAAATTGTTTATTGACCAGTCCAAAATCATTCCTGAAGCAGATAAGGTGTGTATTCGGCAGCTGAAATGTGTTTGATGGTCAGTCCTTCAAAATTGGTCAAAAGTAGTTTTTTTATTATTTGCTATGAGTTAAAACGCAAAAATCTCGATTATTCGCAAAGATCCCGTTTATTCGCAAAGATTGAGTTTAAACATAATACGTTTTGCGTGTAAATGCAATGTTTTGCGTTTAATCCCAATACGTATTTTTTTTAATCGCAAAGTTTTGCGTTAAATCGCAATAAAATTCTTTTTCCCAACAAAGTGGCCAGAAAAAGCTTCCGTAACAATTTCACTTTTATGTTAAATTGTTGTTTATTTTTTATTTATAAGGCCTCTTATAAGTTTAAAAAAAAGTCTACATTTTTAAATCTGTTTTACATTTGAATATCGCATACAATGCTTACTTCATACGTGTTGCAAAAAAAACTTGTTTTGTGGATTATTTGTAATTTTATATGTAAAAGTATATAGTTTTAAATGACAACGAAATCCAGATTCCAGAGTCACTGTGTCTGATATAGCTAGGAGAAAAAGTACGCCGATGGCCACAAATCTGTAATCTCGACAAGATTTCTTTGCGGCGATTTCGTCTGTTGGGCAATTGTTTAGCAATACCGACTAAAATGAGGTTATATTTCTACCTAATGTTAATTTTTCATCAAGTTAAATTAGTTTTGAATTTTCCCTTTGCTGAGGAGGTAGACTGCACAAGTCGTTTGATATTTAAACAAGGCTCAAAATTTAATGATATATCTAACATAATTATAACAACATTTTAGCACAATTTAACGCGTTCTAAGGGCTAGCGACATTTGTAAAATTGCTTTAGCCTGATTACGGAAGGTATCACCATTACATTATTCAATTTAAAAAACCTACTTATTGTATACATTCATATAGTCATTTATTCAGTCTAATGCTTATAAATTAATTTGTTGTACATTCTAAAGTTTTTTCTCTTCCCAAGATTTAGTTGCGTTTGGTAAATTTGCCATTTGTTAACTATAATGCTTAAAAATTTATTTGTTTTACATTCCGAAGTTTGTTCTCTTCATGATTGTGTTACCCTTAGCGAATTGGCAGTTGGGTTGTCATTTGTTTATTTAATGCTTAGAAATAATTTTGTTTTACATTCTAAAGTTTTTTCTCTTCTCAAGATTTATTTGTCATTGACAAATTGGCACAGTTGATGATAAAATCTAAAAACAAATAATTAATTTATATTAGAAGCACGATTGAGTTTTGATTAGAAGAAGCGCTGTTCTGATTTAAATGTTATAACCTTGGTATTTTTTATTGATCGTTAAATGGAAGCATTTTTGTGTAAATACTCGAGTTCTTATTACAGTTGTACATCTGATATTAGTTTTCTTTAAACAAAATGATGCCAAACTGCGTTTCCAATTTACCTTTATGGTTCTCGTTTAAGGGGTATGTATTATGATGTTCCAGAATGAATATCAATTTTCATGCTGTGGATTCGTACGAATGTGGGAGTTCTGGGCGACAACCACAACCACAGGAACTTTTGATGCGCAGGTCTGGAGACCGGTTTCCGGCATGAAGTATGGGCTTGTCGGCTTTAACACAATTACCCCTTCAAGTAAGTTCTTTGCAATATGTTTAATAATTTTAATTTTGTATTAATTATTGTTTAGATCAATGAGATGTGATAAATCGCACGGTAAAGACCACAAGAGAACGATTATTCTTTCCATGAAAGAATTTGTCAGAAAACATTATAAAACAGATAAACTACTACTAAATTAGAATATCTATTGTTAGAGGCGGGTTTAATAGTTTAAGAATTTAAAACGAAATCAAACTTTTGAATATTCGGTCATCCAATTGAACGTTTAGTTAAATTCTGTTGGAATGAGTTGCATTTTGGTCAAGTTTGCAGGGCATTTTCTTCCATGTTAAGCCAAGATCTTCATGTCGTCAACAATGAAAGAACCACAATGCTGTGAATATTAATCCATTAACTGGAATCAAAACTTCAAAAATATGGATGTATTATAACATGACAATGCTAGAAATTGACAAAACAAGAGTACCAGGAGATTGATATTTATCAATGGTACAAAAATATCATCAGTCTTCGAAAATCCAGATGCTGCTTAAACTAGTTCCAATGTTAATGACGAGTAAAACATTGTACGAGAATACTGACGTTTGACTGGCTATAAAATATTTTCTGTCGGAGGATAAAAAATCCTCGTCATGAAAATACGAACCCTTTGCCGTCATGTATTACTCCTCTAAAAACTTACAGTTTGTGTCTTGATCTTTTATTCTTTAAAAATGTCAAATAACACAAATACAACTGTTAAGTTTATTTTAATGTTTGAATTTATTTAAGAAATAATTCAAGAAGGCTGTGGGTTATAATTGTTTTACCACGGGGTGACCATTTATGTCGTATAAAATAACGACATAAATGGTCAACCCGTGGTAAAACAATGATAACCTACAGCCTCCGCGAATTATTTCTATTCTAATAAGACAATTACGGTACATTTATAATATTTTCGTACTTAAAGAAAACATCGTTTCCAACATAAATGGCTGTTCGGTCAATGTAACACAATATTTGCAACAAATAATTAATACATCATACGCAATAGCTTTCCGGTGGGAGTTACAGTTTTGTAATTGGAACAGCCTTTTAAAACACGCCCTCCTCAGCGCGTGTTGCTCATATATAAATCATTTTTTTACCACAGTTGTGGTCTCAATGCCTTTAAAGCACGTCATATTAGAATTATAAATAACAACTACAAAATATATTTAATTCTCAATCGAGGTATAACAAAATTTCTGTCGTGCACATTTAATGTGCTACGCGGATAATACAATGTGTAAAACGGATATTTCGTCATCCCTAGGTAGAGAATTTTTTTTTGTATTTAATCCTGAATAAACAGTGATGATCTGACACAAGAACTATACATAAATATAAATTAAAAATCCATTATGGCTATCACAAGGGCCATTACTTAACAGAAAAACTAATTAAACACAGTGAGAACATATCTATTTGTTTTATTTTAGATCGAGGGAACACCGAAACAAAAACAATAAATAACGGACAGAGAATAAGGGTAAATGATAACGATTACATTGGAATGTAAGTCTCCATTTTAGAGTTTGTTCTCATTCTGGATTTGTAACTTACTGCAGCACAAGTGATTTGATTGTTTTACGATTTCTGTACAAAAAAGCCTAATTAATAAAAATGCTGACCTTCTTGACTTGAGATGAGGACAAGTATTATCAATCACTTTCCGTTCATTGTCACACTGTACATACAAGTATGTCGGAAAAATTGTCAAATAGCTAGCTATATGAGTCAAGAGTTAAAAGCTGTCATTTGTCAATAAGACCTATTAAACTGGCTGTCACAAGGGCAGCATTAGACGTGTGAAGCGCTGAAAAATACAGGTCGTCTTGCGCTGCCATCTGCGATAATTCTCTTCGCACTTATTGTTTCTCTAATTATTTCTATAACTTTTGCAAATTTCTTACCTTCAAATTAACACTAGTGAAAAAAAGAGTCTACTAAACTTCTCTTGTCTGCAACTCATCTGTATATATTTGCAAAAACTAAAACCTAGACAGCATTATGCTGAAACATCGCCGAAATGAACTCTGTCCATCTGTCCGCCACTTACGCTTTCCTTTCTTTTCTAGATTAAGTTTCGTTCCAATCCGATGATGGCCCTTACCAGGACGACACGTTAACACGTAGGATAAAGACAAACAATGTGTTGCTCAATGTTTGATTCAGTGTCGTGTCCTATTTTGCTCACTAGCGAAAAGCTACAATTAACAACAAGCAACAACATATTGGTGGTCGTGTTTTGTAAAAACAACTGTTGGCATACCAATTGGTATGAACTGTGCTCTCTATTTGCCGACTTGTTTCTTCGTTTCTACATGGCATATTTTATTTAAGTTCTTATAGTCATAAATAATACCAGCAGAATTTTTTTACTTTCAGGTTTTGCTAAAGATACTGTATATTATTAAACAATTCACGTTTAAGTATAAGAAACAAAGAAATTAAGTAAATAATTTGAAAAAAGCTGCAAAATAAAATTTTGAAAAGAACCTGGTTTATATAATATTGGATAATGCTACAAATTCTAAAACATACTCGTAAATTATGAAAATACTAATAAAATCAAATAAATGCTGTTCTAATATACCCTCACTTCAAAATATAATTCAAGATCATAGTTTGGGAGATGAAGTCTATGGGGACGACGAGAAATGTAAGCTATTGAATACGTATTTTAGCCAAATTTCGTCAGTGAAGGATGAAAATTTTATTCTCTCGGATTTTGAACTTAAGACAAATATACATTTAAACAATATTGTTATCAGTAAAGAAAAAAATTGTTGATATAATACAAATCTTAGAACCTAATAAAGCATCAGGGCCAGACATAATAAGTCGCAAAATGTTAAAAATGTGTCCTGAAAAAATAGCAATTCCGCTTCAATTGATTTTTAATAAATCTCTGCACCAATGCAAATATCCATCTATTTGGAAGACTGCAAATGTTATTGCAATCTTCAAAAATGGCGACAGTTCAATACTATCGAATTATAGGCCAATATCACTCATTAGCTGCGTAGGGAAGATAATGAAACGTGCTATTTATAAATATGTTTTAACAAAATGCAAAGAAATAATGTAATATGTAAATATCAGTCTGGATTTCTTCCTAACTGTTCTACAGTCCATCAGTTGTTACAAATATACAGTTGTATTCTAAATTCACTCGAGAAAAAAGAACTAAATTGTTTTGTTTTCTGTGATTTTTCTAAAGCATTCGACACAATTTGGTATAAAGGGTTATTACATAAATTGAAATCGTATGGTGTAAATGGACATTTTAATAATAGGCAGCAAAGAGTCGTTATAAAGCAATCCCCGTCGGGGATTGTAATGTGACTGCTGGTGCTCCTCAGGGATCGGCATTAGGTCCATTATTATTTATCATATATATTAATGATATAGCCGAAAATGTTCTCTCTCTCTCTAGACTTTTTGCTGACGTCACGTCGTTCAGCTACTCTAGTCGGGACGTTTCACAGATGCAATCTGTTATAGATCACGATCTTAGAAAGCTGAACGATTAGTCAAGAAAATGGTTAATGTCGTTTACTCCTGAAAAAAAAAACCAGAAATTATGTTATTTTCAAACATATCACAGCCAGAAATGAGGTTTTCATTAAATAATATAGATATTATAGTTACTACTTTTCATAAACATCTAGGAATCACTTTTAACAGTGATGCTAAGTGGAACATACATATTGAAAATATTATATGTAGTGTTTCAAGGCACCTAAATGTACTAAGGAAGCTTAAATACAAACTTAGTCGTAAAAATCTAGAGAAACTGTATTTAGTATTTATAAGACCACTTTTGAGTATGCCTGTGAAGTTTGGGACAACGTTGGTGTGGGTTACTGTAATAAACTCGCGCTTTTGCAGCTAGAGGCTGCTCGAAATGTCACAGGCCTACCAAGTTTTACTAATACAACTAATATTTATACTGAAACTGGTTGGGAGCCTTTAGAAAGTTACAAATGTTTTATAATATACAGCATAGCTCTGCACCAGCATATCTGTGTAATCTAATACCACCAACTATACAAAACACTTCGGTATATCCCTCGCGTAACGGTAATAACATTATGAATCCTTATTGTAGACTATTCCTGAGTAACTAATCATACATACCATCAACTATTCGACATTGGAACAGTTTGGATATGTCGATCCGTAATGTCGATTCTATCGTTAAATTCAAATCCGAACTAAAAACATGAACCCTTGTATAAAAGTTCCGAAGCATTATGAATATGGACAGTGTAAATTCAATATTGTCCTAACACAGCTAAGATGCTTAGCTTCGTATTGTATTATTTCTGATCCATCCTGTCGCTGTGGATCTAACCGTGAAGATTCGTATCATTATTTCTTTCATGTTCTAAATATGCCATCATTAGAGACAGATTATTAGAGAACCTTTCCTGGCTGCCCAATTATTGTCCAAAAAATCTAGAACTTTTAACATAAGGTTTTTGTCCAACGAGCAGAACAAACAAGTTTTTAAACATGTATTTGAGTATATCAAAGGGTCAGAAAGATTCCACGTTGATTAATACCTTGTACACATGATTTTTGAAGCACACCCCCTTATTCTCTAATTATTCGTTTATCTTTGCTATTATTTTTTTCTGGTAATTCCATTTGTCTCATGTATTGTACAGATCTTATCTTACACACATAATATAATTTGTATTAAATTGCATGCATGCTCCATGTTCCTTTGCAACATATTGTATATTTGCAGAAGACTTCATAAGTTTGTCTAACTTGTGTTTTATCCTATTTGCAAATTTGAGCAAATAAAATATGTTTAAACAAAATTCACGTTCTAGTGACTTTTAAATTTTCTATTTTGTGCGGTAATTCGTCTAAAGAAATAGTCAACAATTGTTCGTACGGGATGTTTATTCGTTAAGGTAAATAACGATACTGTACGGACTAAAATAAAAATATATTCGTTTAAAAAGTTGAACAACAACATCTCGATACATAATTAAAGCGAAAACAAAATTTTACACGTTAAAAATTGCACAAATATTTCGCCTGACCAACAGGCTTAATCAGGTTTCTTACAACAAATGCATATCACAGCTTATAACGATATTCTATGGCCTACAACTTAACGGTGATTTCGTTGAGATAGTAGTTTTGCTAAAAACAGGAAGCTTAAGTCAATTGATTGAGGTCGTCCTTACATAAATGTTATGGTCGCCATCATGAATATTCTGAACGTTACTATGGTATCGGTATCTGATAGTGAAGTATATTCTCGGAAAGATACTGGTCTCTGCCCTCGTTTGTGACCTGATTTCTCCCATAGGTAACAAGACGGGTTTCCCCAATCTCTACTCAAAGGATTCTGGATATCCTACGTCAACCACAATAACCTCTGCCACATCATTGGTTGTCTGGATTTGATGACTATACTAAAAGTTATACCCCGCTGCGCTAAGTGTTTTGCTGGCATTTTTTTATTATTCCATATTGTACCTTTGTAGAGTTAAAATCCAATTTTAAACAATTCTACACGATAACACGTCCATATTTTATATTATGCCTTTGTTGTTTACAAGTTCCAAATCGTCCTTGACATTTGCTACGGGAATTTTACATAGGAAGTCAGCCATTTGATTTTCTACAGGGACCTCGCGTTGTTTTCAACAAGATCGTCTGCTTTCGTAACGTTCAGTGGTATTCTGACAAACCGCGAGGATTTTCCAGCCTTGACTGCAGACGATATTACCAGAAGGTTTTCGAATAGACAACAATGGACTCTTCCAAATGTACACTTCCGTTGTAATTTAGGTCAAACTTTACTATAGAAAATTGCTCTATCACAATGGAAATTCCGCCGATTTTCAAAACGCTAAATAACTGTGGAAAATAAAGTGATGAATTCAATTAACATATTTTTTATGTACAAAAAGAGCGTAAGCTGGACCATACGCGGTAAGTAGTTTTCATTTGTCACGCAAAAACAATAACAAAAATACGTCAACATTTAGTATAGATTTGGATAAGCCTCGCGTACAAACGCAGTACTTTTTTGTTGCACCGTATCAAAAGTATATAAATGGAATACTAGTATATACAAATAAAAAAGATTTCGTGTATTTTTTATTTTGGTCTTTTTTACCTAAATCTTAGGCAGACGACAAATGTAGTCCGGCTGTAAACGAGGAATGACATATGGTATATGTTTTATCTGTGGACCAGTTACGTTCTCTGCGGCGGAGAGTGGGGTTTCTCTAGTGAAGAAGGATATGATCATCTTTCCGGATACCCTGAATTCCCCACTTTAATCAGAGTGTTGTTTAGATGTTTGCTGTCTGTTTTTGTTGTTTTTTATTTAGTTTTCTGTTAACCATATCTGATTTACTTTTTTAGGTATTCGAAGGGATCATTTCAGATAACGAATAAAAATGAAGGTGGTGGTCAAGCAAGATTGAAAAAAACACCAGTTACGTCACTGGTTACGTCACAACAGGTTGATTGGACAACTGCCGATAACACAAATCAAGATTATGCAATTAATGCACATGTTACCCCACGTAAAGTATTGATATTTTTGCACTCGTCTGAAATTCATTACTTAATAAATGATTTTAAACATAATCCACGAAAAACAGTCTATGTAAGCACTAATATAAACGTTTTAACGAGAAGAGTTCAGACCTAGTAATGGCAACATTCTAAAATCATTTGAATTTAGACTCACACGATACAGAACCAGTGAAAAGGCCAGTGAAACATTGCTGAAATTAGCCTTTATTCCAATAGATACAAAAAGCCAAACTGACTAGTCTTGGTGTCATTGGACCTTAACCGCATCAAACAAAAAGCCTAAGGTTTGCGCACAGTACGATTAAGAATGCAAAAACAAAGAGTTATTTTAATTTGAAATACGTACACTAAGTGTTTGAGTTTACTACTGTTAGTCTTGTTACTTCTTTAAACTTATAATGGGTTGAACAAGAAATACACCTGGATGTAACTTATTACGATACAGAGACTTGGTATAAGTATTTCTTTATTTCTGGCAGCTCTACCTCCAATTATACCAACTCTGAGTGACATCACGTTGTACAATGACGAAGTGCCAATTGGAGCAAACGTGGCTTATGTAGTACCAACAGATCCAGACTTAGAAGATGCTAATAGTTTAACGTTGACTATAAAATCAAGTACTAACTCTGGAACCACTTATTTTAAGATAAATACAGGCACATGTGAGTATACGGCGGGAAATATTAGATTTTTTAACATGAATGAAGTTTGATCAAACAAGAGATATTAGTATGTATGGTCTAAACTCAAACTTTTGATTTACTTACATGAAAGGTCACGTGAGTCTGTTAAACTAAATGTAATTACCAACTCAATTGGAATCAATATTGCATAGAAAAACGCTTTAATTTTACGTTTTTTCCCGTGAAACTATATACGAGTATCAGCTTTCTATTTGATTTCAAATATCAGTCGCACCATAATAAACATCTTATTCCTTGTTTATCACCAGTTACTGATGGGAAGGATCAAGTTACAAGTCATTTATGGTACCGCCTTCCTCGTTAGAATAAATGCACTTTCTCACGCTTCGCGTTCGAGAGTGTATTGTCCTACTCGGAAGACAGCTATAAATATAACTATGCCAGATCAAATTGAATTTGAGTAGGATTAACTCAAATGTAGCGAAATAGTTCGTTTTTTCCGTTACTTTTTATTATTTTAGTTTTAATGTATTGCCCTCAAATTGCGAAGGCTAGTTTTCTGCCAAAAGTGTGTGTTTTTTAACTGGTATTCCTATAAAAATGGACGCAATGATAGGTTGTAGAATCGCCTAAAGTGACATTGAACCCCATTTAAACAAACAAACAAATTGAGCATTTTCTTTTCTATTCCCGAGGTGAAGATGGAAAAGGTAATCTCTTTTGATGTAAATAAGATTGTAATTGGGGCGTTTAAATTTGTTTTTATTTTATTTTTTAAAATGATCATTGTCGTGATTCTCCACATCTTTAGATCTTTGATCCTACGTCATGCGTTTTTTAAGGGAATATAACAGTAAAAGCAGTTCCGCCAATTGGCACTTACACTTTGACTTTAGAGGCCGAGGATCCATGCACACTGAAGAATTCCGGAGACCAAAAAATCATAATAATAAATAGGGTAAGTGGTCACTAGTGGATTTTATATTCTTTTTTGTTTTTTCTTATTTTTTTAATTTGTTGGTTGTTATTTTGTAACGACACAGCCGAGTGTTTTTGCTTCTCATGGCGTCACTGCTTGATCGTTATCTGCATGACGGCACTAATTTTTTGTTATCATTATGACGGCACTACTTCATTATTATCTACATGACGTTAGTAGCTGATTGTTACTTAACGAATTGACTGCTCGATGCGTCATTGCCCAATACACAGACAGTTGCAGATCTCGAGGCAAGGTCATCATTTTAACCAAACCGTTCCGTAAAAAGTTATTGTTGGATTAAACGCTTATTTCTGATAATTCATCTATGTACATGTATGAACGAGGTCGGCTCACTCACAAACAAATAAAGGACCGAAGGCCATTCATGATAAGTTTGTGAGTGAGTCGACCTCGATCGTTCATGCATCGACAAATTATCGAAAATATGCGCTTTGTCCTTTTAAAATCTTCCACAATTGTTTTTAAATATTTTCTATTTTCCTAACATAAAATTCCATCATAAGTGTGTGACGCGTAGTAATATACACAACGAACTGAAGACGAAGACGTGGTCGGTTTGCATGAAACTATATATTTTACTATTTGCCGAGAGGGTTATTACTGAAAAGAAAAGAAGGCAGAACAACAAATATTTTCTCGAATTCCGTGTACTAATGTTCCTCATTGAGCCGCGCTGTTTATATGTTGCGTCATGTGTGACATCTTAGCTTTTCAACGCAAAGTAAACCTAGCTAGACATTCTTCCTTTAATACGAACAAGAAAAACAAAAGTTGTCATTATTCAATGGATTTATCAGTGATAACGGAAGGAGCAGTGCTGAAACTTGCAGTAGTTGGTGGCAAATTCGTGCATTTTGCACATCTCGTAGATTTGTAGTGACTGAGAAGATAGAAGATAGTTGTACAGCTCTTGCATTGTGTGTATTTGAAATGATTTATTAAATTGAGATTAATACTCCAAACGCAAATTTACAACTATTGTTCATATACGCCTTCACACTCTAATTCGGCTATTTCCCTTCATTTAGCAATGTAAACAATTAATCCAAAGTAGTGTACCGCTAAAATAGTTTCTTGTATGTTATTTCTATAAACAAACGATTCCAATTAATTATAATATACAACTGCTGCAACTAAATAACCTTCCGTTTAAGCGATATATGGCTCAAGATATTTTATAAGTAAATTTCGAGTGTACTGGCTAAATTTATTGGCTGACGCGTACACGACACAAGGCCGCCATATTTGTTTATATTTAGAAACAAAAAAGTAGTTCCACAACATTCGTTTATAAAAGTATGAACAGATCTGGGAATAACTGGTTTTTTACCAATCAAAAATTACTATAACGTGAACGAATGTAAGATAAGAATTATAAGGAGGACTTTTTAATGTAATTAGGCGTACATATAGCGTGACCTAAATAAATTGAAGACCAGAGTTAAAGTTAATTTTACCACGTCGATTGTGGAAAAAAATGAACGTTTAAACAAATAAATATTTTGTATTAATTTAATTGTAATATTAATTAGAAGTAAACAAACAATTAAATAAAATGGAGCGGACAAACAGTAACAAAATAATGTCTGCCATTAAGAAGTAAGTAAATTGAGTATAAACGGATAAGTAAAGTATTTGATAGTGGCTACTAAGGTCTTTTTGGAAATCAACAAAAGTGTTTTTTTATCATCCAAACATTTTTTTCTAAGAAAGATAACGACAAATTAATAAAAAAATCAATCTATCTCTGGCAAATTTGTCTAAATAAACGTTAAAACATAAAATATCAGAAATAAATTCTGAATGAATAACAATAAAGGAGAAATACAAACCCAATAACGGGCCATACTGACTACCATATCTTTCAAACAAAGATTGAATTAGATTGACTGAACTAAAACAGTGTTCTATGTTAAAGTACAAACTTATATATAGCATTTTATTATAATTACCTCATATATTAGCTAAAGGTTAACATTTATTACATTGCATGAATTCAACACACCACTTCCGATTTAAAAATCGTATCTTGTGTTTGTTTTAAAAATCATTCAATGCTTTAATACGTCAATTTAACATGAATACTAAAATAATGTGTATTGTCAAAATTAGAAAATTTATGAATTATTACAACTTTCTAACAATATTACCTGAACAATATGTATTGTTAATACTAATATGTACAAACCCTAATCACAGTAAAAACATGCTTTAGATATATCCATACATTTTCGCTTATTATAAGAGAGTTCCCAGCGCTCGACAAAGAAAGCTGCCCGGATGGCGGATATCGGAGGACCTTTTGTCATGGTTTGACAGGTTAAAATACGGAAAGCCTTAGCTGCAATTATGTAGCTCCTTCTTTATCGTATCCGTCAAGACTAAATAGAGCTAGGAAAGCCTGAACGTATCGTAAGAAACATGTTTGGAGAGGGCCATGCAAATTGCCGCAAAAAGACATTGTTAGAATACAGAACGATTAGTCTCATTGTAGCCACTACATATGCTAAATTCTCTTTAGTTTAAAACACAGTATTTCAAATTACGCATATCAATATTTATAAAAAAAACCAAAATGGGAATTAAAATTTCGACTGTGTACTGGGGCTCTGCCTCAGAGCTGCTCATTGCCCCCCCCCCCCCCCCCGGGGTGGCGGATAGCGAATGACCACTCGTTTAGCGGTTGTCGGGTTACGAGTGATGGCTTCGCCGAGGTAAACAAAAATTTGAAAGGAGTTACATTAGTGCAGCTAAATATTACATGCTGCCAAAAGAAATCTGCTATATTAACTTATTAACCGGTTAAATATGACAAAATATATATATGAGCTCCTATACTATGCTTATTCTGGTCATAGAAGGTTTGTAATGTTAATTTCATGGCTGTTTATATTTCATAAATCCATAACAATTCCAAGTCGTGAATGTGACATTATATACCATGTCCCTGACAGGAATAACATTTTGTTTTGTTCTCCAGTTTCTGTTAGCCACGGCTTTGTAATTTTTATCTGAGCTTTTTGGTTGTTCGGATCTTCAGATTTATTTTAATTATGCTGTCCTCCAAAGTTTCAGTTGGTGTCCAAAGTGAAATGTCCAATCAATAAACGAACTTTCAAAAGTTGTATCCAAAATAAGTTGAATTTCTATAACAGTCAGTTGGATACACCTATTACTGACTAGTGGTATATGATACTCATCCATTTTAATGAACTAACCAACTCACATACTACAGTAATGGAAGTGGGAGATTTGACATCACAATCTGGTTTAAACCATCATTTGTTTAGAAATGCTAGTACGAGCTCAGGACCATTGATGCAGTTACTATATTTTTGGTTGTTGGTTCTGGGGTTCGATTTGTGGATTGTCTTGTTTTGACAGTTTCCTTGGTGTTTGGTATTTTGTTATTACAATCACGCGTTGACTTGGCGTTAGTCAATAATGAATATTACTACGGTTATTATTGGATCACCGATGAACCCGCATGTATTCTACACACACAAATCCAGAAACACTACTTACCGTGTATTTATGTGTGCAGCACTTTGACAACAGAACGTTGCTCTAAATCTGATTAGCAATTTTTAGCTGTATCGTGGGGTATTGCTTTATTGAGAGTTGGAGTATCCGTAAGAATCCGGACCTTCGGCAGAAAAAAATGACAGTCCTTGTCAATTACGGTTAGATTCAAGCGCTAATGCCTGAAAGTTTACTTTATTATGTGAATTTATATTCTACAGATCCCTGTCATCGAGAACCTTCCAAATACAATCAGTATATCAGAGGATACGCCAGTAGGCACGCTGATACACACTTTTAATGCTACCGACACAGTTACCATTCCCGTTACATGTTCTATAACCGATGGATCTAACAGCCTTTTAGCGTTCACAGTACAAAATGTTCCACCCACTTCCACCACAAGTAAGTATATATATTGACGGGTATAAACCAGGCGTAACATCTATGGTTAATTCCGCCTAATGTCGACATTTGACTGTTTATAATGGTTCATTTTTGATTTACAGAAGGTAAATTCAAGATTTGATACTATATATATCCCACCCACACAATAAAGTAATTTTAACCTAAAAAGGGGTAAGAATGGCATATCTATGAGTTATATTTTTGCATATAAATTAATTACTTTTAAAAAACCGTAATATGTGTCGCCAGTCGCAGTTGTAAACAAATTGGAATAAGACGTAACAGTATAAAAACGTTTCAGAATGTGAGCCACGTCAACACAGTCCATCAAGACATGCTTGATGGTATAGGGACTTTTGAATGGTACACACTCGGGTCGCGGCTCTTTATTTAAAATATAACTATGTGTGATTCTGGTATGCCTAAGGCGACATCGTGTTAAAAGAATTTGGTCCCTACCCTACGACCTCTAAAAGTAATAAAACCTTTTTGGCAGACTATCTATTAAAAAACAGGAACCAGGTTTTTCTCTGTATCCATTTGTTTTTGGTGTTTTTTGTTTGTTTGTTTGTTTGTTTGTTTTTTTTGTTTTTTTTTTGGTTTAATGTCGTTTTACAGGAAAACTTATCTTTGTTATATAAAGTTGGAGTCGAGCCCACCTTGCCCGAATTTTGGCACTCTGTGATGAATATGCCATATGAGTTATCTAAATATCTAATTTCCGTTTTATTACTAGGACATCAGCAGTCGTCGAAAATTAAATCTCGCGAATATTTGGCAACAGGCGAACTCTAGGTATAAAGGATATTATATACTATATGTAGTACTTTATTTATTCAAATTATTAATATGCCTTAAAAATGATTTCTGTCCGTAAATTTTTTAAGCTTTCGGAGTTTATATCAAGACTGGGGCAACCTTAGATTACGACACTTGGTCTTCCTACGCGGCAACCGTATCATGTGATGATGGAAGCGATACGGTCAAAGGTGTGTTGACAGTTAAACTTATAAGGAACATAGTAAGTTTATACTATATATTAAATACGATATATGAGAGATTGTTGCTGTGAGAAAACATTTTTAACCGAGACAAAGGTTGACAGTGTATTTTTTCGAATTTCACTCTTTCATGTATATTTTTATTTTTTTACTAAACTGAATGTTTTTACAGAAATATTTGTCCACTTGACCAAAACTAAGCATTGTAAAGATAAAAACATGTCATTTACAAGCGCACTTAAGATGCGCGAACTTCACAAAGAGCTATAGATGAAACGGTGAACAAAAATTATTATCTGCAGACAAGATTGTAGATTATAACCCTGCCTTATCCAATAACATTACAGTTTAGTTTAGTTTAAACATATTTCATTTGTGCAATGAACAAACAGGATCAAACACAACTAATACAAACTTATGAAGTCTTCTCCGTTTAAATATTGATATAAGTATTATATGGACATGGTGTCATAATCAGAACAATGACAGGAAAGAGGATAAGGAATGAAAGAGTAAGAATTGATGACGATTTGTGTTTTTCTGTTTGTTTGAAAGGTGTTTTAACGCCACTTTCAGCAATTTTTCAGCTATATCATGGCGTCCAGTTTTTATTGGGGCAGGAAGCCGGAGTACCCGGAGAAAACCCCCGACCTGCGGTAGGAAAACTGGCAATCCTTGTCAATTAAGAGGCGATTTGTGTGTTGTTGTCGCTCGGTGTTATAGTTTCTCTTTTAGACATCAAGGAAAAATTTCTTTATGACATTATAGCTTACATTCATGAAGTATACTGAATAGTTTTACTCAATAATCAGGCCCCAATTTTTGAAAAGCATCTTATATTGATATTTTTCTTAAATTCATGACTAATTCCTCACATTCAAAATTTCCGGCAATCTGATTGGTTAATATTGGTGTTGATAAGTTGAAATCCTCAAATTTGAGATGTTTTTTTATGAAACCGGGCCCACGCTAATCTGTGTAGACTACTCACTCGAATCCAATGTTGTTATATACATAGACGCGCCTGCAAAACACTACAAGCTGCTTCTTTTGTGACTGATTCTTTATAGTAACTAGAACGACGGACTAACCCGTTGTATTGATTCGGGTGGTTAATTTTATGATAGCAATATAAGGAACACAACTGTAGTTTAATATGACAGGATTTTCACCAGACATGTCTGATAGGTCCTACGAATTTTGTTTTCACTGTAATCAGGACTAACATAACATTAAAAAAGAACTAAAGTTACGCTTTCACTGATTACATTTAATAGTTGCTAGTTGAGTAGGCGTACGTTTGTTTTGTACCCCTCACGGGTTTTCTTGTGCCGGAAAAAAAAATTTTAACGTAAAGGAGGACCGTATCCGGTACAAATTTGCGGACGTAATAATCTTTAATTGTTAATTATTTTTATTATATGACTAACATTTATCGTGATTTTGATTGACCAATGGTATTATGAAAAGTATCATGCAGAAGGTGTGTTAACCTCAAAGTAGATGTAAATAGACTGATATAAAAGTTTTGACTTTTGAGTAGCTAAAAAGTAGAATATTTATCACTTTTCAGTAGTTAAAAATATAAT
The DNA here is from genome assembly GCA_944474755.1 of Limnoperna fortunei. NCBI lineage: Eukaryota > Metazoa > Mollusca > Bivalvia > Mytilida > Modiolidae > Limnoperna > Limnoperna fortunei. Next base: position 12,854,407 of record OX104120.1, on the reverse strand, counting down.
TCAACAATAGGAAATAAGCATTAATTTGATTGGTTGAATTATGAATTTTATTCATAAGAGGATAGTGGCGGCCACGATTTTTTCTTGAGCACAAAAAATCACACGATACTTGAAAATTCACCTAACCCACAATTGTAAAATAGCTGTACAGCACATTTTATTGACGCAAATTTAAGTCTAATACCAATTTTAAGTGAAATTATACAAACTTCAGTATTTTTTCCCATTGAAATCACCTATATTCACCCGGCGCCATATTGAAAATCCTACACAACTTTTACTCACTTATTTTATTTGATAGTTTTTTAGTGAGCTGATGGAATCTCATCCTATTTTAAATTCTTTTTATCGACCCTATGAATTTTATAAACCATTTTTTATCAGTTTTATAACTTTTTATCATTTGTCTTGTTATTTCTGCCGTATATGTACATACCCCCCTCAAGTGTCCAGTGTACCTTCGAAGGAGCATGAGAAGGAAAACTCTACAAACCATCTATACTCCAAATAAAGTTGCACTTAAAATTAAAACTGTCAAAAGAAAAAAAATCAATCACAAATTAAGGAAGAGCATGTTTTGCCATATAAAATGGATAGAAAAAAGGCCATGGAAAGTAAAATCGATGCGGCGGAACGCCAATTCAATGTGACTTTTGAGACTACCCCAGACAATTTTTTTCTATTTTTCTCTGCTGCTGCGTATGAGATGTTCAAAAGAGTAACATTAGACACTCCTACAACCGATAGCACTGGAGCAATTGTCTACGAATGTGTTTCAATCCATCATGAAAACAACAAATTCTTTGTATTGAATTTTTATAACTCAAAATGCAAAGTACTACTAAATGGACAGATAGATACTGTGGTCAAATATATAAACACTATTTCTATCCCTGTTTTAGAAATTTTAGACCAAAATCCAACTTCAAATCTGTCAATGAAATAATTAAAACTCAATGTAGAGAATATATAAATTTTAACTGCTCAGAAGATCGAGATACTGAAAGATCACACCAAACACAAATTATCGCTTGTGGCAGTGAAAACATCGGACAAATTTCAATAGTGAAATCAAACCCGATTACAACTTCAAGTGACAATCTCAATGGTACAACATCAACATCAACTTCAAGTAATAACCATGACAATCTCAATGTATATCCATAATTTCCAGGTTGCAATCAACCATGTGATGACTCAGCAACATCTATTGCATGTGACAAATGTAATGCCTGGTTACATTGTAAGTGTGAAAATCTAATGCCATCTGAAATTAATAACTATGAAACAAATCAAAGTTCAAAATATGTCTGCAAAGGCTGCCATGTGCAAAAAGATTGCCATTCAGAACACACCATAACAAGTTCCGATATAAACACTTTAGTCTTAGAGACACAATCTGTCAGATTAAAACCATCTCGTGAGTGTCACCGTAAGCCACAATTACAAATTTGCTCTGGTGATCAGACAACAACTCGTACCTCGAATCAAGCTCTAAAGCCACCAAATACGAAACCAAATCTACAAATTAATGACAACAGTAACTTCCCACTGTCTCCAACTACAGATAGTTATAGAGTTCAAAACCCACTGAACTATAACCATCTAGAGAAAGAAATCCTACATTTAAAGGACTGTCTAGAGAAAAAAGAGAAACTCTTAAGAGCTAAAGACTCAACTATCTATAAGTTACAGTCAGACATATCTACTCTGCAAAAAGAACTAAATAGTAGTAAATTATATGCAATCTCCTTAGAGGCAGATAAACTTGATCTTGAACACTCTCTACGTCTGCATAAAATGAAACAAGCACAATATTCAGATTCACAGGAACACCAGCAAGCTCAAAATCAACAAAACAATACGCCTTCATGCAGTAACAACGACGAATCGATAAAAGTTTGGCATCTGGAATAGAGAATCAAACATCTTGAATTCAAAATTTTGAAACAGGAAAATAGAGTAACAAATCTTACAGACAGAGTAAATGATCTAAGATGTGAAGCTAATCATAGACCAAACCGCTTCCAAAAGCGAAAACGGAACTATACTTGCACAACAGAGAATAACCCTGATGAGCCAATTCTGAATCCAGGTTTCGAAGAAGTCAGCTGTTTTAATACCGGTAACCTATTTGATCTCAATGTTGACTTTAGAAACGACGAAGCAATTCACCGGGAGAACAATGGTTGCTATATTAAAGATCAATTTGAATCTTTTTAAAGAAAACCCGCTCAACAAAAGTGAAGCAAAATGTGCAACCTCGTCACCTTATACAAACACAACTTCCACGATTGAAACTGAAGGCACATCCTCCGCCCCATCAGATGCCACAAATTTACAATCGGTAGAGACTCCTGTAAATATTGTTAATAATTTTAACTTTTATACTGAATCACATCTGGAAGTTTTATCTTTTAATGATGAAGGATTTTACTCTAACAAACTGTATGTAGAAACCCTCACCAAAAGAGCCGAAATTTTACTGCGGGAACACTGGATCCACTCGAGAGAAAAACATCAGATCACAGAAACTCTCCCAAACCACGACCATCATACAAAATGTTTTGATGATGATGATTCTGACGAACCACTTGAAAGAAAAAGAGGTCAGTACGGTGTCTCAATTTTATATAGAAAAGCGCATCTTATCACACCTCTACCTGATGGAGGAAACAAACTTGTTGGTGTAAAACTGAACACAAAAAATCCAATGGTACTTATATGTGTATACTTACCATCTAGAGGGAGCAATTACTCAAGAGACGGCTATCTGAGTGTGCTTGGTGAACTATCAGAAATTATCAATAAATATCAGGATAATGCTGAAATTATTATTGGAGGTGATGTACATGTAAATGCCTAATTACACAGAAACTCTACTAATCCGAGGCTTGCATCTGCATGTAACACTAAGCCAACTTTCCACCACTTTAATGGTACAGACACTTCGCAGATCGACTACTTCTTGTCAACAAAAGAATACTCAGGAAAGTATGTGACATTTTAGCGTGAAGTATCTAATACTTCTACACACGACCCAATTATGTTGTCTTTGTGAATTACCGGTACATGGAACAAATTGTCAGATATTGCTGTGAATAGAACAACAACTAGGAAAATAAAATGGGAGAAAATTGACACTGAGGAATATGAGAAAAAACTTGCAGAAAAACTTCTAGACCTTCCCGTTCTAAATTTGACTACATATTCTTGACAACTTATGTGCATCTATGGTAGAAACAACGTCAGAATTACAACCGTCAAAGGACTACAACAAAAAAGACCGAAACCTTGGCCTCCAGAAATATATGAAACTATAAAAAACTGAAAAACTATATTTTCATAAATGGAAACAGGAGGGACGCCCAAAAAATGAAAGTGTAAATTATGTCAATATGAAAAAGTGTAAGCAAAAACTAAGAAAACATGAGGCAAACAAGAGACAGTCAAAGTTCAACCAAATTATGGAACTAAGAGAAACTTATACAAAAACATTTCACCAGCTAGTCCGTGAACAAAGAGATAACTTCAGTAGTACAACTTCACTACTTAGAATCAACGGCAAGGTACTCAACTCTACAGAAACAATTATAGAAGGATGTGCTGACTATATTCAAGAGATAGCAACACCTGTTGAAGATACAAACTTTGATGAGAATTTCAAAACTATTGTCAAAGATGATGTCAACATTTTATTAAGCATTTTCAAGCAAACCTCACAACCGCTTTCTCCAGTGACTGAAGACAATTTATAAGATCGTTCAAAAATGGAAAATCTCATGACCCGATGGACAAAACGTTTCAATCGAGCACATCAAATATGGAGGTGATACTCTAGTTCAAATCTTGACAAAGATATTGAATCTAATCCTTTCGTCATGTTACCTGACATGCCTCACTGAAATCGGGAATTAGTAATCCAATATATAAAAAGGGATGAAAGCCAATGCAAGACCCCAATTCATACAGGAAAATCACAGTGACAAGTACAATAGGAAAAATTGTCGAAAAGATTCACCTATCTAGAAATAATGAAAAAATTCGTAATCATCAAAATCGTTTACAAAACGGTTTCACGGAAAAAGAATCACCTCTATTGCTGCACTAATAGTTACAGAAATTAGAAATGAGGCTCTTGAAATAAGAAACCGATTCTTATAGCGCTGACAGATGCCCAAAAAGCGTTTGACATTGTATGGCATGATGGTCTACTAAGAGAAATCAACAACACGGGAATTTCTGATAAAAATGTGTTACTTTTCCTCAATTGGTACACTGACCTTTCTTCCTGTATTAAATGAAGAGGACAACTTTCCCGTCCTATTACTGAATACCAAGGTGTTCGCCAGGGGGGAGTCTGGTCCCCACAGCATATAAAGTCTTCATCAATTCCCTGCTACATATATTTGAAGAACACAAACTGGGTGCTCACCTAGGAACCATACATTGTGGAGTCCCTACAGTAGCGGATGATGTAACATTAGTATCAAATGATCCAAATGAGTTACAAATTATGCTTAATGTACAATCTGACTTTGCCAATAAACATAGATACATTATAAGTTCTCAAAAGTCCTGTGTTTTGGAAAAGGGTAATAAGGAAAACAAACAATGGACCTTAAATAGAGAGACCTTACAAACTCCAAAAAGCGCTACTCACCTTGGTATCCAGCGTGACAATTACTCGATATCCGGGACTAGCCAAGCAGTCCCTTCTCGAATTCAAACAGCTAGACGCACTGTATACTCACTCATGAGAGCAGGTTTGCACGGACTTAACGGTCTGAACCCCATGGTGTCCGTACATCTGATACAATGCTATGTCATCCCACGGTTGCTATATGGACTAGACATTATAAACATATAACAATCGGCTATCTAGATATTTTAATAGACTCATTAACCAAATCCAACATCTTTTCTACGAGGATTGCTAATGCAGGAGCTCTCCTGTTAGTCGGACAAATTCCTATAGACATCGCACATTTTCTCATCAGATGCAAATCCCTTCAACATGTGAGAGCTCTATATGTGAACAAACTACATTCAGAACTGACACCCGGATATGATGCTGAGACTGCTACTGAACTAACTTCAGACAATCAGCTATTGAAGCTAATTATTTTGTTCCTAAAACCTGAAATGACAACCAAAACCAATTACATTATTTCAACTAATAGTACAGTTTTGTCTCTGGCTCATGGTGAGGTTATGTACATATGTAGGTATTGATTCCCTTTTTTATCATTTTATCCCGCATGAATTTCCATTTTTTATCCTTTTTATTCCACATTATTGCTGTTTTCTTTTTTTATGAAAATAACTTTTTACCCTTAACACTGAAGAAAATTTGGTGGTTCGCCTGGTATAGGCGGAATCTACAAAGAAGACAAGACAAGATTAAAATTATCAGCAAATCAAAATCATTCTTTTAAAACATTCTATTTCTTGATATTGTTTCAAAATGATTGACGTATATGCAACATTAATTGATGTAACCGTATATGGACTAATACTGCTCTATTTCTCTGTGTTTTGTGATGCGCGCTTAAAAAAGAGGGTCTATAATTTTAGTAGTATGGATGTTATATACCCAACTAAAATGTATTTACAAACAAAATGTTCATTTCACTCAAAAGTCTTTGTTGTTCCGTTGTTGTCAAATGATTCAGAATCTAACGTGCAAATAAATTTTTTGAAGTTCTACTGAGGAACTCCACTTTTTCCATTTTAACACTGGACGCCATGATATAGCTGGAAAAATTGCTGAAAGTGGCTTTAAACCAATCTTGCAATGTATCCCTAGATAGAATTGGACATAAAGTGTCAAAACGAGACTTAATGTTTGTTATTTATAATGACAACATTCACTCACGGGGAGGGGGAGTTAACTAAGGATACTTTTAGGTACGGTAGAGGTCTGCGGACGGAGATTTCAAAACCCACCCTAGTCATGTATATTTGATGTTATAAAATGGGACCTAATCATATATTGAATTTTTAAACTAGACCTATTCATATATTTTATTATTGTACTTCAACATTAACAAAACAGTCCATTAACTACCAAAATGTTTATAAAACATAAAAATTAAAGCGGCATCATAAGGCACAAATGTTTTATTGTCTTTAGAAGCTCTTGACGGCACAATGACAGAGAATCTCTTGCTTTAACATCTGTAGGCATTCCTATCAAACGCATTAGCGCCCATTTATTATCACTGCACAACAAATGCTTTACTGGTTTATTTAACAACATATAGCCATTTCGTTTAATCCAGTGATGTTAATGTAGCGCCTAATTTGTTAAGTCCCCTTTGAGAATAAGGGGCGTTGATATATTTAGATAATTTACAAATACACAATGATATATTTTAATGAAAAGAGCTAGCTTTTCATTAGCTACAATAATGTAGCTCCTTTTTTATGGACGGAACTATAAAGAGGTCTCATTACTCGTAATGGAGCAAAACACTCTTGGGATTTATACATATTTTACGCTATTAAATTGCTATTTTGGTTTAATTTATATTTTTTCTTTCTCCGCCGTTCAGCTGACATTTTTACAATGCCTTATTAAAAATAATTCGTTAGTTTTACACTTTACTCGTAATCATGGCATTGTTGACAAAATTGAAATTGTGGAGTGTAGAATTGTCGAATCGTATCGGTAAAAATTTGATCCCAGCTAATGCAATAAATCCGAAAAAAACTTGATCCGGATGACAATTTTTACCAAATAGATCAAGAAATTATGCACTTCCGGAATTCAAATTTTGACACAGTGCCATGATTACGAGTAAAGTGTAAAACTAACGAATTAGCCGTTGTATAAATTATCAGTTAAACTTCAAAGACATTAAAAAGTATGTAGCAAATTAAGGAAACAAAGTACCAATAAGAAATTAAGCACTTCCGGAATTCAAATTTGAATGTGAATCACTCCAGGCTTGCTCTATTACGAGTAATGGGACCTCTTTGTAGCTCAGTCTATAAAAAGGAGCTACATTATTGTAGCTACCTTTTAATATATTTTGGAAATATACAAAGAGATCCTTTCGAGCCGCACACGCACATTACCCTTTATATACTAAGTTGCATCATCCCAAACCGCAGACGCATTAATGTTCTTATTGTTTTAATTATAACTGCATCTTTCTTTGTGTTTTGAAACATTAACTTGATTGAAAATATATTTGTTCTTGAAAGATATGAAAAGAATGGTTTTTTTTTATTTTTTAAGCATGTAAAAAATAACCTATAAGTAAAAAATGTTCTAATGTAACTTTAGTCTGTTCTTTCGACATTGATATTGTAAATGACCGGCAGGTGCCGCTAGATATGCACACCAACCCAGAACGCCAGGTACCATCCCTTTGTTCATCGTTATTACAGAAGACAAACAATCAAGACATTACATATTATTGAACTTTATTTGATCAAATAAAACAAATCGATGATACGGGAGTGTTCCGGAAACGATAAGTCATTAAGAGACAAAAAGAGGTAATTACAAAACAGACAGACATGTTAATTCTCTAATTTTGACGTAATATTTCAACCGCTTGACCGGTGTGGAAAAAATATTTCTCGTCAATAGTGAATTTGTTGTTCTCAGCATTTGATTGGTTACAAATAATAACGTCACAATAAGAACTCATGACGTCATAAACAAAACACTTTAAATGTACCGCGTATTCACGTCATGAACGTAAAATTGGGGTTGGGAGAATTTATATCTCGCCAAGGCTCGGACTTAATATTCCATAATTTAACTATCTCGATTAGAGAAATCCGATAATCCACTCGTACCAATGTCAGATCCTATATTTTTTCTAATTTTTGCGTTATATTCAAACCGCTTGGCCGGTGTGGAAAAAATAGTTCTCATCACTAGTGAAAATTCTGTTCTCAGCAGTTGATTGGTTTAAAATAATAACGTCATAATAAGAACTCATGATGTCATAAACAAAACACCTTCCATTTACCGCGTATTCAAGTCATAAACGTAAAATTGAGGTTGGGAGAATTGTACTTCATTCAGTAAATTTACTACTTTGTAAAATTAGAGAAACAGAATCTTAATTACATCGGTACTCTTGAATTCACGGATTTCTCCAATCTCGATAGTTAAATTATGGAAATTTAAGTCCTCGCCAAGGTTGGAACTTAACATTCCATAAGGCTCGGACTTAAATTTCCATAATTTAACTATCTCGATTGGAGAAATCCGATAATCCATTCGTACCAATGTAAGATCCTAGAATTTTTTACATTTACATTTAGTTGAAAATTCCATGATTAAAAATGATAATTCCAAGTTTAAAGTTGGAATTTTCAAGATTAAAGTTGATAATTCCAAAGATAAAGTTGGAATTGTCAAGATTCAAGTTGGAATTTCCAAGATTAAAGTCGACAAATTAAAAAATAAAAAAGCTTTTTGTTTTTTATTTTTAGCCTCCTGTTATAAATAGTTTGCCTACCACTATTAAAATATCAGAGGACCTTGCGACACGGACGCTACTACATGCACTTAACGTTACAGATGCTGAATCAGATGTCCTGACATGCGTACTAACTACATATACATCTTTATTTGAAGTGACTCAAGTAAACGGTATGTAAGCGTGTATGCTTGATATGAAATATTTCAACAAAAAGTATGTAGTTTGCTCAACAGTTGTTCAATTATGTCTATTTTTGGGGGTAAGAAGCATGAGGACAAATAACCAATTCCTATTTTAATAATTATGGCTATTACCATCATTAAAGGCCATAATTGTATATTTGAAGTTTTCACAATGTGTGAGAACTGTATATCAATTTATATCATCTCGAGTTATTTAATTTCAACAAAATAATAAACGAGGCTCTGACGAGATTATTAGTCTGCGCATGTGTGAACCAAGATGGTCGGTTTGAATTTTCAAGGATAAAAATATGTAAAAAAAGTGTTGCAAAGGATGATATGCTGGTGAATTTAGTGACAATTTATATGAGTTTAAATTTTTAAACAAGCCTACAAGCTTATGAATTCGAAAACCAAAGGAAAAAATGAAAAGAAAAGAAAACAGTCAGAGAATCAAATCACAAGCAGTGAAAAGCCAGGTAAACAAAACTGTAAACACGAACTCAGTATATTAAATGTAAACAAAAACAAAGACCTTGACCCGAAAATGAATGCTGCAAATAACGTGAATCCAATAGCTCAGAATTTTGGCTCGCCAATATTCACTGGTGGAAATTACCCATCTTTACAAAACGTCCCAAGTCAAAGTTATAGTCAACAGTCGCCAATTCAAAGTTTTTACAACGTACCATATACCCCACAAGGCCCTGTACCTCAACCTCAACAAATTTTCCATTCAACTATGACTCAACCAATAGATGCGGCAAAAATAGACAACCTGACCACGAAAATAGAACAGATGTTCAGTAAACTGTCATTATTAGACACTCTTTCTGAAAAAATAAATAAATTCCAGTCGACTATGAACACCCTAGTAACAAATGTTAATGATGTGACCAAAAGGGTAGCCGACGTCGAAAAGAGTATTAGTTTTATAAGCGAACAATATGAAAATAACGCGAAAGAAAATAAAACTATTCAATCAGAAATAAGAGATATCAAGGTTAATAACGATGAAATGTATGGAAGTGTCTCTCGCCTTACAAAAGATCTAGACGAGTTACGCGAACGACACATTGACTTACAAATACGTTCGATGAGAGTAACGAGAATGAACAGAGCGAAGAAACGGGAATAATTCTAAAAGACTTTATGAAAAATAACCTAAAAATAGAGCAACCGATTGATTTTGTTAGAGCCCATCGCTTCGGCAAAAAAGATAAAAAACCGAGACCGATAGTGTGTCGATTCAAGTCATATAACGACAGGGAAGCAGTACGTAAAAAAGCGTCAAACTTGAAAGGGACAATTTTTAGCATTAACGAGCAATTTCCCAAGGAAATAATTGATAGAAGACGAGAATTTTGGCCTTATTACAAAGAAGCTAAAAATCAAGGAAAAAGGGCGTATTTCAGAAGAGACAAACTTTTTATTGACGGAAAACTATTCGTAACAAGGGTACAAAACCAAGATGTCAATGAAAATAAAACCGAGCGCCTTAGTAGAAACACAATATATGAAAAACAAGGCGCGCGACCGAAACAACACCCCCCGCAAGAGCCCCCTAAACGACGATGACGAAAGTGCTATGTTTTATTAGGATCACCACGGAGGATTACATAATTGTAGTAAATCTGATTACTCAGATGGAACAGACGACCTTGACAATAGCCGGGATCAAATCAACTCGGACAAAATACATACTCTGCAAGTTCTGTCATTAAATGTGTGCGGTGTCAAAAATAGACTGAACTATCCTGAGTTTAAATCATTGTTAACAGACTTCGACATAGTGTGTTTAACCGAGACAAAATTGGATGACTTCGATACTATTAATACCAATGAGTTTATATTTAAATATAAGAATAGAAAGAACTTTATAAATAAATCTGGCGGTATAGCCTTAGGGTTTAAGCCGTATCTCAATGATTATATAAAAGAAATACATAGTGATTGTGAATATGTTCTTTTGTTTAGTGTAGATAAACAGGTGTTGAACTCTCCTCAAGATATTATATTTGGTATTGTATATATGTACCCCCTGAAGGTAGTTCTTATGCATCTATGGATGCCTTTTTTGATATTGAAATTGAACTACAAAGAGTGTGTAGAAAATCTGAATTTGTGTGTTTATTAGGTGATATGAATGCAAGAATTGGAAATTTAAATGATTTCATTGAACAAAACATAACCGATGACTTTTTTACAGAAAACATTATAGATATAAATGAGTTTAATGATGTTAAAAATTTAGAAGAATTAAACGTTCCGCTATATAGAAACAGCCCAGACCTAACTATTAACGGTCTTGGAAAAAAATTTATTGATTTTTGTAGAAATAATAATTTCTATATTTTTAATGGTAGAGTTGGAAAGGACCGTCAAGGAAAACCAACTACCAAAAATAATACTGTTATCGATTATGTCATTAGTACTACAAATGTATTTCCTTTTGTAAAGGATTTTGAAATTTTGGATTTCAGTTCATTAATGTCTGATGTTCATGCCCCTTTATCAATCAAATTTTTATCACCCTTCTCAATAAAACAACCCCCAAATACTTTACTTAAGCCGAAGATAAGAAAATGGAAACCAGAGGCTAGAAATGTTTTTGAAAACAATTTGTGCTTAGATAGAATTGATACTTTATATACCAACTTATTACTTTCGTCCGTAAATATTGATCAAGTTAATAATACTGATGTTAACAATTATATACAAGAAATTGTAACTATTCTGTTAAAATCTGCTGAAGATACATTTGGTCTTTCAGAACAAACAACAATTAAAGGTTTAAATGAAAATAAGGACCATAGAAAACTATGGTTTAATCATGAATGTAAACTCGCTAGAAAAAATTTTAGAAGAGCACAAAGATTATATAAAAAAAATATGGTTCTAATTTATTCGAAACTAGACTTAAACTGGCTGAATCGAATTATAAGAAAGTAATGGACAATAATATAACCAGGTTTAACAGAGAAATGCAAGAAAAAATGAGAACCATGAGACTTAAAAGACCATTAGATTTTTGGAGAATTTTCCGTCAACGAAAAAGAGAAAATACTACTATTTCTATGGATACATTATTTAATTTCTTCAAAGATATCAATAAAAACCATTATGAAATTTGCAATGATTTTAATATCCTGAATGAAATTAACAGAGAAGAAGATGATTCAAATGACATTTTGAATGTTACAATAACAAAAGAAGAAATATGTAAGGCTATAAGGTATGCAAAAAATAATAAAGCGCCCGGGGATGATAATATTATAAATGAGTATATAAGCGCAGCATTTAATCGTATGAGTGACATATTTGTTTTGATATTTAATTTAATCTTTGATACGGGAATTGTACCCGAAGCATGGTTAACTGGTATAGTAGTTCCTATTTATAAACAAAAAGGGGATAAACTAGAGCCAAAAAATTATGGACCAATAACGTTGCTTTCTTGTATAGGAAAAATTTTCACCTCAATTCTGAATAATAGATTAAATAGTTTTCTAGATGATTCTTTCTTACTTCATCAAAACCAAGCTGGTTTTAGAAATGGCTTTTCTACTAATGATCACATTTTTTCGCTATACTCATTAATAGAACTTCTTAATTTACGAAAAAAGAAACTCCATTGTGCTTTTATTGATTTTGAAAAAGCTTTCGACTTTGTACATAGAAATTCACTGTTTTACAAATTACTTGGATATAAAATAAAAGGAAAGTTTTTACGTATTATACAGAACATGTATGAAGATGTTAAATCATATATTAGACATAATAATGAGTCTTCTGGTCTTTTTAAGTGTGAAATGGGAGTAAGACAGGGAGAAAACCTTTCACCGTTACTATTTTCATTATACCTTAATGATTTACAAGCATACCTAGAGGAATTGAACATAAAAGGAATCGAGTCTGTCAGTCAAGATGTGGAAGCTGAACTTAACATTTTTATAAAAATTTTACTGTTTTTGTATGCCGACGATACAATATTATTAGCGGAATCAAGTGAAGACCTACAATTAATGCTTGATCATTTTGCATACTATTGTGATAACTGGAAGCTTAAGATAAATATTGAAAAAACCAAAATTCTTATTTTTTCAAAGGGAAGACATTCTAGAAACCTTAAGTTTTACTTTTATGGTAAAGAGATTGAAATTGTCAAAAGTTATAAATATTTAGGTGTATATTTGCTAGAAGTGGTTCTTTTTTAACCACACGTAAATATCTTAAAGAACAAGCTACTAAAGCTATGTATGGACTGTTACAAAATTGTAGAAGAAATAATTTATCTATAGATTGCCAACTAGACATGTTTGATAGAATGATTTTACCTATATTATTATATGGGTCAGAAATCTGGGGCTTTGAAAATATTGATATTCTAGAAACAGTTCATCTGCGTTTTTGCAAGACTATTCTCAAGCTGAAAAATACAACACCAAACAGTATAATCTATGGAGAATTAGGCAGATTTCCAATAGCGCTCTCAGTTAAAATACGAATGGTTAAATTTTGGTGTAGACTTATGAATGACAATAAAAACAAAGTTTCTTCAATTTTATGTAAGTTAGTAAATATTCATTTTAACAACTATGGTCATGAAAGCAAGTGGGTATTATTTGTTAAAAACATTTTGGATAATTGTGGCTTATCGAATTTATGGAGAGATCCAAATCAATATCCAACAGAATGGATAGAAAAATGTGTTGAGTTAAGGTTAAAAGACCAATTTGTACAAGAGTGGTCTTCAGACATTTTTAATTCGTCAAAAACAGCTTGCTATAGGATATTTAAAACTAAATTTGAGTTCGAAAAATACCTTTCACTTTTACCATCAAATTTAATGTTTAGTTTATGTAAATTTAGATGTTGCTCTCATAAGCTACCAATTGAAGTAGGCCGATGGAAAAACGTGCCAAGACAAGAACGAACTTGTAATTTATGTAGCTCAGGAGAAATTGGAGATGAATATCATTATGTTATGTCATGTAACTCTTTTAGTAAAGAACGAAATCAGTATTTGCCAAAATTTTGTCAAACAAGACCAAATGTTATGAAATTTAATTAATTATTCTCATCAATGGACATTACAGTTCTCATGAAATTAGCCAAATTTACACAAATTGTCATGTCAAAGGTCGTCCCTCCTGGTTAGCTGAGTTAAAGAATATTGTAACTTGATTTGTATCACACATGCATTGTTTGTTATGAATTTATTTATAAATTCTCTGTAACAAAATGTTTATGAGAAATAAAGTATTCGTATTCGTAGTTTTGTTGAAATTAAATTTGGAGAGATGACATTAAGCAATATACAATTCTATTATTATGCAACGAAAAATGTAATTTGCGTGCCGGCCAATACTGTAACGCGAAAACATTTCGTCGTTGAAACACGGATTAAGATGTACTTAAACAAATTGACAGAATAAATAGGATGTTTATTATTCAAACTTAAGTTTTCTTTTTTTGTTAACTGCAACCATTTTCAGCCTTTGTTTGATGCGCGGTTAGAAGATTTAATACACGGTCAGTGGGTACGAGTGCTCAGATTGAAGCAATGCGTACAGTAACGGGAGGTACACAGTTAAGATCGCTTGAAAAACTTTACAATGAAACGGGTTGGGATAGGCTCGCTGAGCTAAGAAGACGGCATAAAATTATAATTATGTATAAGATGATTAACGGGGAGACGCTTGAGTATCTGCGCAATCTTTTGCCGGATACTCTGTTCGACCTTAATCACCATTTTACACGTCAATCACACAATATTGCCAACGTCCGAACGAGAATATCGTTGTAACTTTTTTCTTCCGTCTTCCATTAAACTGTGGAATAACCTTCCAATAGATGTTCGGAACTCTAAATCTCTATAAATATTCAAATCAAAAATAAAACCAGAAAGTACTTTAAGCGTCTAGCATACTATAACGTTGGCAGTAGAATACTCACGTCTTACATACCAGGTTGCGCATGAACAGTAGCTCATTTAATTAGCCCCTGTTCGTGTGAAATTTGGTTGACAACCCTAATTGTACCTGTGGCTTGAGAAAGTCAGCCAGCCATTTCTTATTGTTCTATGAAAGCTATACTGTCCTTCGAAAAGAACATCATTTTACCCGTGAATTTTCATGTTCAAATTGTCAAAGACCTCGTTCTTTACTGATACTCCATTACTCCAGAAAAATAACGAAATAATTCTTAAGGTGAAAGGATTTTTTTAAGCGGTTTTTAGATACTTAATAATTATATTTTGTAATAAACTTATCTGGTGTATCTCATTCATTTTCAGGAGACGAATTTATATAAGCTTTGTAGCTTGTTTTCGAATCCTTGTCGGTATTTTCTTGTCAATATACTGATATGAATAGAAATAAAATATGTTTAAACTAGGTACGAGTTAGTGTTCGTGGCAACATTAAAACAATAAGAATAACAAATATTGTGCTTGAATTCCGTTGTTGTAGAACAATCTTTACACGTGGAGATGCGTACCTTATGCAAGATGTGCATGGTTAGACAATTTAAAATGTTAGTATACTTTAAATAAAATTTACTAACCTTGTATATCTCGACCTACGCGTTTGCGCCATTTAAAATTTACTAACCGTGTATATCTTGTATTTGGTCGATCACTACTCGTGTAACTAATAATACTATGATATTATTACGTGATGATTACGGTATTGGCCTAGTTGTTGGTCCAAAGCTTGCTGAATTGGCCTGAGGCGCAGCCAAGGACCAATTACTATACCAATACCGAAATCATCACGTAATGAAATCTTTATTAACTAGCTGAAATCAATTAGGCAAATACAGGTTGGAATCAGGCCAATACCGATATTGGACTAGTCAGCAAAATACATTACATCGGCAGTTTGAAATATTAAATTAGTTAATTAATAATCTGTTATATTGTAGGTATATACGGTATTTACCTTAAAGGTGGAACTGCTCTTAATTATGACGTCAAATCTTCTTATGTCTTATCTGTCACCTGCAGTGATAAAAGACGTGGTGATACTGAAGAACTAACAGTTGATCTTATCCGAAACGAGGTAAAAACACAAGCGGAATCCAATATTAACTTGTTTTCTGATATGAGTCATGAGCACGTTTGTCACACAAAAAACTTGACAACATACGTAGTCTCCATCATCCAGACGCATATATATAGTTGCATCCGGACGCATATATAGTTGCGTGTGGTATCACGTTGTTGTAATTTCTCTACCAATAGGTGGAGACGAAAAAGCCATTCTCTTGATTGTGCATAGCAATAATAATTGTTTAATTATTTGATAAATAAATATTTATTACAAATATTGAAATGTAAACTTTGGTACAATTTTTATACTCTTCTTGAACGCATGAGATGAAGTAATTTTTTAGACAATAAAAATATCATCCAATCAAATTCTTACGCCAAGTTTAAGACGCAATGATAACGATTTCTTTATGGAGATAAATCCAGTCGCACAAATGCAATTAAAGCGCCTGGATCAAAGACAGTAATTATATAATTGCGTTTTATATGATGGATAACAGCTTAATGATAGACCTGATATGATTTTGTGTTTGAATATAGGAATTAACATCGTTTTAAATGGATTTATTGGTATATCAACAAGACCTATTCTCTCACAAATTGAAGTCTGATATTCTGACTAATCCATTGAAAACGGAGTTAAATCATTATAAGTCGTTAAATTCCAATAACACTATTAATATTTTCCCTAAGCTAACGTCTTTCTATTGTTTTTTGTTTTTGGTTTTTTGGAAGTGTGATTTACCTTACTTTTTTATAACATATCTGATGTAGAGTGTAGCATTTTGTTTGTATTCTTAGGAGATAGGACATGGTCTTTTTCAAACATGATAAGGATATTGAAACACACCGGTCCCAACACCCTAATATTGACCGGTCCCTTATACAAGGAAAATGTCATGAATTTAAAGCGTATAATTATTTTATTAGTTTTTACGTTCATGTACAAAATGTAATCCAATCACCAAAAATTCTGTCTTTTAAATATTTCAATTTATTCAGTATAGATTGAGTAAATAACTAACTGACACTGAAATGAATAATAGTTTGTTTGTTTGTTTGAATGGTGTTAATGACCCTCAGCAATGTTTCTGCTAATCACGGCGTCCAGTTTTTATATTGAGGGAGAAGGCCGGATCACCCAGAAATCTGGAGTCGAGCCCAACCGGGCTCGCACTGAGACTCGAACCCGCAACTTAAGTGTTGACAAACCAACGTTATCAATAGTAGATGAACTACCTTTAACCACGCGGCCCCTGAGACACCCTCACAAAGTATGAATCTTTAATCTTTGATATTCACATTTTAATGAAAAGTACGATATTTAGTTTAGTTATCAAAAATAATAATATTGCATACTTAGTATCCATGGTTATGTACTTGTATCACTCAAACACATTAATATATATTTCTTTTTTTCAATCTAGCCTCCTTCTATAGTTAATTTACCAATGAGTTGTGAGATACCAGAATACACAGTATCGGAGACACTTGTTTACGCAGTCTCAGTCACGGATCCTACGAACGACACGGTCACGTGTACACTTCTGACGTTCACATCAACATTTTATATACAACTTGGGGAAAGTCTGTTTGGTAAGACAAGGGGAAATAATTGCTGTAATATATTTTATAATGTTATATTTATATATATGTCTGACGAAAACATTCGACTATAAACAATTGTAATGTTTTAATAAAATTAACCACAGAGGTAAAAAAAACTTTTTTGTTCCCCGGTAAATAATCTTTAAATTAAATACCAAATGGTAGCGGTTCAAATAAAAACAACCAAAATTTCGTAAAACTGTCACTCATTAAACAATACAGGATTAGTATTGGTCAAAAGATATAATAAAACAATTATGACCCTCTACCATTACGAGAGAAGCATTTTGATTTGTAAACTCTTGTGGGTTGTTTCCTTCCGGCCCATCTATTCGTGTTTACAAAGCTGAATCTTTCCCAGAAGAGAGTGCCGTCTTAACATGACTTGGGGGAGTTTGTAACGTCCTACACCGACAAATTAATGCCCTTGGTCGGACGGAAGAGGGTCGTAATTGTATACTACTTAGTTACGGTAGTGCGAATTGCATATGTCTGTTGAAGAGATAATTAAAGCAGCTATTACATAATAATTCTATTAATGTAATTTATTTATATTATGTGCTTTGATTGGATGAAAACACTTAAATTACGTCATCTCAGATAATTTATAAATCAATATTTTCTCTGAGCGGACTACTTTCAGTATCCAATGTAAACCAGATGACGTCCTCCGGGCGTATCGTAAGGAAGAAGGGATAATGTTTTGTCTGCTGCAATGATTTCTTATTAAATCGATTGAAATTTCAAATTAAATCTTAGATAAATAATAAATAGGATTTCTTTTGTTGTTTTTTTTCTATTAATATGTACAAAACCTAGATTCCTTTGGTACTGTGTTTTGCATATTCCTACGTTTACCGGTCTTGATAAATTTTGCAGCTTTGAAACTCGCAACGATTATTTCAGGGATTTTAAGGATTAAACACTGTGTTTTATGAAAATATTAATGTTTAACTCCGGCGACTCCCTCGCAAACTGAATAAAGTCCTTCACATTTAGTTTGTGAGGCAGTCGCCAGAGTTAACACGTTGATAATTGTTTAAAACCAAGTGTTTAATCCTAATAATATTTTTAAATTGCAACGGGGAAATATTTTTTAGTATTCAAGACTTTGTATTAATGTTTTATGTTTTAATTATTTACGAATATTTTTAATAGATGTAATATACCAATTTATACATGTGTATTTTGTAGAGTACGACGTGTATTCCAGAAGTAGCCCAGGCTTTGACTATGACGTAAAACGAAGTTACACTCTAAATATAGAATGTAAGGATGCACGTAGGAGTGTCTCGTCAGTTTTCTACGTGTATCTTCTTCGTAACAAACCACCAAGATTTCTTAATCTACAAGGCAAGTAAAATAACAAATCGAGTAACATGAGTAATGAAGCACATCTATACACTTCTTCTACTTTGACTATATATACCTTTCGCCTTTGACTGTTCACCACTATCTAGAACAGAACTAATTCGGAATATTATATTAGCTTATATAAGCAGTGTTTACGACCAATTACAACAACATAGTACATAACAAATTTATTCCCCAGAACAATTATCGGATGAGCATACATTGAGTATTTGTAGATTTTGTTTAACATTTCAAACTGTTTAAAAATTAAGGACAGTTTTCTAGATTGTTACTTTTTTATACATCTTATATTGTTTTCAATATCATAAAAGCGAATTTTAAACATGAAAATAAGTATATATTAACACGACCTGTCCAGGAGGTGTGTTTTAATGTAGATATTGAAGTAGTGGATTCAGCAATACCTTGTATTTATAGAACTTAAATAAGACAATACTCTAAGTTCTAAACGAAATATCAATTTCGTAGAAAGTATAGGTCATGTTCGAAAATCTAAAGTTTGGAACGAAAAACCAATTTCGAACCCGTGTAGATAATGTGGGTCTATATATACCGATTTTGGTCAATGTTTTGAGATCGTGACGGGGACCGGCTATATAGGCGTTGTAGAGGAGACACAGGGCCATCGTTATCAGAAGAGAAAAGTAGAGGTCATGTCCGAAAATAAAAAATTCGGAACGAAAAACCAATTTCGAACCCATGTAGAAAGGGTGGGTCTATATATGCCCGATTTTGGTCAATGTTTTGAGATCGTGACGGAGACCGGCTATATAGGCGTTGTAGAGGAGACAAAGGGCCATCGTTATCAGAAGAGAAAATTAGAGGTCATGTTCGAAAATCTAAAGTTCGGAACGAAAAACCAATTTCGAACCCATGTAGATAGGGCGGGTCTATATATGCCCGATTTTGGTCAATGTTTTGAGATCGTGACGGGGACCGGCTATATAGGCGTTGTAGAGGAGACAAAGGGCCATCGTTATCAGAAGAGAAAAGTAGAGGTCATGTTCGAAAATCTAAAGTTCGGAACGAAAAACCAATTTCGAACCCATGTAGATAGGGTGGGTCTATATATGCACGATTTTGGTCAATGTTTTGAGATCGTGACGGGGACCGGCTATATAGGCGTTGTAGAGGAGACACAGGGCCATCGTTATCAGAAGAGAAAAGTAGAGGTCATGTTCGAAAATTTAAAGTTCGGAACGAAAAACCAATTTCGAACCCATGTAGATAGGGTGGGTCTATATATGCCCGATTTAGGTCAATGACGGGGACCGGCTATATAGGCGTTGTAGAGGAGACAAAGGGCCATCGTTATCAGAAGAGTAAAGTAGAGGTCATGTTCGAAAATCTAAAATTCGGAACGAAAATGAGCATAAATGTCAACTAACTCGCAATTCATCAGAAAAAAACGAAAATGTCAATACCCCACCGTGATCCCCTTGATTTTACTGGTTGCACTGTAGTATGTCGATTTATCCTTGAATTAATTATCTTTATCGTGTCTTCGTGTATTGTTCAAACTGTTACAAAAATTTTATTTTCTTGCATTTATTTTGAAATGACAATAAAATCAACTCGCTTGTGTCGTCTGGTACAGACGATTTGTGCATTACACAGAACAAAAATGTTTCATTTCAGAATGGATTGAAAGAAGGATTCCTTTGAAATACATTGTCACAACTGCATCACTGTTGACGTCCTGAAACGTGATTTTATGACACGTTCATATACAACGCGCTACGATGTAATATACGTGTGTACTCTACGACATGTCCGGTGCAAAAGAAAGAATTATACTAAGTCCGTGATAATATCCATCAAAGTCACGTGACGTCACACGCTGCAACCATTCAGATCAACGCGTTCTGTATGTATTTAATAAATAAATATCAACAAAAAATTGTCTTTTTATTTATTTCATTTGTAAAAACGAAAAAACATTACAAACTGTTTTTGTATTTTATAAATGAGCAAGAAAACAAAACGACTGGTGTCCGGTTTTCTATTGCTGCTCAATCAATGGATATATTTATTAATGCAATTAATGTAATTTAAAAAAAACCAACAGGCCCGGGATAGATTAGTTTTTACTTATTTTTATTTCATTATTCCCTTTCTTTGTATTTAAAGGTCAACAACTGCAATAATATACACGTACGTAGACGACTTATAAACAAACAGGCGTAGGGGGTAGCTGTACCTGCCGATTCATTTTAAAGTCCTTTCTTTGAGAATTTAAATGGGAAATAACTGGAGAATTCAATCTCATCTAATTGAACACACCGAAGCTCACAAAAGGGGGGGGGGGGGTTGCTCCATTACCGATTTACACGATCTCAAAACATTGACCAAAATCGGGCATATATAGACCCACCCTATCTACATGGGTTCGAAATTAGTTTTTCGTTCCGAATTTTAGATTTTCGAACATGACCTATACTTTTCAACGAAATTGATATTTCGTTTAGAACTTAGAGTATTGTCTTATTTAAGTTCTATAAATACAAGATATTGCTGAATCCACTACTTCAATATCTACATTAAAACACACCTCCTGGACAGGTCGTGTTAATATATACTTATTTTCATGTTTAAAATTCGCTTTTATGATATTGAAAACAATATAAGATGTATTTGTTCGCTACCTATTCCTAATTGTTCGCTAGCGTTTAAAATCTTATGGTAGCCTTATGTTATTCGTTGGTTTTTAGTAATACCTCCTTATTGTTCGCTAGCTAATTGTTCGCTGCAATTGTTCGCTGGCTTGAGTCTGGCAAGTTTAATGTAAAATAAATTTTATTGGTATTCTATTTACGAAGTTAATAATATAGGGAGACCATTTTTATCCTGGTACTATGTCTTTCGGTGATAGCTCTTTTGACAAGTGTAGCTTTGAAAAATCGGGAAACCAGAATAAAAGGCTATTTTATGCCGACATTTGTAACATTCAATAAATACATGTTATGTCAATAATTTAATTGAACCAAGTGAATATTAGTTTTAATTCAAGTATATCCATGATTCAATATATTACAAAAGATTACATGTGCGCAAATTTAGAAATCGGTAAATCAACCTCAGGACTGAGCTTTAAATATGGAGAAAAAGACAAATGCCTTCTTTTTTTAAATTTCAATGCTTTCTAAACGAAAATTCATTAGATAGTCCTAAGAAACTGTGTGTTTTTAGTTCGATTGAAATCAGAGAACCCTGCATCGCAATATTTTATGTTATAAAAAAACAAACTGTGATTATTTATGCTTAAATCTGATTCTCTACACGTACAATTTTTAATTCAATCTAATTTTGAGATTATCTTCTCTTTTAGTTGCCATATTGTCGAGATAATCTGTATTTTGCATAGAAGCAAATACAAACAGAAAACAAATATTTAAGGTTCGAAACGTTTGGTTATAATTCAGCTTTTAAGGCACGCATTAAAGGAGGGCTAAAGACACTATTAAGTCTGAAGTACATGCTGTTCTTGTATGAGTTGAACAAAATATTGACGCATTACAAAGTGATATATTATAACTGAAAAGTTCATTAAAAAAAACAACCTCTGAAACATTGATATACCTATGCTTTAAAATGTGTCCCGTAAAATTATTATCAAATCATTTTGACAAACTCGTGCAGAATGCAGAATAAATCGTCAGCAAACGGATGCTTTGCATCAAAAGTTTTCTTTTACTTCTTTCTCACTACTTTACGTTTGCCCCTATCATCAGAACTCTTCCTTTACCTTCCTTTTCTCATCTGTCTACCACTGCCTTTCTCATCAGAAATTTTCTCAGTACAACCTTCCATATTACTCTTAGCACAATCTTTCTTTCTAGAGTACTTGTTTACATGATTCTTCACTTTCTCCAACATTTCTTCTTCTGTCACATTCCTGCCACTAACAATGCCACTCAAAACAAGTCTCTTCTTAGTCTGTCTTTCTCCTTTTACCCTCTTTATAGCTTCAACTCTGCATTAAAAAAATAATTTTTTTCTCTTACGCTTTGATCATAACAGATGGATCATAATTTTTTGTACTTTTATCTGCCACCAATGGTAAATTGAGGATTTAGCTGAAAAAGACAAGAGAAATAAATATATAAAAATTAAAAGTAAGTTTGGTTTGAAAGGAAAACTTAAATTTTTGTTGCTTTTTGAGATGTTAATACAAATTTGTAACATGGTATAATAAAAATCATTAATATCATCAACATAGACACATTTATGCCCCAGTATATATTAAAAATGTGTTTTCATGTACAATTCTGACAATAATTGAATACTGGCACAGCCACATTTTTTGCTATATTTTACACCTAAATTTGTGTAAGGTGCGCGCTATTAATTAGCTTGAACTTACATGATCTTTATTTAGACAATGGCCCAGAATGGAAGGTAAACTCTTCCCACATGCTGCCTACAAGGAATTTTCTTGGGGAAAACTATTTTTAGGCCTTTTGAAGTTGGACAAAAAAGGATCTAGCAAAATGGCGGCTTTTAATTAATGATTTGATTTTTTTTATTTTAAACTTACCTTAAAAAATATCATTTTCTTCAAAAATTCAAGGAAGCAAAACTTGACTATTTTTGTCCGCTGTGAAACCTTAATAACCTCGCAATAACCTAATTCTTAATTAAATTTTAACTTTACGTTTAAATTATGCAATCCTAATGTAAACTCAGCTGAGACATGGAAACAGTGAATGTCATAAAGAGAATGACGTCATAATACTGTCGGTTTACTTGAACTTATCAATCGGAACATCTCTCGGCCATTTCCGTCAAGGGTCGGGTAAGTGACCTCGGAAGTAAGTGATCTCCATTTTGAACTATTTTCAGTCATTTCAATCAATTTGTTACATCAAGTTCGTTTGTGACGTTTCAGTTCATATATTTGATTGGCTTGTCATTGACGGTAAGCTATTGTTACTGATGACGTCAGATTGTTAACAAATACTTAGCGAATTTAAGTTTAAAAATACAATCATCTATTTGATTTGTAGTTCTGCTTTGTTGAATAATTAAGCGGCTGCAATCGTACCCTGATAAATGCAAAGAAGATAATCAGCATCATCAACATTGGTACAAAAAATCGCGAAGATCCGGAAAGGCTTTTGATCACGTGATAGTAGAACGAGAACAGGGTACGATTGCAGCCGCTTCTTATATCCTGGGTACGTTTATATTAAAACTAAATTATCAGGGTACTTTTAAGAATTATAAACGTACCCTGGGTACGCTGATATAGTACCCAGGTCGACAATGACCCCTTCAGCAATAATTAAAGTATAATCTAAAGAGGATATCATCGTCAGGGTACCAGTCGAGAATAACCTTTTAACTAAAACAAACACTCGCACTAAAATTATGTTGCTGTGTAAAAAGGCTAACCGTTTCACATATGGACTGATTTTTTGGTTCATATTTAAATACTTTACTCCTAGATTACTTATTTACATTACAAATCTGTTAGTCTAGAGAATGATAGGGAATATCCGAAAGTAAAATTTCAACGTTGAATCCAATCCTCCTGGCCTGACGTTATATCTTAAGCTTATGCTAAAAAGGATGTCATCGTCAGGGTACCAGAATAACTTTTAACTAAAACTGAAAAAAAGGACTACTTTAAACCTATTGTAATAAAGTGAAATTCAGTTGCTAGTCGTTAAATAGTTATTTTCAGCGAAAACTTAAATAGTTATTTTCAGCGAAAACTTAAAGTGATGGTAAGATACAAATGTGCACACTTGAACCTACCTCTTAGACCACAAATGATTGCATTTATTTATACTTCAGGTAAAACGGCTGTTTCAGCTTTGACAACAGGATCGGGCTCAGTAGTGTATACAGTCAGGGCGAGTGATCCGGAAAATGATCAGTTAGAGTACTTGATGACAACCCCGCCTAATGCTCCATTCTCCATCAACCAAAATAGTAAGAGAGACAGTAGCATACAAGTTTTACAAGTACACACAATTAATTTTAAGACATTTTTATGAGCTGCAATCAGTATGTTTAAATTCTGTCGCACTTCTGTATCGAAGTTTTTTAAAAAGATATTTTCCCTCAGAAAGTGATTATTTATTATAGAATGCATCATGTTTTGAACAATCTCCACTTTCTTTGCAGCTGGTGAGATTTATTTAAGTCGTTCAATAAAGACAGAATCAGTTACCGGATACGATCTCTCAATCAGCGTTTCTGATAGACGAAACTTGGTTAAACCTAGCACACTGACCGTTCTGATTAAAGGTAATAGTTTTTGTGTGTGGCAACACACCTGGGGAATTCATATTTTAGCTAGATCAGTTAATGTCTCATTAAAATACAAAAACATAATTGTAATCGTATTTTTACAGATTTATGTGATTAATGTTTTGCTAAAGAAAAAAGAGCGATTTAATTAGTGGAGGTAGTAGTGTTTTGCACAAGAAAATGGGTTATGTCAATAAAACTTGTATGAAATAAATTATTGTTGGATCAGCTTAGCAACACGAAACGCTTCTCGATGACAATTTTGTTTAATATTATGAAAACTCATTTTTTCTTCATATTTCATTACAATAGTGAAGACATGAGCACAACACAACAAATTTTACGGAAACTTTTCAACTTTATTACGGTACTCGCAAACTTCAGCTTAAAACGGACTATTCTTCTGAGATATAAATCGAGTCGAGCGCATCCTAATTAAAGGCGGACTGAATCTCGCTACTCTAGTTTTGACAACTTGTGTAGGGGATTTATGAATTAGATTTTTATACTGTCAAATTGCTCAGCAGGATAATTCCAACTAGCATCGTTATGACACTTTGGCATCAATTCGCCCGCATTATGTCCCGCACTCTAGACCAATCCGCTATATAAAAATATAGCTTCATAAACCGAAGGAAGTGAAACATTGAAATATAGTGCATGTGTACTAGCGTGTGACGATGTAGTTTTTCGTAATCTGACAGAATCCCGCTGATGGTAAGGAATAAATTTTGACAGTATATAAATATTCGGTATTATCCCCGTATTTCTGATTTTTCAGACAAATAACAACAAAAATTAAAACTAAAGAGTAACACGAACCCCAGTAAAAACGGAGAATGAGTTCGGGAAGGGTAACAACTCTTACTCTACGTGGCATCCGCTGTATCACTTCAGTAATTAGTCATATCCGGGGGTAATAATCCACAATAATCCATAATATGACAATGATATTCTGTCCGCTATGGTCAACTAAGTCAAGATGGCGACCTTGAAATTTTTTTAGACAGGACTCCATGCAACTTTTAGCCCCGGTTCATCAAAATGTAATTAATACTTATCCAAGTATGCGACAATTCATTTACATGTTATTAAAAATTATCATAAACATTCGTTCACAGATTTTAATTGCTGCATACAATTCTCATAATTAGAGTTTGTGATAATTTTAATTCATTATTTTTAATTTCTTTTTTATTACAATAGATATAAATAGTCCTCCAGTACTAATGAACCTGCCTCAGACAATCTCGGTTTTAGAAGGTATAGCTCTTGGCTCATTGGTATTCCAAACAAAAGTAGACGACAAAAATATTTTAGACATTCACACGTTTAGTGTCGTCTTTAATCCACCAGAGGGCGCTGTGTATTTCAAAGTCAACAAAACAGGTACTGAAGCTCGCCAACATTTTATTTATTTAGCTGTGTTAATTGGGGTCATTGAAAGCCTTCTTATGATAAAACGCGCGTCTGACCATGTAAATTTGATAGTCTATATACCCCGCTCACCATATTTTTTTAGCAAGCGTGTGCTAAATGTGTGCCTGTTTGTGTGGCAATGTGTGTGGCCGTCCGTACCCATTATTTGTCACAATTTTTTTGAAGAAATGATTAATGATACAATACTGGAATTTTGTAAGTAGCTATGCATGGTCATATTGTGGATTTATTTTTAGACTATGAAGTTATGGAGCAGGGGATTCGACAGAAGCATTAAGTTGTAGAAACTTGTATCTTTCTGTATTGATCTTTGATGACATTTGTATATAGGAATTATCTATATACATGTATAACTAATATACATCATACAGGATACAGCTTGAGCATTAAAAGTTTATTATTTAAACCAAAAATATTAGTCTTTGATTGGCAAATTCAAAAGAGATGAAATATCGAATTTCCGAGTGACAGAAATCACGGTAAATCACATGGGAAAATTATAGTTTATTTTCACTCTCGAGTTTTTTCCCGCCAAAGTTGCAGTTGGTTTTGTACTATACAGATATTCTTCCGCCGTTCATAAAATTTAGGATTAATCATTAAAATTTTACGAAAACAATTTGGATCTATATAATAAATAGGATAATCAATTGGGCATCGTGAATATCCAAAATATGATCAGATGCGTTATGCGGCACTCCTGATCATATTTTGGATATTCACTCCGCCCAATTAATTATCCTATAAGTAAATGAAGGCAATAACAAAATAAACAGTCAAAAAACAGCACAAAAAACCGGCAAACTCGAGAACCAACAAGCAAAAGGGAAGAAACTTTAGCAATGCAAAAATGTTTATGATATCTTTGGTAATGTTGGTCATTGATACACAATGAAAATTACCAATACAAATCATAAAAAACATTTGTTTTCCATAGACTTAACAATATATAGTTTAAGGTGTAATCCCTTATCGGCAAGGGGTCTAGGGACCGCTTACGGTCCCCAGCAGGTTCAAATTAGAGCCAAAAATTACGTGTAAGCCCGGGCTTTTGTGAAATCATTTCGCCTCTGTTTTAAAATGTTTGTGTTCGTTTACAAATCAAAGTAGTGATTGGAAAGATTAATAGGTTTTGGCATACATTTTTGGAAAAGACCTGGTAATCTGACTCGAGTGATAGAAATGTATGTCTTTTTGAGCGAAGCGTAGCTGAATGATCGCAATGGCAAACACAATTTGTATCATGAGTGAAAGATCCCAGAGGCTTTCCCCAAAGCACATAAAAGTACCTATTTTTTCGTAAAACAAAAAAAAACACTGTCTATAGACTCTTCAGTGTTTGATTTTGTTTGTTTGTTTGAATGGAGGTTTACGCCACTTCAGCAATTTTTCAGCTATATATGGCTTCAAAATTTTATTGAGTGAGGAGGCCGGAGACGAGTCGTACCTGTAGTAGGAAAACTGCAATCGTTGTCAATTAAGATTGGATCATTGTTTGATATACTACATTTAATCCAAAGGCCCAAAACGTTGATATGTTAGTGTTACCATAACAAAGTTCTTGCTTCATGCGTTTTGATTGGATGACGCAACCAACAAATACAGATGAGTGGGCGCGAGCTCAACTATACTGGGTGATCTGTACCAGAAATCTGAATATTTAAGGAAAAATACAAAATCCTAATGTATTTAACTGTTAAACTGAAACAAAATAAGTACTTTTCTTCATGTATGTCACTGACTCATTTCTAGATGGACACGTGACAACAAATGCCAATATTGATTATGAAACGATTTCATCCAAGACATTTCTTATCACCATTACCGTCACAGATTCCTTTATGTCTGACAATGGAACTTTGACGTTGAATATACTCAATGTGAACGAAGCACCAAAGTTTACGAAGAAGTCGTATGCATTCAGCAATTCTGAAGGCAAGGTAAGATTTAACATGTAAAATGTATTTAAAATGGTTGCTGAAATATATGTTAGTAGATCATTGCATTTACATGTTCTAAAGACATAGGAAGATTTTAAAAGTAGAAAATTATTTGAAAACTGTTTCAAAAGACATTTGTCAACGGATCGAAACATGAAATATGGTCTCGGGTCAAAAATTGTAAAAATATATACCAAAGGATTGTCAAAACATTTGTCAGTAGATCATAACATCAAATATGGCATGAGCTTACAAATTGTAGAAAAATATCACAAACGATTAACAAACATATGTCTGTTGATCGCAACATGAAATATGGTCTCATGTATACATGGTAGAAAAAATTCACAAAGGATTGGCAAAACATTTGTCAGTAAATCGTAACATGAAATATTGTCTGAGCTTAAAAATTGTAGAAAAATATCACAAAGGATTGACAAAATATTTGTCAGTAGATCGCAACATGAAATATGTTCGGTCTCAGGTCAAAAATTGAAGAAAAATATCACAAAGGATTGACAAAACATTTTTCAGTAGATCATAACATCAAATATGGCATGAGCTTACAAATTGTAGAAAATAGATCGTAACATCAAATATGGTATGAGCTTACAAATTGTAAAAAAATATCAAAAAGGATTGACAAACATTTGTCAGTTGATCGCAACAAGAAGGTCTCATGTTATACATTGTAGAAAAATATCACAAGGATTTGCAAAACTTTTGTCAGTAAATCGTAACATCAAACATAGTGTGAGCTTACAAATTGTAGAAATATATCAAGGAATGAATATGGTCTCGGATAACAAATTGACAAAACATATATCAGTAGATCTTAACATGAAATATGTTCTCAAGTTACAAATTGTAGGAAAATATCACAAAGATTGACAAAACATTTGTTAGTAGATTGCAACATGAAATATGGTCTCAAGTTACAAATTTTCACAAAGTATACATAAAAAATTAACACAAAACATATCACAACGGATTGACAAAACATTTGACCGTAACATGAAATATGGTCTGAGGTTACAAATTGTAGCTGCGAGACAAGAGATATACATAATCAATAAAGTTTCGCCAACATTATAATTAAACAGTACACAAGCATTCAATTCATGCAATATAACAACAATGAAGAATAATTAAACAATGCAATGTATGGCTAACTGGTACAGGTAATTCAAAATAGATCGAAAAACACTTGTCCTTGTTCTATAATTCAACGTTGAATGATAGGCACACTAAAATGTTTAACAAAGATGGATAATTTATTCAAAAGTGGCGTATTGCAATATGTAATTAACCCATACATTTTCTCTATGGAGGGAGATTAACAATTATATAGTATCTTGGAATATATTTTTTACGTGTTTTGATAATACTCGGATCAGTGCAAATAAATAAATAAAGAAATTCGTCACCTATAATGTTACTTTGGCATATTGTACAGATTCTCTCTTAATATTCACACAGCGCCCACTTTCAATCGAAATTCTTAGATTCGAGGTAAGTAATTTACAGACAATGTTTCTATTTGCTAGTGACAATTTTATTGGTTCTAAGCCAAACTGCTGCTTGAAGTGAGAATATAATTATCCCTATGAAAAACTTGTTATGCACGAGAACCGTTTTTGTATAAATTGATCTTGTAATCTTTGCTGGACGTTTAGCTCAACTAACCGCAGATTAATATACATGTGAAAACCATGTAAAGAGGTGCACTAGTTCTAATTTTCAATATTTTTCTACAAAGTTGGAGATGAACTTGTTTTCAATAATATCTCAATTTTCGTAACCGCATGCTTCAGGGCCATACATTAGAATTGGTGCTATCAATGTATAGAAAAGTTTTACTTGTAAGTCGAAAGGTAATGCAATATAACATATTTCTGAATAAAGAAAAAAACCAGCTTGTTCAGTTGTTTTTTATGGCACAAGTGAAATTACGTTGTAATTAAACAGCAACCTAAGTAACTATATAAATCAACTTGATCAGTATTAGTTTGGAATAATTTAAGAGTAGACAAAATTTAAACCTTTCGTTTAGAAAATAACAATCTTTGTCAGTAGATCTCAACATGAAATAAGGTCTCGGGTTAAATATTGTACCAAAATATGTCGAAGGATTGAAAAACAATTTGTCAGTAGATCGCAAAATAAAAATATGTTATTGGAACTAGTACCAAATCGTCTTTACTGAACTATTTTTAAAACACATTCAAATAAACCAATCAAAAAAGATTACTTTCAGACTGCATCAATAAATAACCTCTTCGCGTACAGTTAAACATATTCAAGGTTAGATGAATCTGCAACAAACATATTTTACTCCAACCTTTATTCTAAGTTCTTCATCAATATCGTAGGCTGGCATGGTTCTTCAGGATCCGTATTATCATTACACAGATGAAGATGGAGACGCTGTTACATTCTCACTGGATTGTGGCAGTAACACGGGTCGACTTGATATCAATAAAACTACAGGTTTCTTTAGGTATGCCGTGGATTATGACTTGGATGTCAGTGGTGCAGACTCCACTGTTCTGTGTCAGGTGTTCATCAGTGACAAGGAATACACCGACAGTGCTTTTATGAATATTACTATATTCGATATCAATGACAATAATCCAATATTTCAGCATAAACAATATGTATTTTTTGAATACATAACAACGGAGGTCAGAACCAACATCGGGAAGGTAAATGCAACTGACGGAGATCTCGGGTATAATGGTAAGATTTAGATGTTTATATACCCATCGCAACTTTTCTTTCCTATCAAAAGAGCAGACGTGTCGGTTGCTTAAAAAGTGTAACATAAAAGTGGCTTATAGAGCTAGATATAACCAATAAATTGCACTATACTTATTTTCATTACTTTACTTACTACACGCACAGCCGGTCACACATTGTTTGGTAAGAATAAGTTCAAATATTTATGAACTAAATATAAGCTAGCATTGTGTTATTGTTAGTAAATACGAAAAATAAATCACTTGTTAACATTTGCCAAGAAAAGAGTTTTCTAATAAAATTAAGAGTTTAGTTTAAACATATTTTATTTGTACAATGAACAAACAGGATCAGATACAAGTAATACATACTTATGAAGTCTTCTCCGTTTAAAATATGATACAAGTAATATATGGACATGGTGACATAACATGAATTACATTCCATTATACAAAAAATAAAGAAAGAATCAATTATACAAAAGCAAAGAAAGAATAATCAGAACAATGACAGGAAAAAGGATAAGGAATGAAAGAGTTGTAGAAGAATTGATGACGCTTCATGTGTTGTTGTCGCTAGATGATATGGTTACTCTTTTAAACAACAAGGAATCGTTTAGATTTCTTTATAAATTCATTCATAAACATTTGTAAATATCATTTCATTTTCGTCTTGTAAAAGTTCATTGCTGCCATTTAATAAGAGATTTAAGTTGACTGCTGTATTGTTTGGTAACCAGTTTAAGCCGGTAAATAAGTCTCTTCTCAGATCCGTATACTCTGTACATGCAAAGAAAAAATGATACTGGGTTTCTTGGCTGTTGCCACATTTACAGGAAGGATTTGATATAATGTTAACTTTGTGCAAATCATAGTTTAGGAAGGACGCATTAAATCTCATCTGAGTTAGTATAATATTTAGTTCTCTTGGGCCAAACTAGTAATGAGGAGGTACATTGTTTTTAACACTGTAACATTTGCGAATCGATTTAAATTTTGAAACTGAATCTACATTTCTGATAGAGGAGTCTAGTTTGTTCCATTCACGAATGTAGAGGGAATAAAAGAATCAATAGTTAGAGATAATCTACAGAAAATTAAGAAGATTCAGTTCCCCGAAAAAAAACCAGATATATTGTGCCACATAATTACAAGAACAACTGTGTAGTTATAGAATATGCACAAGCTTTATTTATGCTTGATATCTACACTGTTTTTATTATTACATTACAGGTACCATACATTACTACATTGAACAGGGAACCATTGCAACCAGTATTTTTAGTGTTGACAGCAAAGGAACTATTACTATCCAAAAATCACTTACCACTTCCGGTTATACAGAAGGATCAACTCTTTCCTTTAAAGTGTATGCTGAAGACCCAAGAGGCCAACTGGATTTCGCAACTGTTGACGTAGTAATTCCTGATACATCAGTCCCTTTAGCAACTACAGAAAGCCCGATCTTATACAAGACCTTCTTTACGCATGCTCCAAACATGGCCTGGTTTGTGCCATTATTGTTTGCCTTGTTTATTACAGTTCTTGTTGTGGTACATACCATATATAAACATGTTGAGCAGATGAAGGTGAGCAGTACTAGTTCATTTGTATAAAAAAGCCATTGTGTAGTTGATTCACAATTTTAAAAACCACTCTAAGGAAGAATAAAGCGTTATGTTTGAATGGTCAGCTAATGGTACCTAAATAAATTTGTATATTTTGTCCGAACCCAACATCGCTACCACCTTCAACTTGAAGCATCTGAAGCAGACATATAGTGGTACCTTCTGATTTTCATTAAAATAAATTTAAAACAATTATTAAATTGAAAACGAAAACAACAAAATTAAAACATTTCGACATCAAATTTGTTAATTTTTTATGTGTGCATCCAAAGACTATCTTTTTCTTCCCAATTCGAGTGGATTTTTACGATAATGGTGTTTCGCCAATTTTATACATACTTCATCAAACAGTGCAGTTACATTTGGATTTACTTCCCTTTTTATACTATGAATATTTTGGCAATTTCACTTCCGAATGTTTTTTTTCTACTTTTAAGAATATGTTGTGATTCAAACACACTAAAATTTATTACTAAAGGAAGAAATCGAGTTCATTTTTTAAAAAATGGACTTTAAATGATAAAGCTTCTTATCGTTCTATTTATTATAGTCAATCAACATTTTACATGTACTGTTTGAGCGCCACAAATGATCCCCGATCAGCAAAAAATACGCCTCTGTTGTAGTAATTGTATTACATTGGTATCTTTAATGTTTGTATTGGAACAATTATATTAAAACTAATGGTATGGGTTGAACCGGTAAAAGAGTTCTCAACCTTGATATGTTTTCTTTAATCCTGTTTTTGTTTCTTTTTAGAAGCAAAAGAAGAAACAAAAGCAGCTACCCAGTAGAAGACGAACCCGATACTGATTCTGTGAGAAGTTAACGAACGACCCGACAAATGGCTTTGTTTATAAAAGCCTTGCTTTAGTTTATTACACATGTTTTACAAGTACATATAAATATGTTTAAATATCTGTGTTTCTCAAAAATAAGCACGGATTCATCTAAGAATAATGCTTCAAGACCACACAAAGATGAGCAGCATACATATTTTGGCTATTTTTATTAATCTTACAATACGAAAGTTTACAAATACTTTAATATATTTGTACAATATCAAAAATATTTTAACATGAAACATTTAACGTTAACCTTTACCCTTTAAAGTTGAAATGTGTCACTTATTTTCAAATTACATTATTTTCTTAAATGTACCAGAGATTATGTCTTCCTGCTGCACTTATTGTGTTTATCTAACTTAATGTAGCACTGTTGAAATAAATGCATATCTAAAAATGTTATGGTTTTGAGCGTGAGACTTCGAGCTCCTGAAGAGTTATATCGTTTCGTGAATTTTTAACAAAACTGTCCTGTTGTCTTATTTAGTCCTTTCTAGGGACATTGAAATTTGGGTGTGTAAAGAGTAAATATGCAACAGCCTTTTTGATAGACTGGAAGATACATGTAGTTCATGACTTCTATTGTGACAAATTAGACCCCATTAGTTTTCTCTTTTTTGTGTGTTATGTAAGATAAGTTTTATTTCTTTTCACCTCAGTTGGAGCGATCATGGTTTTTCCTTATTTTGATTTTTTACGGAAATAAAAGCAATAACATATGTTTGTAAGGTGAAATTTTGGATCTTCAAATTTCACTTTGATTTTGATTTTCTAGATAAGCTACCATAGTAATTACATATAATGTTTTACATAGACAAGTTATTTTAAGGGTTCAAGGTCATAGTTGTCATACATATCCTATATTGACTTACCTTATCTTACTGTGAAGCGCCGAATGAAAAAGGACCAACTCACACAAGTCAGCAACAACATTTAAAATTTATCCGTTTCGTCCACCCCCAGAAAATAAGGCGCTGCAGCTAATTCCGCCACAACTTCTTTTGCCGCAAAATTTTTGTCACAGATGCCTGTCTAGTACTTTATTTTCGACCTTGTATAAAACCATGACTTATTCTTTCACTTCATTACCACCATTGTACCTGTAATCTACGTTTTCTCTTCGTTCTATACTCAAGTATCAACAATATTGTACATGTATTAGTGACACTTTCGGTTTTTTTTATGAATCGCCTTCTTATGTTTCTTTATATCTGTTTCTAAAATAAAAAGCTTCGCCGTGTGTTGCTGGTGAAACCTAACGGTAAGCATCTGAAACAGCAAGAACCCAAAGACTCAGCTTACATGGCCTCTGTTTGTTTTGAAGTGTGTTGCTGGTGATACCTCATGGTAACGATAAACAGCAAGAACCCAAAGACTCGGCTTATATTGCCTCTGTTCGCTTTGATATGTGTTGCTGGTGATACCTCATGGTAACGATAAACAGCAAGAACCCAAAGACTCAGCTTATATTGCCTCTGTTCGCTTTGATATGTGTTGCTGGTGATACCTCATGGTAAACAGCAAGAACCCAGAGAATCTGATTACATGGCCTATGTTTGTTTTGATGTGTGTTGCTGGTGATATCTCATGGTAACGATAAAAAGCAAGAACCCAGTGACTCAGCTTACATGGCTTCTGTTTGTTTTGATGTGTGTTGCTGGTGATGCCTCATGGTAACGATAAACAGCAAGAACCCAGAGACTCAGCTTATATGGCGACTGGCTTGTTTTGATATGTGTTGCTGGTGATATCTCATGGTTACGATAAACAGCAAGAACCCAGAGACTCAGCTTACATGGCCTCTGTTTGTTTTTAAGTGTGTTGCTGGTGATATCTCATGGTTACGATAAACAGCAAGAACCCAGAGACTCAGCTTACATGACCTCTGGTTTTTTTATGTGTGTTGCTAGTTATATCTCATGGTAAGAATATCACTCAAGTGGATGTATCGGTTTCTCAATTCATTAAATAGACAGTGGAATAGATAATGAGAATTTTTTTCGATCACATCTTGTTAACAGCTACAGTTGGGCGAAGGTTTTTCAGGAATAGATGATGATTGAGGGAGCTACATAATGTTCGCAGTCTCGTGTGGAGTCGGGTTACAGAATAGTAGTAACTAGGTATTTTGATAAGACTGGACTTGAGGTTGGGTTTAAAAGAAACTAGGGAACTACATTCTTTTATTTCACCATAATCTAACCGAAGACAGCAGCAAATAGTTCTCGATAAGAGAAGCTCAAGTTCTGACTGGGGGATACATAAGGTTTGTCTAGTGTTATAATCGTAGATGTTTCCAAATTTTTCGAGGGACTATGTCACTTAGATATGTGGGTACAAGACCGTTTATCATTTTATAAAAGTATGTTAATTTGTAATGTTCACGACTTATTTGAAGTTTTCCCACCCCGTTTCTTTATACAGAAACTATTCGAGTCGCCCCAGTGTGATGATTTTAGCAGTCTCTATCTGAACACGTTCCAATTGGTTTATTTAAAAAAAGAGTTTTGCTGTCACAAACGACATCGGCATTCTCTAAAATAGGTTGAATAAATGTTAAGTAAATTTTTCTCCAAGATTTTTCTATCGATAGTAAATTTAAATCTTCTAAGAATGTTAACTCTAATAAACGCTTTTTTGGTTATCAATTCAATTTGCTTGCGAAATTTCTAAACCAAGATGGTTATGTTCTGTAACATTTGTTATTAGTGTTATTCATAATTAATTTATTCTTAGAAGTAAATATTTATAACATTTATTGTAAAAATTAAAACATTTCATCTGCTGGAGTAAAGCATTATGGCTTCATTTGTTACTTTTCATGAAAATAATTTTTTGAAATTGCGTAATGCGTATGTATAGCAAAACATCTTTTTAAAAAGTTGAAATTAGCTTTGGAAAAAATGTTATACTCAGATTGACTAAAACACAATTTATTAAAATTCGTTAAACAATATATATATTATTCCTCTTATTATTTACTGTACTGTATAATATTTTTTGACAACATTACCTGTATGTCACTAACTTTGTCATTAAAACTCAACTTAAACATATAAATATCAGATAATGTCTGATAGCTGTGCATAATGAAAAACTAATCATTTATTTTATATTATATATATTTTGGATCTTTTCAATTCTGTAAAAAATCGAGAAAAAAAATCATGCCATTTGGATGACATTTAACTTCATTAATATAGTATTACTGACTAATTCTGTATAGGCCTTGCTATTGATTCGAGGGGGGCATATTGGTCCTGGGACCCGTAGGTTGAAGGGACCAAACAACAGAGAATCAATACAACGCCAATACAGAATCAGCCATTTCGTAAAAAATTTATATAATAAAAAAGGGCAATATTGCTGGTCTGCATAAACAGTCCGTTTGACCATTGGTCCGTATAGAAATCAATGTTGTACTCTGGGCAATATAAATCTCTTTATTGGCCTATCGTCTGAAAGAAAAAGTTATTAACAGGGTAGGTTTTATATTAATTCAGTTATCATGCATATCATAGTGCATGTATTTACTATTTGATAAATAGCGGTTATATCGGCCTTGAAACTTAATGGCTACTGTTTTACAACAACATTACGCACGTTGTAATTATTTTAGGTAACCCAAACCTGTCAAAAATCTACTTGTTTATTGCTACCGCATGATATATCTTACAAAATGATTTAGAAATCTAATTCATATCATAAAAATAAAAATAATAATAATTAATACTGCTTAGTGGGAATGGTATATATTTCATCAAGAAACAGTGTTTATTAATTAAGACTACTTTATTGACTAAAGATAAATCTTGATCCAATTCTAGCGAGCTTATATAAATCAGAACATACCGAGGCGCAATAAAATGTCTAAGAACAAAATTATAATACAATAGTTTATAGAACACAAACTAACATGAGCAACACACAATTGAAACATACGACAAATAAAAAAAGTAACATGATCCCCTGTAAATAATGGAGTGGTATCAGGTGTTTTGGAATTACGAAGGAGTGGTATCAGTTGTTCCAATGGGAAGAGGGAATGGTATCAGTTCTTAAGGAAGGACGAGTACAATGGATTGATATCAGATGTGTTCCGAATGATGAGCACAATGGAGTGGTATCGGGTGTTCAGGAAGAATGAGTACAATGGAGTGGTATCAGGTGTTCCGAAGTTAAGCACAAAGGAATAGTATCAGGTGTTCTGGCAGGAGGAGGACAATGGAGAAGTATTAGAGGTTCCGGAAGGATGAGCACATTGGGTTGTATCAGATGTTCCGAAGGATGAGCATATCCTGGTTAACTAGTGACACCTGTCCTGTTAGCTGTCGTAAAAATACGTATAAAACACAATGAGAGATACCACTAAATTTACGCGTCCCAATCTGTGTGACAGATATCCCGTAAAAAGTACTGAATTATCATGGAGACCATACAATGACTGTTAAAAATTCATGTTGTGTCAGCCTTTCTCTGTACCAATATTTTCTGTCAACTAAATTTATGTAGGAATTGGAAGTCTGATCATATTTACATACTCCATAAGCGGGTACTGCAGTAATTTTACTAAACATTAATGGTAAGATTATAAATGGGAAATTTAAATTGCTTTTGTTTAAGGAATTATTTGGCTTAAGGAATTATTCAGATTTTACCGACATTCGTTGCATGTCGACCAAGCGTTTGGAAGTTCGCTTGAAACTATGCTCATTGATTATATAACGATTGATAACGAAGAGTTCCCACGCTTTAAAATAAACCATTTGCAGTAAATTAGGATTTGTATATCGCATAAAAACAGTTATAATATAATTTACCTCACAGTCTGTGCAAAGTTCAGTAGAACAAAATATTATACCACATACTGTATTATATTTGTTACAATATTATCTGTATGTCACTTTTTCGTAAACAAAATATTTATGGTTAATATCAGATGATATCTAAAAATATTGCATATTAAATGTCATCAAAGATGTAACTTGCTTTATCTAAATTAATTTATTTCTGGATCCTAATAAAACATTTTAAAAAAAACATACGACAACCTTGTTAAATTTAATAAAAGCTGTCAATTGCACACTGCCCGGAGTGAGACTCGAATCCACAATCTCGGTGTTAATAAAATTGACAGACCACGTGATCAATAGTAGACGAACTACCTTAACCACACGATAGTAGAGTCAGATGGGATAATTACGCTCAAATATATCAAAGGAAAATACTGCCTCGGGGGTACTTGGGAACCTTAAGATGTTAAAAACTCTACATCTATGGATATGACCATTTATTTATAGCTAATTTATTCTAAGGAAAATATATTTTTTAAATTGTCATATAGTTGATAAAGCATTAATAAGATACATGAAAGCATCCTTCATTAGATTTTTATATTCCAACTCCATATTTGATTAATAGTCCCTTTTATAAAACTGCCTTTCAACACTAAAGTGATCTGTTCGTCTTACTGCTGCAAAGTTAATTAAGAAGGTTTATAAAACTGTGCCCGTACTTGACAAGGATTATCACTTCTCCTTCCAAAAAATGTGTATTGTTGCTGAATATTTGCCGACAACGGCGTTAAAATACAAAAAAAAACTGATGTTGCAAGGTACTATACTTTTTTAATAACAGTAAAGCGAATATTTCTAGTTCGAACCAGATCTCAGGTCTTCTTTTCGCACTGTAGAGGCAGCCGCCTACAGAGGATTTGTACCTCTAAGACCTGACAGTAGAACAAGCAAAGAAAGAGGCATTGTAAGCAAATCATGAAAAACAGTTAAGTTGTGTTGTTGTTCAACAATGGCTTTGACTTTCGTTTACTTGTTTTCTAATAAGTACCCCTCGGTGTCTTCGATACTTTCATCTTTTTATTTAAAAAAATATGAATATTCTTTAAAGTTGAAAACAGCGAAAATCGACAAATATCTTATACACTGAATTTTATTCATATTCATAATGTATATGCTTTATAAATGCGTTTGTGAAAAAATTATGGAATACAAAAACACGTTATAGTATAAGTAAACTGGCACGGGTTCCTCTAAGCTTAGTTGTGATCAATAAGTTGTTCCTTTACTTTGACTCAAAAACATTTGGTGGTAGCAAATTTATAATTGCTTTAAAAAGAACTAATATGTGAACAGCGTACAAATGGCTTCTTTAAAACAAAACGTTACAAAAATTTATTATGCATCATGCAGAAATGTAGCCCGAATAGTTATCCTATTATTTTGTGTGTTTAATGCCAATATGAAATTTAAAAATGTAGAACTATCCTCATTAGGTCGTATAATATTTTGTTAGTTTTTTGTCGCAGATCGTAAATGCAATATGTCCCCACCGTTAAACTTGGCTTAAGAGGCATTAAATAAAAAACTTTTACTAAGAAACCATAGCATACCATTAAAACACAATTACGTAGAAATGAT
The DNA here is from genome assembly GCA_944474755.1 of Limnoperna fortunei. Classification (NCBI taxonomy): domain Eukaryota; kingdom Metazoa; phylum Mollusca; class Bivalvia; order Mytilida; family Modiolidae; genus Limnoperna; species Limnoperna fortunei. Next base: position 12,814,456 of record OX104120.1, on the reverse strand, counting down.
GCCAGTTTAGCTCTATTTTAACTAAACATGAAGGCCAGTGCAGTTCGTGTGGTCTAAAGAGCTGGAATCTGAACAATTTTACCGAAACTCAACCGTCTACAGGCAAATGACGCCGCCACTCATTGTCATCGTAATAAAACCAGAAAAACAAATGCGAAATAATCACATAGAGTATAAACTGGTACCATAATGGTAGGTTTCCCACTGCTCATAAACAACGCTGTCCATCACGTCCCCAGGCGGCGAAAATTGCGAATCCGTCTTGTTTGTCATGTTATTATACGAAAAACACTTGATCGCGTTGTGGGTAACTTGTTTTTATCGTTGATTTATTATGTTTTAAACTGTTTTTGTTCTACAGATAGCTCAAATATTGGTCACTGAATAACCTACATGTCCAATAACAGAACAGTTGAAATGTTGCTTCTGATCCCCACCCCCACCGCCCGTTTTTTCTTGTTCTAAAATATTGGTCGCTAAACGCTTATTCCGTTTGTGTAACCGAGAATTCCGATGCCGAAAATGGCTATCTTGCGTATTTGAACTATTAAATTTTTAGACATGATACGTGAGTACTCAGTGATAACCCGATTGTGGAAATAACTTGGCAAATCACGTCAATACTTATGTAGAAAATCTCGATTTAGACGGAAATATAATTTGAAAGTGCAAAGCAAAGTTAGATTAACGTTTTTGATGCTTCATCATCCAGATTTTACAGATTTTATTAGGAATAAAATTGGAGTACTCGGTGATTACCCGATTGTTTATGATTATCAATGTTTGTGGCTCAATCCCTCGTCAGCATTTATTAAAATCTTTAGTTCTATATTTAATCATATAATAATAAAAGTGCAAAGCATACCTATTATATTGAGTCTGTCATTATTAATAGTTTTAAATGAGATGATAATTGGAAGCCTCTTACCAGATAATTACTACTTTGTAATGTTATTAATGATTTCTCCTGACATGTACCTCAGACACTGTTGCTCATTTTTTGAAGGCGTATTTAGAAGAAAGGAATTCCGTTCAAAATATGACAAAAAATACTGTACAAACAAAAAGAGAATATTTAAAACGGATTGTGTAATTTTTTTTTAATTTTAGGCTGACCTTTCGTTTTGAAAGCCAGCCTACAAAAAAGGTGTCGTAAAAAAGGCGAATGAAAGCAGCGCTTTAAGAGCACACGTCATCCCAAGCTGAATCTGATAACATTAAAAAACAAATATTGTGTAGTCATATTCGCATATTTCTAGTGTATTTTAAAACATATAAAATCAGTATGAAGAAATGTCACTGGTTAAACTATGACACCTTTGATCAGAGGCATTGGTTAATAAAATTAATCTTCATTGTTTTTTCACCTTGGTCTATCCGAGTGGTCTTCAATAATTGGTACGATTGGTCTTCACAGTTGGTCTGATTTGTCTTCAGGTGGTCCTCGTTGTCTTGGTCCTAGTCGTCTTTGGTCCGACTTGTCCTGATCCTTATTGTACATTAAATAATAAGTCATCAGCAGCAAAGAACAATACACTAAAATTATGTAATGGCATTGTAAAATCGGGTAAATCCTGACCTTCCGTGTCTTGTACATTGTACACTACTATTACTACTCTATTTAACTATGTAAACCACAATACTATGTACAGGCAGGCAGTTCCTTACCTTTGATGTCATGTACAATGTACATCATAATCAAAAGTCACCGCAAATAGCAACTACTCTACTCAACTAAAATCATTATATGTAATGACATTGAAGAATCCTGTGTATTTAACAATATATGATTATATATAAAGTATAACAGTCACCAAAAGAATATAAAAACCAATCTGGGATCCTACTGTGAGGGTTCCCAGTACTCGATCCACAGGGTAGCCCAGCGCGTACGCGGGTGGCGGATTGGGGAGACCCTCCAGTTTGTGGGATTGTCAGGTTATAATACGGAATACTGGTTAACGTATTAGGGGAGTTCCCTGCTCCTTGCACGATAAAGACCCATTTTGTAGATTTCGAAAAAGAGTAGAATGATTGTAAACGCTACAAATGGCTAAATCCTCTGCCCCTACCCAAAACTCCATACTTTTCTAGTGGCAGTCTAAATTATGTTCCTGTATGGTGTCCCATCCCACCCCAATTTTCATTTTGTTAACTTGTTCGCGTCCTGAATATAGCTGAAATATTGCTCACTGGACGTAAATGAGAAATCCAATCAACCAATAAAAACAGTCACTAGGACCATACTGGGAGCTGAAGCAGCTCAGCGCGTCCCCGGGTGGCAGATAGGGGACGGACTCTTTTGTTGGGGTGTTCTCAGGTCATACAACGGAAAACCTGGCCGCGGACCGTAGTGGGTAACGTGTTTAGAGACAGAACCCTTATGTCGAGTTAAGTATGAGTTATAGAAAAGGAACCACTCCAGGATGGAAGTCCCTGGATATAGAGATGCATATGTAGGACCAGGCCACAGCTGATTGACTGAGTATTGAATTCAAAGCTGTACTGAATTCATTCTAATGTGCTCCTAAAAGTCTCGTAGAATTTCAACGGACTAACTTTTGTATGTTTTGTTCCGAATAACCTTAGCAAGCGGCATTTCTTTCTAGTTGTAATTTACAACTACATTACAATAAAAAAACATGAAGGCCATTTTATTAACCTTGAGGTAGGTATGGCCACCGGAAGTAAGGTGCTTACGCAAAGGTCTTTAGGACATTTTGCAGATTTGTAAATACAAAGGATATAAAACATAATTGTCTTGGTTAAAAGGATGTTTTTTAAACAAATCTATGAATATGTTCAAGGTAATGTATCAAAGACTTCAAAATAACATTACGCAATCATGTAAAATTTGAAAATAAATGTAGTCACGTGATCATTTTCAGCAACAACTGAAATAGTGCAGAGCTTCTACAAATTAGCGATTTCAGACGGTTAAGTACGAGTACAATCTAACTATCCCTCGATTTTTTAAAATCTTAATATAATAAAAAAAACGGCTGTGAAATGAAAGCCTGAAATGACAAGTTCATACTTTTAGCAATTTGAAACATGAAAAATCGTCTGTTTCATCATAATAAATGGTAAAAATCTTTTCAATTTATTTTAATATTCATCTTCTTCAGAAAAAACTTCGGAAAAAGCTTTACTTTCAGAATATGTTTAAATCCTGTATGTACGAATAAATTTGTACTCGCTAGTTTCAACATTTAGAATCTACCTTTTTTATCGTTTCTGGAATTTACGTCAGTTCTTAGTATGACCACGCTTATGGAAGACGTGAAGTTTAAGACAAATTAGCACGGAGAATGTAAACGGAGGTGTTTTGGGTGGCAACGATAGAAGTAAATCATCGCGTTTAACGACATTTCATAATAAATTAATATTATAAGACCTTTTCTTTAATTTATTTCAGGGATTTCGTTTAGCGTCTCATGTTCAATGCCTAAATGCCGTCTTACTATTCCTTATCAATAATTAATTAACTAATTAATGGATATTTACACTAAATATTGCGTTCTATAACACTGTTATTTATTATTAGTTTGTTTGAATGAATGACTGAAGTTGAACGCGACTTTCAGCAATTTTAACAATTTTTCATCCTAGTAAGAAAAAATTAAATTATGTCTAATAATCCGAATCCCTCCTTTATCTACTACTTCATGTCCTTATTTTAATTTAGAAGAACAGTTCCAAGTTGATGAAAACAATTATTTCTGATAAAACATTCCGCAAGCCCACCCACATCCTAACTGGTATTTTTTTATATTTAAAAGTAAGAAACGAAAATTAAAAGATCATTACACATTAGCGGTACACTAAATTATTTTCTGTTGTTTCATTTTGCATGACTCTCCCTTGACACAACCTGTCCGCAGGAATGGACAGTTTTAGCCAACAATTGATGTAAATGTAAATTATAATCAACAGCTGAATTTAAAATTGATATTTGCATTAAGGTTTAGTTTATATATATGTTTCAATTTATATTGGGGCATATGCTAGTGATTTTGATATTATTGTTAAATTCCGTTATATTACAATACTTGCTAGATGAAACGTGTTGAATAGTGTATAGATTTGATCCCTAATTTAATAACACGTTTTTTGTTGCAGAGTGACTGGTTCGCCTAGGGTCTCAAATATTCCAGCGCCGGCTTTATCCATCGTACTTTTACTTATTCTTATTTTCAATAGATAAATAAGAAACAAAGCTGTATTTGTAACACTTTACTGAAACAATGGTGCAACAATATACTACACATTATATTAATGACAAGGCCTTGACTATGTTATTTTTTAAGTTTCGCAGAATTCAACGCCGAACAAAGCGAGGCAAAATATACGACAGAAGGTCCGCGTTTTTGGTACAAAATACTTAATTTTCAGCATAGAGAACATGAAACAAACTGGATATTTATCTTTATCTATTTCTTTCTGCAAGAAACTGTTATTAACCAAGTTCTAGTGTCACACAAATTTGTGTACCGTTACCAGGTTCAGGCAATACAGAAACATCATTCGGTGAGATGATGGGATGTATCCGGAATTCCAGGAAAAAGAACACATTGATACATTGATGAGCGATCAAAATTGCCAGTAAAAAGACTCGATATGTAATATACAGAATTGTTTTAAACAATTAAACGACTCCATTACTTGGAGAATACAGTTTTTAAAATATAATGAAATTTGTAGTGGCTTACATGCATTAAGTGTAGTTACGGCTTTAAATGAATTAATTCTCATTATTAAACTTTTTGCTGTAAAATTCTGCGTTAATTATAGAAACAATATAAAAACGTCAACAGTAATAAGATGTATTTCTTTTGTAATTTTCACTTGGAAGGGTTCCCAGAATAAACTGTATATAATACTTAAAAGTAAAAAAAATCAGCCAATTGTTCTGGTTGAGTATTAAACATTTACTTTACTTTATTCATCAACGCTCAGACACAAAACAATGTGTAACATGAGGCTATACATACAACACAAATAAATAAGTGACGAAATGAAGAGATACGACATATCACATGAACATATATAATCATTATATTGTTTTTACATCATATCGCATGAACATATATAATCATTACATTCTTGTTTTCATAATAAATTTATATCACATATATCTCTCTCTATATATATAACCATTTCAGTCTTGTTTACAATAAACAACTTATTTTTTTTTTACAAAAACAGATAGTAGCTTGCACAAGTCAACATAACATAATGCTAATAAACAGGCCATTTTTATGTGGTTGGGATTATTTGTATAGTAAACGGGCATATACTTATTTCGAAATTCAACTATTTTCATGTTTTTGCATGTAAATAGCAGATGAAACTCATCTCCAATGTCATTTTGACATAGTGTAGATATTCTGGCTTCTTTTGGTATATTGAACCATCTACCAGTTTCAATAGGTATTGGGAGATTTGAAGTACGTAATTTACAGATCCAAACTCTAAGCCAAGCTCTTTTTAAAAAGTACTACAGAATATGCCTCTAGAAGAGACATGGATATCACTGAACCATTTCTGTATGAACTGGTCTCGAAGTACTTGTGTAATTAATTGATTGTCAATAAATTCTATTTGGTTTTCAAAAATGTATCTAAGACCTGTATCATTAAATATAGATTCAATATAATTCAACCATTTAAAGTTATTTACACCATTTTTCTTCAAACTATATATCATTTTGTACATATAGCTACTTAATTTATCACCTTGCAGTAACAATTTCTTCCAGAATGAAACCATTCTTAACTTCACTTTAATTTCTAGTGGAAATCTTCCCAGTTCCCTATAAACCATATAGTTGGGAGTTGTAGATCTAACTTTTAAAATTCTTTTACAAAAACTCCGATGTACCTGCTCAATATTTTTTAAATTTTCAAAACCTGATATCTCCGAGCCGTAAAGCAGTATTGGTTCTACCATAGAATCAAACAGTTTCAGTTGGAGATTAATAGGGATATTTTGATTTCTTATTATCCTATAAATACCATACAAAGATTTCTGTGCTTGGGTTGCTAATTTGCTCCTAGCATCAGAAAAATTCCCATTGAACTTAAATATTAAGCCCAAATAAGAACAAGAATCTACTGATTCTAATATATTATTATGTAATTTGAACTCAAATTTTCGGCGTACTCTTCCTTTACTAAAGATTAATACCTTTGTCTTACTTATATTAACCTCTAATTTCCATGTGACACAGTAAGATTGAAAAATATCCAGAGCATGTTGCATGCCTTCATAAGTATCCGCTAAAATAACCGTATCGTCGGCATATAATATAATACACAGTTTAATTATAATATTTAGCTCACTTAAGCCCTTTTCTTTAACTAATTCAAGAGGTGAACCATCAAGTTCTAGGACAAATTTTTCTAGATCATTTAAAAAGATGCAGAAAAGGAAAGGTGACAGGTTTTCTCCCTGTCTGACACCCGTCAAACATGGAAAAAACTCTGACTGTTCACCATTATACTGAACACACGATTTTATATTGTCGTACATGTTAAAGATAATTGTGAAGATTTTGCCTTTTATTTCACTCTTTTGTAGTTTTGTCCACAAGCCACTTCTCCACACAGTGTCAAAAGCTTTGTGGCAATCTACAAAGGTGCAAAATAATTTCTTACCAAATGACTGGTATAGCGATATTAAAGCATGCAGGACAAAAATATTGTCTGTGGTTGAATGTCCTTTACGAAAGCCAGCCTGATTAAAGGATATCACTGAAATTTCGTTTGCAAAAAATGTCAATCTAGCGTTTATTATCGAAGTAAACAGTTTTCCTAAGCAACTGATTAACGTTATCGCTCTAAAATTGTCCGGGTCTATCGAATTTCCCTTGTTCTTATATACAGGTCTAATGATACCGAGGGTCCAGCTTTCAGGTATTATTCCTGTATCAAAGACAAGATTGAATATTCTACAATATATTTAAACTAGTGCAGGTGGAGAGTTTTTAAGATACTCATTTAGAATATTGTCTAAGCCTGGAGATTTATTGTTTTTCAATTCATTAATAGCATCAGTGACTTCTGCCACAGAAATCGCATCATTAAGTATTGAGTCATAAAGAGGATTATCACAAAGTACGTGAACATCTAGATTTAAATTATTTTCAACATCGGAATTATTTAGATTCTTAAAGTAATCGTTTGCAAAAAATGTCAATCTAGCATTTATTATCGAAGTAAACAGTTTTCCTAAGCAACTGATTAACGTTATCGCTCTAAAATTGTCCGGGTCCATCGAATTTCCCTTGTTCTTATATACAGGTCTAATGATACCGAGGGTCCAGCTTTCAGGTATTATTCCTGTATCAAAGACAAGATTGAATATTCTACAATATATTTGAACTAGTGCAGGCGGAGAGTTTTTAAGATACTCATTTAGAATATTGTCTAAGCCTGGAGATTTATTGTTTTTCAATTCATTAATAGCATCAGTGACTTCTGCCACAGAAATCGCATCATTAAGTATTGAGTCATAAAGAGGGTTATCACAAAGTACGTGAACATCTAGATTTAAATTATTTTCAACATCGGAATTATTTAGATTCTTAAAGTAATCGTAAAAGGAATCAATATCTATAGGGGGGTTCTCTTTTTTAGTTCCCGAGTACTTTTTTTAGAGTCTTCCAGAAAGATTTCGAGTCAGATTTAGCAAGAGACCTTAATTCATTGGCACATTTATTTTGGTATAGGCAAAAATTATTATTAAGCTCTTTTCTATATTACTTTGGCTTTTTTATTTTTAATAAAGATTAGTACATTCTGTTTTCATGTCTGAATCTATTCTTAGCCTTGTGAAATTCATTTCGTTTTAATTTACATTGTTTATTGAACCATGGTTTACTGTTATTTGACTGTTGTCTCGGTTCATTTTTCACACTAAATACAGTATTAGCAGTTTTAGTAAAAAGATTACAAAGGTCGTTAATTAAACAGTTCACCTGACCAACTGTCACATGCGCTTTATCGGGTAACCAATCCAACGCCTTGTTAATTTCAAACAGTGTGTTGTTTTGATCATTTTCTAATTCTCGCGTAAAGTCAATTGCTTTATTGGTTTTCCATCTAATACGCTTATTGTTTGTTTTTATACTAGTATTATGATTTCCACTATGCGCTGGAAAAATATAGCGTAAAATGTAGTCTATTATGCACAACTGAAAACAGGGTTAAAATCAACAATTTCAAAGTCAGAAACAATATCAAACATGTATGGTGAAAGTAACAAATAATCAATTAAACTAATACTTTTACAAGTAGTACGACCGACGCCTCTGTCGGCGAATAAGCGACCATTTGCTATAAACAGATGACATCGTTTACATAAATCTAAAAGTTTGGTACCATATTTATTTACACGACCAGTATCTTGAGTACTTCTGTCTAAGGGTATGTTCTTATCTTTTAACATAAGGTAACTACAAATATGATCAGCATTGTTAACATCATCAGTAATATCTAGAATATCTAATAAGTCATCATCTATTATAATATAGTCTGGTAGGTTAGACGTTCGTGAATTAAAATCACCAACGACTACAATATTGCTAGATTCTTTAGAAAAGATCAATAATTCTTCTTCGATTTCAGTAAATGCCTCATCAGATTTTGAAAATTCGGGTGGGATGTATGTACACCCTAGTAGAATTTTATCCTGTTTTAAGCCAATATATTTGAAATTTCTACCCACTGCACAAACTCACTGTCAGATTTGATAAATTTCAAAAATTTAGATAAAGATTTTTTTGTAGATTATTACGATACCACCAGATCTATTGGTAAATTTTTTTCTATTTTTTAAGTAACAATCATAATCATTTGGAATTTTTAACTGATCATATTCATCGGTTTTTGTCTCTGTAAATAATAAGATATCGTATTGTTTAATTAGAGTGTCAAAGTCGGGGTTCAATAACTTAGATTTAATGCCACAAACATTCAGATGAGTAATATTCAGTTTGTCAACAAAGTCAGCACGAGTGTCCGATGCGTTGTACTAACTATTGTCGTTGTGTATTGGACGAGACTCATTACGCTGTTGTGCCGGTTCATATGGTTGTCCATCTACTAACAGTCGGTCGTATACTAAAGTTGCACGTTTTCCTTGGCGTTGAAATTCTTTTAGTTTCGTGTAAAGTCTATTCCGTCTCTCGGTTATTTCGGACGGATACTGTTGAGAGATTGAGAAATTTGGTTTGTTTTTCAATTTTCAATTTGATTTCCTTACCATTTCGTGGTGTTTATAGTTAGTAAATTTGGCTATGATATTTCGTGGCTTACCATCCCTCCTCGGACGTAATCTATGGACATTTTGGAATTCTATGTCCGAAACATTTGGAATATCCAGTTCAGTGTGTAAAAAATGTTTTAAGACCGCTTCGGTATTTTCATTATCCCCACTTTGTTCAGTTATACCACCGAAAATAAGATTATACTTCATTGAGTGCGCTTGAAGTTTTTATAGATCTTCTTTAAGTTCAAAATTTTCGTCTTCCAGATCCCAGTTCGTTTTTTCAAGCGCAGCCATCCGATCGGCAATTTCATGATGATGACGCTCTTCTTTATTAATTATTTCATTTTGTTGCGTTTGGGTTTCTTTAATATTGTCAATTTCTTGTCTCAAACCAATAAGCTCTCTTTCAAATTTGTCGAATTTTTCATGTAATTTGTCAATTGCGTCTAGTTTCGACAATTTGTCTCGCATTAGTGTTTCAATACAATCAAATCGAACGATTAAGAGTTTCAATGTTAGATAACAGTGTATCAGTCGGAAAGCATTTCCCTGATTTGACAGTTAAAACCGCGATTTTCTTGACAGAGAAACAAGTGGAGATAATAAAAAATTTAACGGCCGCTAGATGGCGCAAAACAAATGTTTTTTCCATCGTTTTCATGACCTTGCGGAAAATGCATGAAATTATAATAAATATTGAAAAGAAAAATATAGAAACATGTGAAATATAATTTAAAAACTATTTTAGCTGTATTTGTTATGTTATGATATGCTTTAATGCAAATTAAATACATAAAAATCGAGGTTAACTTTAGTTGTGCGTAGTGACTGGAAGATGGCGGCGACTACTGTTTACAATTTTAAAGCTCGGAATAATCTGACACAATTGCGTATTAGGTACTGAATATTCATTAAGACTGGTTACTTTTAAACTAGATGATATGAAGAACCGACGATAAAGGTAAGAAACAGCTTCTTATTGTCGTTACTGCGCAGTCGTCATTCATTTCGGGGATCCCCAAAAGCACATGGTAGCTTGAAAAATTCTCGTTATTTGTATTATTTTTGCCGATTAGTAGTCAAAATAGCCACCTATTCTATGATAAAGGGATCTGATTTTGTTTAACTATTTAATTTTCTTACAAAATATTATTATTCTATTCATGAAAAAAGTAAAATTTGACCCAAACCAGTTGTAAATTTGACGGACTGCAAAGCCGTTGTTATATACAACGTACAGGTTCCGGGTCGATTCGCCCCGATTACATATTCGCACTGGGTCGTTTCGCGCCGGGTCTTTTCGCCCCGCAAAATGAGTCGTTTCGCTCCGACATAGAAGAAGTTTTTACAAATTATTTTAAAAGAACTTGTTGCTACCAGCATCTCAGCCGAAGATCTCGACCGGGAGGTAAACAGGAGACAGGTCACACTGCAGCAGCGTCTCGAGGATACTTGGAGCAAGTACTTAGAAAACCAGATTACAACAGCTCACTTCCTAAAGTCTGTTGGGAACCTGTACAGCGTGGACCACCAGTAAAAGAAACAAACAAAAATTCATTATTATTGTTGTTATATTTATATATCTGTATGTGTAAAAATAGATAGTATAGATATATTTATATAAGAACTCAGAAAACTATATTACAACAGCTCACTTGTGTAGGATTATTGTTATTTTCATTTTTGATCGAGATAAAATAAAAATATATTTATGTGTATTTTTGTTCTCTTATTTATTTCTTATTGTATTTATATATATAAAGATAATAAACACTTCATTAAAATAACAAGCAAATAATTAATTACAGCTGATTATGCTCACCTATCAATCAGATAACCACACATCAAACACCTGCACCATAAACAAACAAAAAAATTATATTAACTGGATAATCATACAACAAATCAGTAAAACATGTATTATTATATAACATATATTTAACGGGGCGAATCGACCCAGTGCGAATAGAAATCGGGGCGAATCGACCCAGTGCGAACAAGTACCGGGGCGAAATGACTCAGGTGCGAACGAAATTCGGGGCGAACTGACTCGATACCCAACTTACAAGGAGATCAGAGCTGTCCAAGGTTTGTGATAATTGCTAATTTTACGCCAGAAACTTATAGATAAAATTATGAATTATAGTGACATAAAATTCTAGACTGTAGTATTTATAGTACAGTACTGCCTTATAAAGGAACATCTATACCCATCTATATACATACATTACATATCACTATAAGTTATAACATGAGGAAAATTTCAGAATTTTGTGCAATATAAAATTATTTGAAGATTTGTCAACTTACACACTGATCTGATATGATGTTAACAGAGACAATTGTAATTATGTGTCTGATGTTAATAACAATTTTGAAGTAGGTGCATATTTGCAATATATTTTCTGTTGCTTGCAGCTGAAATGAAATTCTTATAAACAAAAATTTTCTAAAAAGAACAACATAATGTTCTGAAAAACTGTTGTCTAGTTAGAAACATGTGTAATTAAAAACTTTAGAAGTGCAATGCAAATTTGTGTTTCAGTTCTAATTGAAATACAAGATTTTTATAACACCCAATAAATATTACACATCTTAGGTGAGTATTGTATTCTTGTAAGTAATGAACTTTTAAATTTTACTACATTTTGTTAAATTAGTTTTATTTTAAAATTAATATTTGATTAAACTTTTCTTTAACAAAGTGTTACATGATTTATTTCTACATTTTGTGCACTTGTTTATAAATAAAAACAACCTTTTTACATTCTGCCAATTGCTTTTGGTTCTAACTGGGACTAGTATAGCTAATTGATTTATATGTTCCTGGTTCTAGTTGACCTGTATGATGAAATATATTTTTATTGAGGTATTAAAAAAAACTAAAATATAAGAATTAGTTAGTTCATCAACAAATATATATTGTATTATTAAATATATATTGACCTATAGACTTGCCACAAGTCCCTTTGATTTTTTTATAGTAAAAAGATAATTTATTATCAACAATTTCTATGCTATCCACTTGTGTACAAACCTTGATAATAAAAATGTAATTCTCCAACAGCAAAAAAATAGTTAAAAAATCAAAGGGACATGTGGAAAGTCTAACTGATACATGATGAATCATAATAATTTTGTTGTTAACAAGCCTATCCATTTCTTGTCTATTTATATTACAAACAGGGAATTGAAGGAATCTATGATCACTTTTAAGTATAGACATTTTTTTTCTATTATGAAAACTAACCCACCTTATTAGAATTTAGCCATGCATGTATAGCTAACCCTTTTATATAAGCCAGTTTAGTGTGAAATAAATTTACTAACTATTCCAAATTTTTCTAAATTTAAAAATAATTCCAACCAAAGCCTCATACATTCAATTTTAAAGGTGTCAGTAAACAGTTATAAATAATTTTTATTTCAAAATTTAATTAAGTTACTTAAAATTTCTGTAAATAAAGCTAAATGGAGAGTAAAACATGACAGAATGAATTTTTTTTATATATTTCCGATTAAAAAATCGTTTCCAATCCGTCATTTCGAATTATCTCCCTTTAAAAACGCCAAGTTTTGAGCGAACAATCTGACACAATTGCGTATTAGAACTGCTAAAAATCAAATGATGGGTGCAAAATGTAGCGTATGTTTAATTTTATTATTCTTTTCATTATATAGGCGCTTCCACATCGTTTCGATTTGTGGTGCAATATTTTAAATCGACGAATTTCACTTCCGCCATTTCTTCGTCGTCATTTTTCATTGAAATTCTTCAAAATTTTACACAGTATGTCATATTTGATTTAAAAAATATGAAAATCAGATATCCGAGGATCAAATATTGTCAGAATATGCCAATACCACAATTTTTATATGCGTACGAGACCGTTTTGCAAGCTAACCTATCGTGAAATAAAAACGTCAAATTTTCAAATCGAAAATCACGTAACCTTGTCAAGAAATTGGAAGCCATTATGAGAAATGCTTTCCGACTGTATGTAAAGTATTGGTATCCAGTGATACAGGTTGAGGCGGTTGCAACGTACTTGAATAACTTGACATCGGGTTGTGTGTTGGGGCTGGAGTACTGTGGCAGATAGGGTACTGAGGGTTCAGAGGTACATGCGGATGCACTAAATTTGCACTTGGATTACAGGGAATGTCATATTGTTCGTTTGGTACTGGTTAGGTGAACCACTAAAAGATGTGTGGGGGCATATATATGACTCATGAGCCTGCTGTAACATCTGTGAAAATGATTGTGTTGGTTGAGACTTGGGCGCCGCCATGTTTGTTACTACTTTTGTTGGCGGTGTCAAACCAGACTTACTTTGGTTATTGCGAGTTCTCTTTCTCCCCATCAAAAATCCACGTGAAATATTACATTTCCAAATATATTAAACACATAAGAGTGCATTAAACATTTTCATGAAGCTGTACGTAATAGAGTTTATCGTCAAAACACAGGTATTTGTGAGTAAGTATTCACCGTCGATCTGTTCATTCCGCCATCTTAATACTATATAACACAAGTCAAATATGATATAATTATACGTGTAAGAATAGATTGGTATCTATCAAAGTGCTTATGCAATGGACCTGGGGGGGGGCGGGATTCTTTTCGTGCCTCTCATTATTTTAGTATTGTTTGCTCCATATTGCTGGCAAAGTGTGCTTGGCTCCAACCTTAATTGACACGAGTTGACAGTTTCTATGACAAAGGATGGTGTTTCTATCTTCTGCAAGACAATGTGAACGCATGCAATTATAATAGTGGTGTTAAACTACTTTCAATCTAACAATCAGTCCAATGAACATCTTTTAGGTGATTCCTGCGACGATCTTCAATTTTACGGCTTGGGACGGGATGTAGGGTAATGTCTCTTAAATTGGGGCTATCGTTGAGTCTTGCATCTAATACTTTTACGGAATTCTTCAATTCTAAAAACATAAATAAAAGGGTCAAACAACTGGTTAAATAGGATAAGAATGTTTGTAAATTCCAGTATCATCGGGGAAACCAGTTTGTTGTCAATAGCGTAAATAAGACTCACAATAACGCAAGGGAAACCAGTAAACATCACTAGCGCTATTATACTCCCTAATGTTATCATTGTCTTTTTAAAACGTAACATCCGATTCATCGTGCCGTTAGAATGTAATACGGACCAATTGTTTTTAGGTGCTGGTGACGGTGGAATTGTATATATTGTACTATGTGATGTAGTAATTCCGGATGGAGAGGTGGTTGTTGTCGGCGTCTTAATACGTTCTAATGAATCGAGACATTCTGCTGATCTCGTGGTGAGAATGTTTGATGTAGTTAACGTTGAGGTACAGGTAAAATGTGGTTTTGTTTGGTATTTAGTGCCACCGCTGGTAGAATTTGACGTCTGTTGTGTTTCTTTGCGGACTTCCACTGATCTTTTTGGTTGTATTTGATTGGCTCGCTTTTTAAGTCGGATTGAAACTATACTGTAAGTGATTACTATTGAAACAAACAACATCAAACGAACAGATGCAGTGTATGCCAAAAATTTTCCATGATGTTCATCAAATATGTCAATTATCCTACAGGATGTAGAGGTCGGCTTACCATAAATTACAAAAATACATATATTGTAGACAAGTGTACCCACAAGTGACGTCATAATAACAACACCGAGTTTCTGATTCCATATATTGCTAGTTGGTAAATTGAAAGTTGCAAACAGTCGTTCAAAACAAATAAACATGATCTGTAGTAAGGAAAATGTGACAGAGGACGTTGTTGTCAGTAATCCACTGTAGCAGATGTATGGTACTAGGATACTATTTATATGCAGTAGTGTATTGATAACTAGAACACAACAGCCAATACTGGAAACTATGTTCGTTGCACTTAGACATATTGCCAAAAAACTAAACTTGTTTTCGCGAAGTTTCTTAGACCCTCGCAGTATGATCAGTGAAATTAAATTCAAAATAAAGGTAAGTATTGCTATAGGTACAACAATGAGGGTCGCCAGAAGTGTACTGGTTGTCGTTGGGTCGTTGTAACTTGTTGCGTTCTTCATTTTCCCGCGTTTCGTTCGTGATCTGGTTATCTGTAGTAAAAAAAAGAACAATACAATTTTTGATTATGTATGGAAGAGACACCTAAAAAGTTACATACAAGACAATGAAATAAAAAACATTTGTGGAAGTGGTCAGTGACCTTTCTACCATCATTCTCATTTCTTAAGTATACTTTCCTTATGAATTTGTAGTAGCAATAGCTAGCGCTTGTAGGAGTGCAATTTTTGTGCGTTTTTGTGCATTTGTGACAATGGCTTTTTGTTATCATAAAACCGACTTATATAAATTATAGTCTGATGTAAAAATTGTAGTAAACACATTGCTGTTCTCTCTTGATGTTACCTTACGTATCATACTCTGGTCATTATGACACATGACCCTTAAAACAAGCTTCTCCCAACCGGAAATGAAATGAATAAATAAAAGCAAACAAGCATAAACAAAAAACATACAAATATTCATAAATAAAAGACAAGTTGTGAAAATTACATAACAAGTTAGAAAGTGCATGAAATTTGTATCAGAAATTCAATAGTTAAATAATTGGGGCGTTCCTACTCATTTTTCATTAAAACTGCATTGTACATATAAGTTATTTCTGTTCTATGCATATAGATAAACGTTTTTGTGCAATTGTGACAATGGTTCCGAGTGTGTGCCATGCAACAGTCCATACACTATCAAGCATGTCTTGATGGACTGCATTGACGTGGCGCACATCATTCGGGAACGTTTTTATACTGTAAATACTTACGGTAGTTTGTTTACAACGGTCGCAGGCAACACAATTTAAAAATTTTTAAAGGAAATTAATTTTGTACAGTAAAATTTAATTTTTCGGGCAATTTGTGATCTATATTTTATTGTTTTACTTATCTTTTATCTGTATATATGCTCATAGTATTGTATGAGATAATGTTTTAGAACTAAGGGAGAGATGAACAAATGTTAAAAATGTTTAAATAATCAAATTATTATTACATTCACGTAATGAATAAAGCTAAAATAATTGCTTGCTGGACGTAAAACAACAATCAATCAATCAATCAAACAATGGTTTGGCTTTTTATCATAAAACCGACTTATATAAATTATAGTCTGATGTAAAAATTGTAGTAAACACATTGCTGTTCTCTATTACTCTGGTAAGTCTTAAAGGTGGGGGATGGATTTGTTCATTTCAGCTCTGTGGTCGTGTTCAAGTTCAATCTGTTTGTTTGAATAGTGTTTAACTACACTTTCAGCGATAGTGGTCTCGTGTTTAGTTTTTTTGGGGAGGAGAGGGGTAGGAACCTAAAAAACGAAATCAGAGAAAACACATGACCCGTGGTAGGAAAACTTGCAGTCCCCAGTGAGACTCGCATCTGCATTCTCAGTGTTGACAGACCACGTGATCAAAGGTAGATAACCAACAAACGTTTCCACTCTAAGACAGGAGTAATAAAGACCTGTAGTAAATTAAATCCAGTTTTCTATAATAAAATATTCAATTTTTTAATGTTCCGTAGTCGTTAAAAGTTAGCAGACTATATGTTATTGACCGAGTCAAACTACAGCATATCTATTATTTACAATAAATTCTATAATGGTGAGGAATTTATGGACTACAAGGTAATGTCAGGGAAGAAAATTGCAATGAAACTCACGGAATAAGAAAAGTCGAAAGTCAAGGGCGATTACAAATCCGTCCGTATTAAAAAAAATAGATACAACACGAAACAAAATCCAAAAACTGCAAAGTAATAAAAACCATTAGCGCTGTCAGCTGATTGCGATAAGTAAGCAGAGCATGCGTATAATTAGACAATTGCGCAATTATTAGTTTACATTTGACCGAGAACTTTCTACCCCAACGTAGTACAAAAGAAAAAAAAATTAGGGCCTCAAATTGGATGGTGCAGTGTTGGAATTATTTTTATTTGAAAGCTTATCCATTTATGTTTAAAAAAAGACCCATTGTTAAATCCATATTGTACAAAGTGCAGGATAAATATTTTTTATTGGAAGTAGGTCCATATAAAATTTCTCATTTTCGGTGCAGAATTAGAAAGCTTCCATAATAACTGCATTTTAGGTCAACATTTGCCGCATGACCATATACTTTTTTGGTTGAAATAAAATTCTTATATCTATAGTGACAGCAAATGCTACCCATTTTTTCTAATGTGCTCACTCTTGAAGATATTAGTTTTTGAGCAACATGGGTACCCATTGGGAAATGCATTGAAAATAATTCATTTTTTAACCTCGCCTTTGTTATCAGATTTCTGCCATATCATAGGTGTTTGTTGTCTGAGGATAAGTAAGAAATAATCGTACTTGAGACGCGAAATTAATAATCACTAAAGCAGATTAACTTAATTAGAATAACAGAGAGGGAATAAGTAACAGAAAAAAGTGATAAACGTGAAACCATTGTTAATTAATTCTAACACCTCTTTGGAATAATATGTACGTGTGTATGCATAGTTGGTATTCTGATGCTTTATTAATCCGCTAATTTTACCTTGATTTGACTTTCCAAAATAAAATTATGCTGTATTTTCCAGATAAAAATCAGATATGCTCTTTAAATCTACTACTTAGAATTCATTTTAAAATATTGTAAGCATTACTGCATATTTTTAATAATCTACATATAATTACTAAGTGCAATATTAGTATGCTGTCGAAAAATATTGTCTTTGTTTGTATGAATGAAGATAACAACACAATACTGAACATTTAGGAAACGGTCAAAGTCCAGGGAACAGTTAGTACCGTGACGAAAATACAAGAGCCAGGGCGTAGCTGCAGATAAATGCACGTTCAAGCAAAACTTACTCAGCAGGGGCCGGGGGCGCCTTTGAAGCGTGGTCCAGGGTTGGACGATGTGCATGCAAATGATTTTTTGCGTAAGTGGAGCTTAGCGCCTTAGCGCTATATTTTTCGATAACACACTATGTTTGAACCCAAGCGCACAATTTAGATTGTGACAGTATGTTGTTACCATTATTCACAAATCAGAATATGGGCGTGGCTAAACAAATACATCAGAAAATGTACATAGACTCTTGTATTTGACGATTTTTATTTTTTTAATAAAACAGTGATCGCAGAATAAATGTTATTATTAACCAGTCTGAAATTGTCCATATAATATGGATCAAGTGAACAAGCCCAATACAGAAAAAAACATGGCCAATACACGAAAGCAGGCCCAATACAGAAAAAAACATGCTTGATACAAGAAAACAGGGCCAATACGGAAAAAACAGGCTCAATACAGATAAACAGGGCCAATACGGAAAAACAGGCTCAATACAGAAAAACGGGGCCAATATAGGAATGTCACTTACGGTAATTTATTTATCAATATCATTTTAAAAACAAACACATTTATTTGCATTACGTAAATTACAGCAGAGTTTCAAGGAAAAAATTTAATTTTCATACTGAGGGTTGTTCTGATTAATCTTTTATTATGTGCATGAGAAGCCGAATTGAATCGAGTATAGCTATATTCGTCAATAATAAAAGGGTAATAAAATTTACAAAACTAGTTAATAAAAGTGTTATATTATGTCCTCGGGAAGCGGTATTGGGCCTCGAAAAACTGTATTAGCCCTCGTCGTTGCCCGGGGTATTTCCTTCGTTTATAGTGAGTCTGAAAGAAATTGAAAAAAACAAAGACCGTTAAAAAAGATGTGTTATTGTCTTATATTCCAAAAATACCACAAAGAACTTCTTAAATTGAATTAAATCAATGGCCATTAATAGAATCTAATGAACTGGTATTTTAACTATTTCTGAGTAAAAAATACTGCCCCTCAAGACCCCTAAATTCCATTAGTAAATCAGACGCTACGCAAAATATTGCACATGACTACCGGGAAGTGCAGACGACAAATAAAGTAAGGTTTAGAGTATTAAACAAGAAAAGATATGGGTTAAACCCATATCCAGAGATGTTCGATTTATATGTTTTCGGTGTATCCCATTTGGTTTAATAGTTTTTTTTTCAATTTGTTTTGTTTAAAATTTCATCATATGCTGTAAAGGGATGCAAATATAGACGATTGTGAAAGGCAAGAAATAATCATCTTGATTATAATATCTCAACTTTGAGAAGAGTACTGTAATAAAAAAAGCAAAGTTTTGGAAGGACAAATATATGTTTACCAATAAAAATACATTGACCATAGTCAAGTGGTTCTGTGGGGGAAAATGTGAATGTAAGATCGGCAGTCATCGCGTACTCGGAAAATCAAAGAAAACATACCGACAAGTTACAATCTTTATTGATTTAATTTTACTGTAATTAAAATTGTTTCAAAAGATTTGCAATTAAATGTATTTCAAACGTCAAACTAGCATTCATGTGCATAAACATTGCTAAGAACTTTATAAAATTTTCAGAATTTAAAATATTAAAAAAAACTATTAGAAGAAGAGTCTTATTTTGCAAAACAATTGATGAGATGTTAACTTCTACAATTATTTTCAACAATATAAACTGTTGATGACCTTTATTCGAACGTAACTGAATTTTTTTCTGTTGTATTATATATATATATATATATATATATATATATATGTGTCTAATGAATTAACCAAACAATGTCGTTGTAATTTCCACTCTGAAAATCATCTGTACACACAGATTTGATTTTTGAGCCGTCCCACCTCGGGAATCGAACTCGTGTCAGTTTATAACATCTATGGCTACTGCGCCTAGCATGTAAAGACAGAGGTGTAACCTCTAGACCAGATCCGTCCGCTAAAAAACGGAGTTTCACTGGCCTAGTGTTACTTTTGGTTGAACATGTCATTTACATACACAATGTTTTTGTGCGACCTGAGCTTTAATTACAACGATTTTCATACAATCAGAATGGATCTGTAAGCAATTATACAGATGCGTGCATATAGTTGTTTTGAATTTCTATTTATAATTGTCTATTTATATATGCCCAACATCTGATTGTATTTCAACATTGGATCTTTAGAAATGCACTAAAGATACATAGTTAAGATTATGTATCTTACATAATTTACAACGACATTGTTTGGTTAATTCATTAGACACTTATAAATATCATTTATCTTAACTATGTATCTTTAGTGCATTTCTAAAGATCCAATGTTGAAATACAATCAGATGTTGGGCATGTATAAATAGACAATTATAAATAGAAATTCAAAACAACTATATGCACGCATCTGTATAATTGCTTACAGATCCATTCTGATTGTATGAAAATCGTTGTAATTAAAGCTCAGGTCGCACAAAAACATTGTGTATGTAAATGACATGTTCAACCAAAAGTAACACTAGGCCAGTGAAACTCCGTTTTTTAGCGGACGGATCTGGTCTAGAGGTTACACCTCTGTCTTTACATGCTAGGCGCAGTAGCCATAGATGTTATAAACTGACACGAGTTCGATTCCCGAGGTGGGACGGCTCAAAAATCAAATCTGTGTGTACAGATGATTTTCAGAGTGGAAATTACAACGACATTGTTTGGTTAATTCATTAGACACTTATAAATATCATTTATCTTAACTATGTATCTTTAGTGCATTTCTAAAGATCCAATGTTGAAATACAATCAGATGTTGGGCATATATAAATAGACAATTATATATATATATATATATATATAACTTGCTTCGTTAAAATATCTTAACATCAAAAATTT
This sequence comes from Limnoperna fortunei, assembly GCA_944474755.1. Lineage (NCBI taxonomy): Eukaryota > Metazoa > Mollusca > Bivalvia > Mytilida > Modiolidae > Limnoperna > Limnoperna fortunei. The sequence goes on along the minus strand of OX104120.1, from coordinate 12,793,442 downwards.
TTAAATCTTGAATTAAATAAAAATCTATATCTTTTGTGTTTTTTTTATTATTGAGAAATTTCTTTTCCCTACTAATTTCTGCCACATTTTTCACTGATTCAGACATCAATTTTTTTAAATAACATGCCTGTTTGAAAATCTAATTTTGTATATATAGTTTCTTCTCACACAGCCAATAATACAATTGGTACAGAAAAAGTAACAAATAAACAAACAAAACAACAAGCTAAATACAATATATTTCAAAATCATTATCTAATTTAGCCATTTTAGCGGCTTATTATGTGAGTCTGATTGGTCTTTCATTTTTACCTTTCATCAAAGTTCAGTGTCAGGTAATAAATAATCAATTAGCAAATAAACAAGGCACATCTAATATACAATTACATAACAGAAATGTCTCTGCCACCTCCCTAAAACCACCACTACCACACACGAATCGTTCACGAGAGTTTGGGATTTCGAAACCGTCGATAAACAAAACCCAGGGAAATAAAATTGAATGTTTAAGATGACTAATTTTCTGCGTAAAAGTTCTATTTTCTACCTTATAAATTATGAAATAATCCAGAAATAAGTTTTCTGGATGAGTGGTCACAAGCGCGTTAAACAAAATCTAAAAATGCACTTTTATTGTCAAATTATCTAAGTAACTAATAAAAGAAACCGAAAAATTTACACTTTATCATGTTAAAATAAGAATGCATAAAAAATTACGAAGCTTGACATATAAATCACGAAATAATCCAGGAAATACAATTGAAGCGATGAAATACATTACGTAATATAACATATCAAAATTTTTAAATGCCTTTTTCTTATCAAATTAAATAACTAATTAATAAAAGAAACTCAAGTATATACATTTCATCATGTCGAGAATAGAATGCATTAATACAAATACCAGGCTTACCCTATAGATAGTAAAGTATACAAATTTAAACGGATCTATTCATACTACCGAGATACTGGTAAAGCGCGCATTAATATGCAATTATGTACATCTTTACTTCTTCTTAGTCATGTTAGTAGATCAGGACAAAAAAAAACGTAGTATTTTAAAGCTTGAAGGATTTAACAAATACGAAAAACTGTAATTGAAATATTTTCTTTAATATTAAATTTGCCATTTTATCACTTACAACATGAACTATATTATAGAGTATGGTTTTTACCTTTTCACTCAATTTACCCGAAAACAATTATATATCATTAAGAGATAATAAGAAGAGATCGAACATATGAAAATGGGAAGTGACGATATATGTAGCCAACCTTGAAAGAGCGTAAGAAAATGGCTGAAATTGGGATAAAAGAAAAGTGCTTTTTTATTATTATTGTACCAGGGGCGGATCCAGAAAATCGGGCTCTGGGGGTGGTGGGCGAGAATTCGGGGAAAGGGTCTGGGGACTGCAGCGCCCTGGTGGGGCAGTAATAGCGGGCGTAGCCCCCCCAGAAGCTGGTGAGTGAGATTTAAGCAATTGATAGGGTGTTGAGGACCAGAAATTTTTATATTTTTAACACACACACACACTCTCTCTCTCTCTCTCTCTCTCTCTCTCTCTCTCTCTCTCTCTCTCTCTCTCTCTCTCTCTCTCTCTCTCTCTCTCTCTCTCTCTCGTTCCTCGTTTTAGCTCAATTGGTTTCTTTCTTTTCCCTTTTTAAGGGGCTGGGGGCGAACTTGTGTTCAACATATACATCAATCGGAACATGTTTGGGTTTTGGTTCTATAGATACACAAGGCAGTAATTATATGTATGACAAGCAGAGCTAAAAATAAACCAGTCATTGAAAACACCTTTCGAGACCATAGATCATTTAATACCTTAAGTTTGTAGACGTAAACTTATTTTTTTAAATATTTAACAAGTCATTTAAATATACAGAATGAACAGTTTTCTTATCTTGAAAATAAGCAATTATGAATAGTAATAGCATATAGGATCTTACATTGGTACTCGTGAATTTTCGAATTTTCTTCAATCGAGGTAGTTAAAATATGAAATTTTAAGTAAGGCTCGGACTTACAATTTCATAAACTATCTCGATTTGGAGAAAGTCGATAATTCATGTGTACTAATGTAACATTCTGTTTCTCAAATTTCAATTTATTTAATTTGCGAAATAATATGAATTCTCCTAACCCCAGTTTTACTCTCATGACCTTAATACGCAATAGATTGAAGTTGTTTTGTTAATAAGTTAATAAAGTGTAACACGTATCGCCTGGAGTGGACAGACAATGACTACTGGGCACGATTAAAACATGCAATAGAAATGGCTTACCAAATTAATCCAAACATTGTATTGACTGGCTACACGAACTGGGATTTGTTTAGACTGAATAATAATAAACCGCTCGACTTAATTAGCTTATTTAATTTTTTTAATGTAATTGAGAAACCAACAAGAATAACTGAACGAAGTAGCACTCTTTTAGATCCAATTATAAGCGAAACATTAAATTATATAGACTATGATGTGTATTCTACTTGAATTCTTTATACTCCCGCAGGTCGGGGGTTCTCTCCGGGTACTCCGGCTTCCTCCCCCAATAAAAACTGGACGCCATGAAATAGCTGAAAAATTGCTGAAAGTGGCGTTAAAACACCATTCAAACAAACAAACAAACAAACAAACTTTATTCTCATAAACATTTGGTTACAGAGAAAATTTAAACAATACAAAATTACAATTACAATTATGTGTGAACAAACATATATAACCTGGACGATCGACCTTCGTAAGAATAATTTTTATAAATTTTGACAAACAATTAAGAATGCTAATATCTTTTGAACTTAACAGTTGAGCAAACTTTTATATATTAGGATTCGAATGACAAAATTGTGGTAACATATTTTTTCTATCTTTATCAAAAAATTTGCATTTCATAAGATAATGATATTCATCCCCAATGTCATTTAAATTACATAAAAAACAAATTCTCTCTTCTCTTGGGGTCCGCTGCCATCTTCCTGCCTCTATTGGCAAGTGATGGCACCAGGTTCTATATTTTATGATATTTTTGACTAAATAAGGAGTTAACGTCATTAAATATTCTTCAAAACCAAATTCTGTTTTAAATAATCTATAGCAAAGAGTTTTTGGAGAATTAAAAATCTCTGACTTCCAATTTTGTATAAACTGGTCTGGTGAAAAATAATTTTGCGATTCCAAACATTTGATAGACCACAATTATCAAAAATATTTTTAACAAAACATATCCATTTTGTTTCATAACCATAATCATTATAATAAACATATAAAAGTTTATATAATACAGAAGAGATTTTGTTTTCATCACCATTAACAAGACGACACCAAAACTTAATCAATCTTATCTTAGCAGTCAATAAAAGTGAATATCTTCCTAATTCCCCATAAACTATGTCACTAGGTGTAGATTGCTTCATACCAAGAATAATTTTACAAAAGCGCAAGTGCACTTTTTCTAAAATTTCTAAATTTTCAAATCCCCAAACTTCGGAGCCGTATAATAATATCAGTGCAACAGCTTTTTCAAACATATCTATTTGAAATTCAATTGATAAGTTGTGTCGCCGACATCTCTGTAATACAGTGAACATAGCTTTTGTAGCTTGTTCTTTTAAATAGTTTCTAGTTTTAATAAAACTACCACTTCTTGAGAAAAATACTCGTAAATCTTTATGATTTAACAATTTCTATTTCTTCATGTTTTAAGAAAAACTTAGGATTTGTTTCTCTACCATTAGAAAAAATTAATATTTTAGTCTTATCGACATTTATGTTAAGTTTCCACAAATCACAAAAATTGTCAAAGTTATCAAGCATAAATTGTAAATCAGTTTCTGATTCTGCCAGAAGAATTGTATATTCTGCATAAAGTAAAATGAGAAGTTTGATGTGCAACAAAAGTTCATTTTCAATATCACAGCTAACTGATTTAAGCCCTTGTACATTGTTTTATTCTAAATAAGACAGAGATCAGCGATCACTAAGCATCAGTCGTCTGTCTTAAATGTCCTAATAGTGAGTGTGAGTCATTCAAGCGCGAAATATGGTTATATGATCGAACAGAAAAAGAGAAATTTGCAGACAGTATAGGGTTATTTGATTGGGAATCGTATTTATCAACATTTGAAAATGTTAGTGAAATATGTGAGGAATTCACAATTTTGTTTTAATGGCCAGAGCATGCATACCAACTAAAATGATTACTGTAAGGAAAAACGACAGGCCCTGGTTTACAAACGAATTGCGGCGAGAGATAAGAAAACGCGATCGATTAAGAAAAACGGCATTTCGTACAAAAAATCGCTGGACATTAACAACTATAAACGTCATAGAAATAGAGTAAATAACTTAAAGAAAATAGCAAAATTATGAGAAAAACCTTGATACTGTTATATTGGAGAATGCCTCAAACCCCAAAATCTACTGAAAGCTGATGAAAAGCCTAATAAAATCACAAAAAGCTTCCTATAATATTCCCCCAATAAAAATGAGATTGAAAATGAAAATTTGGAGGATATGGTTTATGATGACGACAAGAAGTGTACACTACTTAATGACTATTTCTGTTCTATCTCATCAATTGATGACACAAATATGTCATTCCTAACTTTGAAGAAAAAACTACTAACACAATCTCTGACATGACAATAACGACAGAAGATGTAATTGATGTGTTAAAAATTCTTAATCCTAATAAGGCAACTAGGCCTGACACCATTAGTCATCGTATCTTAAAAATTTGCACTGAAAAAATTGCTATTCCTTTGAAAATATTTTTTAACAAATCCCTAGAACAGCGTAAATTCCCATCGCTGTGGAAAATATATATTTAAAAAGGGAGATAACTCGCTTCCGTCAAACTATAGACCTATTTCTTTAATCAGTTGTGTTGGAAAGGTAATGGAATGTATATTATAAATACGTATTCAATCAAAATAAATTAATTTACGAATATCTTCCCAAACATCAGCTAGTTGAAATGTATAATAATATTGTTGATTCCATGGAACAAAAAAAAATGAATTGTTTCGTTTTCTGTGACTTTGCAAAAGCTTTGATAAAGTCTGGCATAATGGGCTACTTCACAAAATTTGATCTTATGGAATTTGTGGAAATATCTTAACCCGGTTCTCTAGCTATCTAGCTGAAAGAAAACAAAGAGTAGTGACAAATAATGCAAAATCTGAATTAATAACTGCTGGAGTACCCCAAGAATCCGTTCTCGGACCCTTACTATTTATTATCTATATAAACGACATTGCAGATAAGCTGAAATCCCTTTGCAGACTTTTTGCAGATAATACGTCGTTCAATTATTTAGATAAAGATATAGAAAAAATACAAAATTTAATTGACCACGACATAAGTGAACTTGCAAATTGGTCCTATAAATGGCTTATGTCTTTCAATCCTAATAAAACTGAGATCATGTTATTCTCAAGTATACAGAATCCGCATCTTAGTTTTTCATTTAACAATCAACCGATACCAATAACTACATCACATTAGCATTTGGGTATAACATTTCAGACTGACGGCAAATGGAATATACATGTTGACAATATTGTATCATCTGCAAAAAAACAGCTTAATGTTTTGAGACAGTTAAAATACCAATTAAGTCGCGCCAATTTAGAGAAGTTATATATAGTCTTTATAAGACCTATGCTTGAATATGCTAGCAAAGTATTGGATAACTGTGGAACTCTTAACGCCTCGAAGTTGGAACAATTACAACTCGAGGCTGCACGAATTGTTACAGGACCCCCAGTTTTTGCTAGCACAAGCAAAGTGTACAGTGAACTTGGGTGGGAAAACCTAAATATAAGACGTGAAAAACGGAAATTAAATTTTATGTTTAAACTTATTCTTCCAAAAATTCAAAGTACAACAACACACCCCCTACGAAACGGAAATGACTTTTATTCCTTATTATAGACTATCCCTAACCATGAACTCATACATACCATTAACCATAAGGCTTTGGAGCAATCTTGAACTTGAAATGAGACAATCAGGTTCAGCATCAAAATTAAAACGCGAACTTCAAATGTCATATTCAAACGATTTATCAATTCCAAATTACTTTACATACGGTCCAAGAAAGTTAAATATTATTCTTACACAACTGAGATGTTGTGCGTCTTTTTTGAATTATGACTTATACAGAGTCAACTTAATCACCGACCCCTCATGTCAATGTGGAGCCCCAGTAGAAAATGCCTTCCATTATTTCTTTGATTGTCCTCGCTAGATAAACCAAAGACAAATACTAATGCAAAACCTTCAATGGGTCCAGAATAGACGCATTATAGATCTACGCTTACTGGTGTCAGGAACAGATATTTTTCATTACATGAAAATAAAGACATATTTAGGAACGTGTTCACATTCATTAAAGGGTCAAAAAGATTCTTGATATAGAATCCACAAATACACACAATATGTTTACAATATTTTATGTTTTCGTGAGTAAAGTTCTTCCTTTTAAAAATGTATATACTGATACTTTTTTTAACATGCTCAACATATATTATTATAAAATATTTGCTATTGTCGGAGAAAACTTCATAAGTTTGTTTAACTTGTGTTTTATCCCTTTTGCTGATTTTTTTTTGCAAATAAAATATGTTTAAAATAAATTATAAAGACATTATGTTTTATTATAAAGTTGTTATTTTAAACCAATGAGCTTTTGATAACCACATGAAAAAATACTGGTCAAGCGGTTTAAATATTAGAGACAACATGTAACATTCAGAACCATAAATAGTACTTTGAAACAAATAGTCAAACGAATATAAACCAATATGAAATGTTCAAGAATCGATTAATTAACGTTCAGCGATCAACATTTCGGCTATATTCAGAACGAGAAAAAGCGATCAACATTTCGGCTATATTCAGAACGAGAAAAAGTAGCAGACAATAAATCACTACGGCCACTAAAAACAATATCCAATTCAAACAGATCGCTATCGTGATTTCTTCATCAGAGAAAATGTCATATAAATGTACATTTGAGGGTTGAGAAATACATCCGCATATCAAAGTGAGTAACTGGTTTTATAACATGAATAAAACTAACAAATCCTCGTCGATCTCAAATATATTTGCAGAAGACACGTCCATTGTTGTTGTCAAGATTTTTAAGTTCTTGATCGCTTGTGCAGTGGACAAAAATAACCATATTTTGAAGCAATTTTAAATTGTAATTCTGTTGCGATTTAATATGATCCGAAAGTAGTTTTTACATAAATAAAAAAACACGACAACGTCTATTAATATAATAATATAAATTACTATGTAATGACATAGAATTTAATTAGCTATTTAATATTATCACACATGACAATTAGCAGAACATTACCTCACTAAGTAACCATCAAACTATTTTACATTAACAAAGATAATTCGCCATAATAATTCTAATTCTGCTTATTTTATACATAATTAAACGTTACCGTCACTAGGAATATATAATCCATGTGAAGTGAGAATTGTTTATCGTTTATGTAATGTACGCGTGACTTTTTTGTTTTTTGTTGTGGCAAGAACAAGACTACGATGTGTAATTGTAATTTGCTAAAGATTTACAAAATTAACAGAATTTAAGAATGCCAAGCCTACTCTGTTACTGGGGATATTCATAATAATACAGGTGGCTTGTTAGCTGAGCAAATACAGTGGTTAGTCGCAGCCGAGCCTTACTGCGGGCCAGGTTAACTCGTCTCCAATGATGCTGAGCCCAATAATGGCTTCCAGGGCTCACACTACAGTGATGCCCAGTCCAGTTGTGGCTTACAGGCATTTATTCCTTTAATCAATCATTGGAACATCCCTGGATGGAAGACTGCATTTCTTACCAAAAAAAGTATTATAAAAATGCATTGAACTAAAATTTTTTGAATGCTCGTGACTGGGTCAATTTCATTGGAGAAGTAAGCTTCTATACACTTAAAATTTAGTTTAAAAAGGCTCTATCCGGAGCTTATGTAGGGGCTTTGCCCCCTACACCCCCTACCAGGGCCCTGTCCAGACCCTCTACCGTAATTTTTGCGTGCACTGCAATCAAAACCTAGCTACGCCACTGGCATGATCACAAAACGTAGTAGTAGTAACATGTCTGGGAAGTGTTACTTACACGATAAACACCTTGTTTGCAGTTTCAAAAATATGCGCATTGTTACCGTTACAAAAATTTAATTAACTTGTATGTCCCAACCGATAATCCTTACTTCTCCAGTGACAATCAAAACATTTACCACTGTGGTTTATTTTCCGAATTGAGATATTTTTGTAACTTATTTTCGTCCTGAATATAGCTACAATACTGTTCCGTCAAAGTTAAGCAAGTATTCAACCAATCGCCTAAACAATTGGAAGCCATGTTGTTGCTGAAAAATTTTTAATAGTGGCGTTAAACGCCATTCTACCGAAGACAGACAACAATCAAAATGTACATGTTACTGTTTAGTATTAATAGTATGTTGTCAACTGATTTGACAATAGTAATTATTTATCACTTCCATGAGGTCTTAAAATATAAAGTTCTTAACTAAAGGAAATAAATAAACATCCCCACCTGTAATTCTTGTAGTGTCTAGTCCTGTATAAAGCTTGGAGTGTACGTATACATATATACCAGACAACCAGACTGAACGGCCAATGATATTTCTGATGTATGAAGACGTAACATTGGCGAATACTAACGATCGATAAATACATAAAGTTGTATGTTTATCAACATAAGATATCTATTGTTTGTGTTTTAAAGACATGTTCTGATTATGATTATTTGTTGTTGAATTACTACTTAAACTGTACTTTTTTGGACTGTAACATGGCAGACCAACTGGCTTGAAACATTTTTATGGGTTTTCAACCGGCGTAGATATTTCTTTGTTAGCCATAACAGTAAGTGGTGAAAAAACTACAAAATAAGATTTAATATTACATAACGTGTGTCTTTCATCGATATGGTAGATTTCTATTGGTCCAAACCGTTACAGATGACGTAGAATCACTCTTTGCATTTCTCAATGAAACTGGTAGCAATGAAAAGCACGCGCTTCATTGACGACGTACACAGTCACCAAACAACGAGGAGTAATTTAAATCATCAAAAATACATTGTAAACGATTTAATTCAAAACCATGTCATTTTTTAAATGATATTAAGTGTAAATATAAGAATTGAATGCATTTTTCTGAAGTTCATTGACGTATGAAAGCGTTGCTGGGCTTCATTTGAAAATATGCTTCGTTCAACGTTTTCATACGTAAATGAAACTTCAAAAGAATGCATTCAATTCTTAAATAAAAACAGAATAACAATAGGTAAAAGAAACGAGAAAAGACACTGGTTTAGACATAAGACGCTATCATTTACACATTAGACACCACGGTGTAGACAGTAGACACTGGTATAGACAGTAGACACTGGTGTAGACATTAGACACCACGGTGTAGACAGTAGACACTGGTGTAGACATTAGACACTTCGACAATCTGTATTTAAACAGATCGTAAGATTTATTTATTGTTTAATCGTATTTCAATTTATAACATAAAAACTTTTACAATGCTGTATCTGTATTTACTATTTCTTTCAGTTTTTATATATCTTCTATCTACATCGTAGTGTCTAATGTCTACACCAGTGTCTTATGTCTACACCGTGGCGTCTAATGTCTACACTAGTGTCTTATGTCTACACCGTGGTGTCTAATGTGTAAATGATAGTGTCTAATGTCTACACCAGTGTCTTATGTCTACACCGTAGTGTCTAATGTCTACACCAGTGTCAAATGTCTACACCGTAGTGTCTAATGTCTACACCGTGGTGTCTAATGTCTACACCAGTGTCAAATGTCTACACCGTGGTGTCTAATGTCTACACCGTGGTGTCTAATGTCTACACCAGTGTATAATGTCTACACCGTAGTGTCTAATGTCTACACCGTGGTGTCTAATGTCTACACCAGTGTCTAATGTCTACACCGTGGTGTCTTATGTCTACACCAGTGTCAAATGTCTACACCGTAGTGTCTAATGTCTACACCGTGGTGTCTAATGTCTACACCAGTGTCTAATGTCTACACCGTAGTGTCTAATGTCTACACCGTAGTGTCTAATGTCTACACCGTGGTGTCTATTGTCTACACCAGTGTCTTATATCTACACCGTGGTGTCTATTGTCTACACCAGTGTCTTATGTCTACACCGTGGTGTCTAATGTTTACACCGTGGTGTCTAATGTCTACACCAGTGTCAAATGTCTACACCGTGGTGTCTAATGTCTACACCAGTGTCAAATGTCTACACCGTGGTGTCTAATGTCTACACCAGTGTCAAATGTCCACACCGTAGTGTCTAATGTCTACACCGTAGTGTCTAATGTCTACACCGTAGTGTCTAATGTCTACACTAGTGTCAAATGTCTACACCGTAGTGTCTAATGTCTACACCGTAGTGTCTAATGTCTACACCGTAGTGTCTTATGTCTACACCGTGGTGTCTATTGTCTACACCGTAGTGTCTTATGTCTACACCGTGGTGTCTAATGTCTACACCGTAGTGTCTAATGTCTACACCGTAGTGTCTAATGTCTACACCGTAGTGTCTTATGTCTACACCGTGGTGTCTAATGTCTACACCGTAGTGTCTAATGTCTACACCGTGGTGTCTAATGTCTACACCAGTGTCAAATGTCTACACCGTGGTGTCTAATGTCTACACCAGTGTCAAATGTCCACACCGTAGTGTCTAATGTCTACACCGTAGTGTCTAATGTCTACACCGTAGTGTCTAATGTCTACACTAGTGTCAAATGTCTACACCGTAGTGTCTAATGTCTACACCGTAGTGTCTAATGTCTACACCGTAGTGTCTTATGTCTACACCGTGGTGTCTATTGTCTACAACGTGGTGTCTAATGTCTACACCGTAGTGTCTAATGTCTACACCAGTGTCTTATATCTACACCGTGGTGTCTATTGTCTACACCAGTGTCTTATGTCTACACCGTGGTGTCTAATGTTTAAATGGTAGCGTCTATTGTCTACACCGTAGTGTATAATGTCTACACCGTAGTGTCTAATGTCTACACCGTGGTGTCTAATGTCTACACCGTAGTGTCTATTGTCTACACCAGTGTCTTATGTCTACACCGTAGTGTCTATTGTCTACACCAGCGTCAAATGTCTACACCGTAGTGTCTAACTCTACACCGTGGTGTCTAATGTCTACACCGTAGTGTCTATTGTCTACACCAGTGTCTTATGTCTACACCGTAGTGTCTATTGTCTACACCAGTGTCTTATGTCTACACCGTGGTGTCTAATGTGTAAATGGTAGCGTCTAATGTCTACACCAGCGTCTTATATCTACACCGTAGTGTATAATATCTACACCGTAGTGTCTAATGTCTACACCGTAGAGTCTAATGTCTACAGAGAAGTATCTAATGTCTTCATCGTAGTGTCTTATGTCTACACCGTAGTGTATAATGTCTACACCGTAGTGTCTAATGTCTACACCAGTGTCTAATGTCGACAGCGTAGTGTCTAATGTCTACACCGTAGTGTCTGTCTTTATTATACTGTCCAATGTCTACATTTTGGTGTCTAATGTCTACATTTCGACGTCTTATGTCTACACCGTATTGTCTAATGTCTACACCGTATTGTCTAATGTCTACACTGTTAACATTTTGTTTAGAAATACAGTCGAAACATTGTCAAGTCATAATGTACTTATATATTTTAGTTTTAGACGTCATTGCTAAATTTTCTGTTAAACGTGTACATCCTGTATTAATGTTTTGGTTTTAGCTACACCATATCAAAATCATAGCGGTAAATGACCACACTTTAGCAGTAAATGGCTACTCTATAACGGTATATGTCTATACTATATCTGTAAATAGTCACACCATGGCCATACCATAGAGGTATATGGTCACATCATAGTTCTAAATGGCCGCACATGCATGTCTACACCATAGCGGAAAATGTACACGACTAAGCGTGTAAATGGCCACTCTAGAGATTAAATTGTCACACGATAGCATTCAACGGCACACTATATTGGTAATTGACCACACCATAGCGGCAAATGTCCACATTACTGCAGTCAATACCTACTTTACAACGGTAAATGGCTACACAAAAGGTTACATTGGCGAAGTTAATTGTTTAACCATGGTATGTATGATGATATCTTATTTAGAAATACGGTCGATACATTTTCATACATGTACCTATGTATTATGGTTGTAGACATCAAGGTCTGTATTTTGGTTGTAAACATCATTTGGCTGTATACTGTATTTATGTATTTTGGTTGTAGACATCGTGGTTTAATCTTCTGTTTTACGTGCACATCATGTATTTATTTATTTTGTTTGTAGACATCTTGATTGAATCTTCTGTTATTCGTGAACAGCCCATACTTATGTATTTTGGTTGTAACCTTCGTGGTTAAATCTTCTGTTATACGTGTACAGCGCGTATTTATGATTCTATCGTGGTTGAATATTCTGGTATACGTGTACAGGCCGTATTTATGTATTTTGGCAGTAGACATCGTGGTTAAATTTCGGTTTTAGACATTGTGGTAAAATCTTCTGTTTTACGTGTATAGTTCGTATTTACGTATTTTGGTTTTATATATGAAAGTGTAAATTGCTGCAACATTCATATGTGTGTTTAATTATGTTGTATTATAATGTTTTTAACAACGACTATTTTATTATAGGATTCAATGACAAAACGGGGATAATTCATAGACTATAGCAAGAATAGTAGAAAGTTAATCTGAAATAAAACCATTGACTTGCATACAAAAATTGTTTCTAATTAGAGGCTCACTATACTCTGTTCCGCTAACGTGATTATTATAGTCAATACAGAAGGCGATGCAATGTTTGATCTAGCGGACCATCCAATGAATCTTGAAGATAGGGCCTGTTGTCTCTGTTGTTTACTGGTTTCAGAGGGAGGTCTTTTAAACCTTTCTAAATCCTGCGGTTTCACACGTCTTGGATTTTCGATGGAACAAATAATTAAACTGCGTAGATCACAATACAATAAACATCGTCGTCCGACATGGTTTCAATCAGCTTTGCAGTTTCTTAAAAAAAAGGCATAGAAACCTTAATCACAGTAATGAAGGGGCGATCATTTTGAATTTAATATTTACAGGAACACATAAACTACACCAAACATTAGTATCAAATGAAAATTGCAGATAAATTTGATTTTAATTGGTACGTTTTCTGGAAAGGCCATTTAATACAGGACTGCGGTGGATAAGGGTGACCTTCTCCGTTAATAATTGAAGGGGGTCATAATACAGAAAGCCTTAATACTGACAATGGTAAATACATGTTCGATAAAAGGCAATTTACTTGCAGGATAAAGAATCACAAGGTTGATTTCAAGAAAAAGTAGCTCATTTAATCTGCTATAAAATGAATTCTCCCTGGTTTCCTAATGCATCACACTTTTTCACTGGGGGGGGGGCAGTAATTGTGCGTCTGTTGATCCATCATGTTTCCCCGTTAATGTATTGTATTTAGACTGTTTCTCGTCCGGAATAAAGTTAATAATGATTGCTTGACCTTGGCAAATATTGAGTCATTAATCTACTACTGTGTTCTTTACAAAATTAAAAACCATGTTGGCAGCTCACTTTGATTTCTAATACGATCACAAAAAGAAATTTTTTAAAGAAACTCTATGCATCATGGCTTCAATCAGCTCTAAGAACAAACAATTTAAGCATTTTCCTATTTGGTCCTATTGTAACCTAAGTCCTCTGTAGAACCATCAAATGAATATTTCAGATAAACTGTTTGAATTTGTTAAACCTGTAACATTTTAAAAAAAAATTCCTTACAGTTTTATTGTATTAAAGTGTGTCATGCTGCAGTAGTCATACGATGTTAAAAACAAATAATTTTGAGGATTGTTTGTTATTTTTTAATGATGTTTAACAGCACTTTCAGCAATTTTTCAAGTATATCATGGCGTCCAGTAATTAAGGGAGGAAGCCAGAGAACGTGACGTAGAATACCACGACCTTTGGCCGGAAAACTGGCAATCCTTGTCTATAAAAAGTCAAGGGCACTCTGACCGCAGTCAGACTCGCACCACCCGCAATCTTAATGTTGAAAAAAACATGTGATTTTGTGCAGCATATCTAGTTTGTGGACAAGTTACCGATAAATTGTTTTAATTATTAGGTTTATTTAATTATAAATTTAATTTCCACTTTCCAACAATGTTTCCGTGCACGATTTAGCATAATACTTTTCGCGTTATAAAGTCTTCATTTTCTATTCTTAAACATTATTTGAAGTGTACAAAATATTCAACGCAAGAAATTAATTATTATTTCGAATAGTGCTCTCGAGCAAAATCTAGACGCCATGATCTGACTAAAATGTACTGAAAATGGTGTTATACCAAATCCAAACAAATACATCGTTCGATAAAAATAAGAAATATGCATTTGTTTTATTGAACAAATATACATGACAACAGTGTACAAAGGGAGACCACTCAATTACGTAATTGCGCAACAATACATATAACAAAGGATCTCCCGGCTTTCTATGTTCTTTGTAAAATATATACATGTAAATAGATTTAACATAAAGAATCACCATTCTCAAAAGTTGCTGGTCAATTAAAGTTCTTAAATGACTTCCTTATAATGTAACAGATTATAATATTCCTAGTCCGAGAATCCTCTGCTGTCCCACGCAAAAAAAAGCGTTGGACGGCAGAGGATTCTCGGAGTATAATATTCCCTATAACTATACTGCGCAGACGCGCAATAAGACGTAACGTAACAGAAGGTTACATGTGTGTCATCCAGATGGCGCTAAAACATTATTATGAATGAATTTGATGGAATCAAAAAAGGTAATTGACATGCTTAATTGGCTTGAGTAATGCAGATTAACATGGCGGAATCCATTATAGTTACAATTCTATACATTAAACAGCCAGCTCTATTGTTTACCCTGTCTGTTTTATCATTGCATCACGTTCATGATATATTATAGACTGTACATACCTGTGAGGTTGATTTCAAGGTATGGTTTACTATATACATTATACATATCTTTACATATACTGATATTAATGCAACTGCATTACAAATCTGACTAAACTGTTCAAATCTTAGACACTGATCTTATTGACTGAAAAACATTTGCGCTTGCGTTAACATCCGGCAGCACCAACAGTGGAACTGCTGTCTTCGGATTATTGACATCGACCGAGCAGAATTAACATTACATCAAATGTTGTATCAGATTTTAAGACACAATAACTGAAACAACGATTATCCATTTAAGTGTTCTATTTGTTGTATGTTTCAGACCATAAAGCGTAAATTTGGTACTTAAACACCCCAAAACGATGTGAGATAAATATATATAGATATGGCTTTTGATGATTTTCCATCCATTTTTACTAATTTGTTATGTTAATCACGAGTTTGACATCTCAGTATTTTACGAAATTCTTGAATTCTAAATACATAAATAATGGGGTCAGACAATGGGTTAAGGAAGATAAGAATGTTTGTAAATTCCAGTATCGTTGGGGAAACCAGTCTGGCGTCCGCTGCAAAAAGCAGATTTGTAATAACACATGGAAAACCAGTGAGTATTACCATCGCTATGATACTCCCTAGTGTAAAGATTGTCTTCCGAAAGCGCAACATCCGGTTTTCTGACCGGTTAGTCAGCGATGAATTCACGGCCCTGTGGTTACTAGTTTGCTGTGTTGGTGACTGTGGTATTTTGTATGATGAACTTTGTGTTACACTTATATTGGTCAACACACTAGCTTGTGTCCGCGGTTCAATACACTCCAATGAATGAAGGCTGTTTGTTGATCGTATGGTACTACCTTTTATTGCACTCAACATACTAGAAGAAGGATTTTGTACCGCTGTTGGTTTATGGGCATTATCGGTGCTTCCTTTTAGATTTGACGTGCGATTGTTCTCACTTCCTAATTCTATTACGTTTATAGGTAGAACTTGATAAACTATTTTCCGAAGTCGGCACAAAATAATAATGTAAATTGCTATGATAACAACATATAAAATGAAGCGAATAGAAGAAGTTACTAACAGGAATTTCCCATAATTTTCGTTAAATATATCGATTGTTCTACACGAAGTAGAGGTCGCTCTACCGTACATTGCATATACAAAGATAGAGTACAAAAATGCAGACAATAATGACGTCACAATAAAAACATTGAGTTTACGCTTCCAAAAATTATTTGTTGGTAAACTAAAAGTCGCCAGAAGTCGTTCAGCACATATAAAGAGAATCTGAAGTAACGAACATATCACTGTCAATGTCGTAATCAGCGCACTGATGTAACAGATAAATGGTACTCGAAACCCATAAATATTTAGTACGGTATTAGCAATCAAAACACAACAGCCAATACTCGCAATAATATTTGTTGCGCTCAGACATATTGCTAGAAAATGGAACTTGTTTTTTCTCAGTTTCTTTGACTTTCTCAAAATGATAAGTGACAGCAAATTTAAAGCGAAAGTTACTATAGCAACAGGCATAATTATAAGGACTGCTACGTATGTGTTTATATTTGCTGTTTGGGTTGTTGTTTGATTTATATTGATCGATGTGTTTTCCATTTTTGTTTATCTACCTGCAAAAATAAAAACGACAAATACAATATACTAGTATACAAAAGTTATTAATTTACGAATAAAATGCTAAAATCGGTGGAAATATAGCATCGAAATTCTTATTTTCGACTTAATGCCGCACCTTTAATGGACCATCCAGTGTCTTATGTTGACCCGGTGTCATCAAACATCTCAAATTTGAGAATTTTCTCAAAAATTGGAAAAATTTTATTTGAGGAAAAACTCAATGATTGGAGGAGATTCGCATATATATATTTTATCTTTATTCTCCAAAACCAAAATCAGGTACAGAGAAATAAATACAAAAGTACGACATATAATATCATATGCAAAATATATGTATAAGATGAATAATATGATGAAAAAAGGTATAGAGATACAGAAACAATACACAATTAAAGATTAGTAAGAAATTTCAATTTCACTCTACCCAGGAGATTCTAGTTTTTTTGTTTATAGTTCAAATTATTTACAAAGTTTGATAAGATATGGTAAATGTTGACAATTCATCAATTCCTTAAATTTTATAACGTTTGGGTCGTATATAATTTCGATTTAACAAACTGTTTTCTTTCTTGTGAGAAGTTTTAATAAACCGGGGCCAGGGCCCGGTTTCATAAAACATCTCAAATTTTCGGATTTCCTCAACTCATCCTCAATTCAAATATTGACCACTTAGATTGCTGGAAAATTCAAATTTGAGGAAAATCTAAAGGATTTGAGGAAAATCTCAATTTAAGAAGTTTTATGAAAATAAGGCCGGGTGTGTATTGTGATGCATTTTACGAAATAAACAAGTAAAAATGGAAGATTTCTCCTTCAAAATGTATACAATGTATCTGGAGTAAAAGACGGATAAAGATTGTCTACTATATTTTGTTTATTGACTGATTTTGTTCTAGAGTAGTGCACACGGCAAAAAGCAGAACATTAATTTGTAATTTCATATGTCTGTTGTTTACTTTGTACTTTGAGATCCCCAATCCAAGGTTCATTGTGTATTTTGTTGTTAAGGTTTAGCATGAGATTCCCGTTCCAAGGTTCTACCCGTGTATTAGATTCCCATTTATAAGTTTCGACGCGAATCTGTTGTGTACTGTGTACATGAGATCCCTATTTGGTTTTGTTGTTTACTGTGTGCAAGTTTCTTCATGTGTTCTTTTTTGTTGTTAACTTGTGCATGAGATCCCCATTCCAAGTTTTACGCATTTTTTGTTTTTTTTTTGTTGTGCATGAGTTCCCTATTCCAAAGTCCTACGTGTTTTTTGTTGTTTAATTTGTGCATGAGATCCTAACTCTAAGTTCTACGTGTATTTTGTTGTTTACTTTGTGCATGAGATCCTCATTCTAATTAAGTTCTGCTTGTATTTTGTTGTTAACTTTGCGCATCAGATCCCATTTTAAGGTTAAGCGCATATATTATTGCAACGAATATTTAAACATTGAAAATCTCTGTTGTGACGTAATTTTTGCATATAGGAAGTTTATGTATTTTATTTTAGGAGGCAGTGATTGGCTTTCATCTTATCAGTTCATCTTATATATGACTCTTTTTGGACATAACGATGAATAATAAGTAATTTGAATGATGTCTAAGACAATGCTTAGAAGTCTTTAACAACTTACTTCTTTTTATTGGGTTAAGGTCATTCTTCTTTGTTTTTTGTTATTCTTTACGTCTTTTGTGTTTGTCCTTATACGGTTTATTATCAATGTCCTTTGGTTTGTTTTATTGTAGTGGGTTATCATACTGTTTTTCTGATCTGAGCCGTATAGTGTTACGACCTCAAAAAATAAGCCTCAAATCTTATTAAATAATACAAGGTCAGCCAGCATAATTTGACGTGCATTGTATATAACGGTAGTTATACTAGGCTATACTATGTAATATATAAGGAGTATATGTAACGGAGATTAGCTCATACTACAGTTTAGTCATTACATCCATACGATTCGTTTAATTTCATATCTTTTTAAGCGCGTTTAGAAAATCGATAATGTAATACACATCCCTGCAATTACATAGATATTGAAGAAATAAACTGTTTCAGTTAAATAGAACCGTCCTGAATGTTGACCACCCCTTGAATTACATTACTGTTTGTTATACGCTTAAACTCTTCCTGCTTACGTCAAAGAATTTTGGTATAAAAAGCCGTGAAACCCTGTATTTGTGTCATTCTGTTCTTGACCACCGATCGATTAAGAATTACAGTGTTGAAGCTGTACAGCCTAAACAAGTAATTCTGAATAGCTCTCAGTGCTTAGGGAAATAGGCGATCGTGCTTAGGTGAAGTTCGAGTACCAGTGCTATTTGACTGTGTATGTTAGTAAGGTTATTCGAATAAGACTGTTTAAGAGGTTTTGTTGACTTTGAACTGTTTAGAAGGCAAAGGTGCTATTTGACTGTGTGTCATTTAGCAAGGTGTTATTATTTGACTGTGTGTCATTTAGCAAGGTGTTATTTGACGTTACCAGTACAAAATATTTTGCGTGAACTTATTGTAAGTGGATCATCTGTACCAGAAAACGGCAATATACGGAAAAATTTAACGAAAAAAATACTAGCATAACAAATATGAAAATATAACAGTTATTATTAAGAAAGTTATCACATTCCAACGAATACGACTAGGAAACAAATAAGAAGTAAACAGGCAAACAAACTACTAAAATTACTATCCCAACGAATACGACTAGGAAACAAATAAGAAGTAAACAGGCAAACAAACTACTAAAATTACTATCACATTATTGCCTTCAGTATGCATATGTTAAAACTTAACAGCAACAAGACTATTTAAAAATTATTACACATCAGGGCTATTAGATCCTGATGTAAAATAGATTATCATTTGATCGAATGGATATTCTTAAATGCCAAGGGGTTCGAATCACAATTTGGATTTAATTAAATGGAATTTTTCCACCTGCCAGACCAATAATATCTAATATAAAACATTACTTATATCAAATTAAATAATCATTTATCAGTAGAATTAACAAAAAGTTCATCATGTTATATGAAGGCTACAAACCATTTTACTCTAGACCAATTAGTATTGATCGGAGAGAGTGTATACTTGCACAGTCCTTTGTAACATACAGCGACCATGACTAGACTATAGCATGATTCCATGCAATGTACAGTATTATAGTACTATATTCAAACCAGTGAAATACTCATTAAAATCATTATCTAATTGATATATAAGTCCTGCAAATTATCATACGAGTTTTTATGTACACGTTATTGTAAAAAAAAATATATGAAGTTTATTTGCATATACATCATGTCATCATCACAGAAAAATGACTTAATGAGTAAATTACCAAACATTAACTAACAGCAATTCACAAAACTCTTTTCATGTTTAAAAAACTCGTATGATCTTATCTGTCATAAAGTGACCTTATTTGGCTTAGTCAATGTTTTTTTTCAAGAATATTATTTTGGTACGCTGACAAAAACGCACATTGAGAAGAAGCCCATGATCATTTTGCTTCATCACAATTAAGGATTTTCTCCAGCCATACCAAACAAAGGCTTTTCATTCTACCGAACTATCGGGGTCTCTGCTGTGTCAGCTGAAGACTTACTGGAGGATCAGATCAACAAATAAAGACATCTCCAAAAATGTCTTTTAGCAAAGAACTGGATTTACCTTTCATCTATATTTGTTTTGGAGGAGGAGATGAGTATGGAGACTAGGGAACTCTGGTCCAATAACTATCAGACCAGTGTCTTTAACTTTTACGTTAACTATGGCGCGAGTTCATTTGCCATATTACTAAAAACCACAACACGCTCCTCCTCAGTCAGGTAAGGTAACTGTTTACATCTTGGATCCAATTCAGTGCACATATTCAACATTTGTTCTCCGTCTGGATAACGTGATTCAAAATTATTCTTAAGAAGAATACATTCATCTCTTTTACTGTCTACCTCCTGTGTTACCAACACTTGTTTTCTAAGTTTTTTGAAGTGGCATAATGTGTGAAACTGTTGGTGGTTGTTTAGTACACATCATAGTTGTTATATCCTTCTGTGGCTAAAGTACTGCAAGTACCTCTCTCCGAACGGAAGATCGTCGTCGGAAAAGGACGTCAGGTCAGTATCTTTTTCTCTCCCCAACTCTTTTGACCGTAGCATGGCAAGCGTCTCTGTTAATCGACTACTCATGTCGTGTGCACTGTTCCGTCTGGTGTACACCTCGACCAACAGTTTGTGCTTTGGGAGTCTAAGCCATTCAGCTTTGGTTTCCAGGATATAGGATGTTGTTTCAACGGAAATACGCTACTATTTTCCGCATCCTGCTGAAAAGATGTGCAAGAGGTGTCACCTTCAAACTTTTCTCGACCGCAAGATTTATTGCGTGGGCATAGTACATCATATGGAGCTTGGTGTTGAAAGACTGGCCAGCTGACCAACGGAGGGTTGTATATTGATAGATATTCTGCGTGAGGGTGTTCATTCATTCACAGCTTTCTGCAGAACTTCCGAAATGTGGTCATCTAGAACATAAGGATTTTACATTAAACAAATTATCAGTATCTAAATAATAACGATTCTATTAAAACATCATTAGATAATGATCTATGATTTTTTTTGTCTCTCGGGTTTTTTTCTATGAGTTAGATATTGGTTAAAAGCGTTTAAGTATTGAAGTGTCAGAAGTATTCAAATGATGTTTTTTCTTACCTGTTACTGACAAGTATGACTCTCTGGAAGCGCTCGAGTCTTTAAAACAGCGTTATTCACATGCCAATCATTACTGATCTGTCATGCAAGAATCACTGGCCCAAGATTTCTATCTGTCTGTTGTAATGGCAACCTTTGAAAATAAATCCGAAATATTTCCAATCATATGTAATATTTCTACATATCTTAAGTAAATAATGCCTAAAAAGCTAGGACGTGGCTTGAGTTGGTTGACTGTTAGTATATCATTGAATATAAGACGGCTGTTTGCAAAAATAACATAAATTTGAGTTTTTAACTTAAAGCAATAAAGACTTTTTATATGTTAAGATTTAAACAAAGGAAAAACTCAACGTCAGTTTGTCATAAAGTGAAATTATTACTGAAATCTCACTACACAGTAAACAGATTTTCTGCAAGACACTCGTGAAAACATTCTATAAAGAACAACATAAAATTTCTCTAATTTGTTTTATATTTAGTTTTAAATGTATTATTTACCAGTTCAGCAGTTTGATTTCCTGATTTCATCTCTTCTTTGAGTCGACAGTAAATCTATGGAATAATAATTTATATTTTTAAAGGCACCTGGTATCTGCTGTCGCATTCTGTAAGCATATCTCTCAATTCTGAAGATTCAACCATGCTGTAGGGTCACATATCTTTCACCACAAATCTTTCCATTTTGTTGGTAATACGTTTATCTTTGTCCTAATTACTGTTATATTTCTTCATATTTGATATTCCATGACTCAGTTCACTAAAAGTAGTCTAACCTTCCCGCTTACTTAAAACGGAAACAGTTTCCTTCTTTTATTTGTATTCTGGTAGGGGGTACATTCGCTGTACAATAAAGCATTTATTGAAGTTATAATAACCGACATATGAATGTATTAAAAAGCAAGAAAACAAATGTAATTTACACAATGATCCAGGTTTCCTTTAAAATTTGGCTTCAATTTACGGATATTTAGAATATTCCCATACCGGTATTCGAAGACCGTACCGATAGCGTATCGCCAATGTCCCAAATCGCAAAATACTCGTTAAGTGCCCCAACTAGTTATTTTCATTACTTACATGGATGTAAACATTTATTTTTCGTCCATATGTTTCTCGTGATTATATAATTTTGCATTTTTTTGTAATTTATAAATTTCCGTATATAAACGCATTATTCTTGATGGGAACATGTTAATGATTTTTAAACGTGAAAACAAGTTCAAAAACAAATTTCTTGATAATTTTTGGATTCAAATGTTGATGTATAAAAACGCCAAAAAATAAATGTTTGACAAAATTAAGTACACATAATGATAAATGATAAGTATTTTATTAGTTAAATCCTTATTCGATTCTGTGATTTGACTATCTTCCGATTTCGTTTACGTGATTATAATTCACATTGACTCATTTTTTCGTACGGAATTTACAAATATTCACTTTCTTCCTAAATTGCAAATAAATTGTGTGCCAGATACAGAAAGTGTAGTATTATTAAATGAAACTTAAACACAGATTAAAACAAACATTTTTATTTCTCAAATAAACGTGCAATCCTTAACTTTATATTTGCTTTAGATAAACGCTTTCAAAGTTATGTATTTACCCACACAGAGAAAGCTGTTTTTAAAAAGTTTATAAAAGGGAATATGATGGCGCATATATAAAAACACTCAACAATTAGATGCTTTTTTAAAAGCTGAAAAATGGCAATGTTCAACTAATAATGAGTTATTTGGAGGAACAATAACTGAAAACAAATCCGAAACACTATCATTTTATAACTGGTGTTGTATTTAAAAGCAACAAAGTAAGGGACATCAAAGGATAAATAAAGCATCAATCTATTGCTGATACAAAATGAAATCCAATCTGCACATAAAACCAAGTTATTATAAAATATTAATATTGAAATGTAATGTAATTTGATAAGGACTGTATAAGAATTTGTAATGAGAAAGTCAATATATTTTATATCAAATACAAATCTTAGGATACATTTCATCTAATTTGTAAAATATTAAAAGCATTTTTAAATATTATGGAACAGGAGCTATTGCAAAATTACGCACCTCAGTATTATAAAGTGTAAGTAATACCAAAGTATTGAAACCACAATACAACTGTCAAAAAGGCATCCATTAATTAAACTCAAAAAGAACATGCAAACTGGAGAGTTAAAATCCAAAAATGAAGAAAGTACATCCTAACTTGGTATTGGCATTTCTAAACGACTCGTAAGATAAACCTAATATAACATGCCAAACCTCATTACTGTAGTGTGTGTATTAGTGTGTTCATAAAAGACGTTTAGTATCACACACAACTAGTTTCAATGACGATCAAAACACAATGCAAATTCAAAAATTAGAAAAACTGTTATAATACACGTATTTTCAAACGAATATTTTTTAATAAAGAAATGATATTTATGGTAAAACGAATTGAAGGCTTATAAGTCAATCCCGATGAAAATGATATGCAAAAGTAATAATGTTTACTGCCAGCTTTTAAAAACCTTACTAATTGAGAAAGGTAGTTGCCGTATTCAAGAGAAGATATAATAAGGCTGCACCAGTGAGGAAAATTTATAATATTGAAAAAATCGTCCTCTTTGTCGTTAACAAAGATGTAGATAAAGCTGTTTATGTGGACTCTAAAGGGATATATTAAGGGAAGCCCCTCAAAAAAATTAATTATTATTAATTGAAACGACACCAATATAACTATTAGTTTAAAAAAAATATATAGCTTCTGCCATCTTTCGGTCTTTAACAGGGTGTTGAAGAAATTCTGCTTCATATGTGTACAGGAGTAAATTGGCAAGGAGTTTCTAACCATTTTAATTACGATTACCTGCGAAAGCACATCCTTCTAAAGTTACAAAATTTTTGCAGATAAAATCAAGCATAAAATAGACCTGTTCTTTGTTGAATACACTTCTTTTGTTTTTTTAATAGAAAAAACATGTATTGTTGTATAGTAAGACAACATATTTGTAAAAGCTTTATGTATACTTTCTTAAAGACGGATATTTGGTTTATTGTGAGGCAAATTGGCATGTTCTTAATGATGAAATTTTTAATAGCAATTTGATTTTGATTGTCCAGAAGTTCATAAAATCGTTAAGGAATCCACATATGATTAATATAACTTGACTGAAAACAGTCTAGCTGCATTTTTGTTTTTGGACGTACGACAACATATTTGTCATGTAAGGAAGTGAGGCACCTCGTATCAACATCTAAATACGGATTAAGGCGATCATTCATGAAATGTCTAAGATTCTTACTGTGACATTGTACCCGAAACCTTATTATTCTGACCCAGTTGGAAAGTGCATAAAGTTCTGGGTAAAGTTTCATTTCTCTTTTAATATACATAGTGGGTTATTCGAATGCATCCATAATAAGTTTGAAGTTTAATTTTCAGTCTACTTGTCGATGTTTTCTGTATG
This sequence comes from Limnoperna fortunei, assembly GCA_944474755.1. Taxonomy (NCBI): domain Eukaryota; kingdom Metazoa; phylum Mollusca; class Bivalvia; order Mytilida; family Modiolidae; genus Limnoperna; species Limnoperna fortunei. Next base: position 12,768,570 of record OX104120.1, on the reverse strand, counting down.
TAGGACCAAGAAAAATAATATTTCTGAGATTCTCGTTGTCAATGAGTTCCAGATCACAGTAATGACATGGCTTAGGGATTGCATATAAGAAGGACAGTTGCATTCGGTTGGTTACCTCAGGTATGCTTTAATGTCTAGTTCCTTTATTGCTTGTTGTTGGTATATTTTTAAAAGACAATTGGAGAAGATTGGTTTTTTAAATAAAAAGATATCTGATCTTTTCTATTAAGAATATTACATACGTAATCTGCATCAATTCCTTTATTTCTGAGTTTCAAGATTATTCTGAAAAAGTTTAAAACATTATGATGAAGAACATTAATATTCTTTACTCGTATCCTGTGTTTAATTTTTGTAGTTCTTTTGTTCCCATCTTTGTGTAATCTTTACTTCTAGATTTTCAATATCTGACAATTTCGCTTTAACCAGAACACTGACGGATTTTGATAGAAATAAGAACCGACTTAATTAGTAACTGTAGACCATTCTTAGATTGAGTAAAAGTAATTTGCTGAAATTATATTCCAGTTATTAGTTCATAGCTATGTAATGTTTATTCTCAAATGAGTGTCTGGTATTAAAACTCGCTAGAGAAATTGATAATTATCTAAATTGTGTCTGTAATATATTTTAAAAAATGGTAAGACAATCGATCGTTAATAAGAATCGAAAACACTAGAGGAATGAAAAATCCGGATTACGAAAAGACACAAGACACAAAGAAGAAACCCCAAACAACAATAAAAAACAAAAGTGAGCAACTCGAACCCTACAAAACCATTATTGCTTTATGGTGTTCTATATTTATTAAATAAATAGTCATTAAAGATCATATAGTTTAATATGTTTCATATTTAACGCTAAAACAATACATATTAGAATGCCCTATGTATACGATCTTGAAAAGCGTTCATTAATAAATTCAAAATCTTGATACGAAATACGACTAAGTGCGATCTAATATGGAATAGTAAAGTATTGAAGGTATTTTATTTTCATTGCATACATAAATCGTGATATCTTTAATGCATTTTATTTAAATTCTCCTTGATCTGTTATTTGTTTACTTGTTTGTGTCCTTTATATAGCTTAAAAATAGCACTTTTGACATTCAATAAATCAGCAATTTACATTCTGCCTAAAACCTAAACATCGCTCTTACACGCTTCTATATATAATTTATAAACAATAAAATGGTGGGGCTGATAATAAATTCAAGATAGCTGTTTATGAGAATACGTGTAAAGAACTTTTTTCAGACATAGTACAACATATTAAAATTAAATGATGCAATGGTTTTATGCCTTTCTAAATTAAGCCTGTTGAACAATCGTCAGAGAAACTCCTCTGCATAATGAATGCGAATATCCGAAAAATGTTGCACAAATGATTTTCTGCTCTTTTTTAAATTAGAGATGCCGGTTTGAAATTCATGATGTCTACCGGCATGAAATATAGCACACATGCAACCCTTAGAAAAACAGGCAATAGGTTGTATAGTAGCAGAACAATTTAGGAGATACAAACAATAGTTTCAGATGAGTGATACAAGAGAGACTATGTTTCGGGGTCGGTGCATTTTACATTACATGTGGTTTTTTATACATTAAGATTACTGGTTCAGGTAGCTGAATAGTTGCGAAAAGGCGACTGTTCAGAGGACATTATTAAAAACTAGTCTATAGAAGTCTTACCTTCAATTTGTTGCTATAGATGTGACGTCTATATGTACACACAATCAGTACAAATCATCGCTTGACAAACAAGACATTGTATGTCTACCTTATATATAAGAGCGTTACATTTATCAGACCACATGATCGCTAATCAGAACTTTCCTTGATAAGAATATAATATTACAATTTAATGACAAAGTATATTCATTAGAAAGGGTGAAACATCATTCGATTCATTAATTCTGTATTGATTTTACGCCGGTCCTTCGTATCAAACAATTGTTTTAGATTATGCCTCTTGAGAAGGTATGATTTGTCCGACTTTAGTCATTAGTTGTTGGTCCACATCATATATGTTTACAGTGGAAGGCGATAAACTTTTAACAATCTTCTGTATATTTGGCAATGGGCATTACCTTGTCTATTGATGTCTGCCATTTGTAAGCCTCCATAGATGTCAGTTTACTAAACAATGTAGTCCAAAGTATGTTAACAAACTAAACCTACTATTGTATGTCGATCCACTCATTGCATGTATGTAACCACGCATTCAAATCACATCTAAGAAAAGAATGAAAAATAATAGGACCATATATAATTTTATTTTATACTATTTTTGACTGTTGTTGTTTAATTGTTTTAACTATAGTTTTAACCTGTTGTTCATAACAACAGGAGCCCAACATTTTGATACAAAAGAAATTGCTTGCTCAACTTTGCGAGAAATTTTGAAGTTTGAGATTTAAACATCTTGTGTAGCTGTGTTTATGAAATCCAGTCCCACTAGATAACCAGCTATATACGGCAACTGAATTCACAATGAATACACAGTTCTTGTGTTTGTAAATACATGACAAATTGCTGTTCAGTATTTCTCTAGATCCCCTCTACCGTATTTTGACGACATTGCCCGCTATCGCGAAAATGCCATGATACAATAGTCGATGCAAGATAAACAATTAAAATAGATCGTCTTACCTTTTTTTGCAATTGCGATATTGAACGCAATTTTATAGCCTAAATCTAAATTTACTGCCCTGAAATTAAAGAAATTATATTAGTTCTAAAGTTTTCCCTTGTTAATAGGTGTAGGTACATTCTATTACTCTTGTATCTTTAATGACATTTTTTTTGAAATCCCGAAACATATCATATTCTGTAAATTGTATAATCCGCGCAGGAGACTGTAATAAATAAATAACACGACCGAATTTTGTTAGGAAAATATATGTTGTAAATCATCAAGGACATCAAAACAGAACGCATCAAACGAAATTTGAGATGTAACACTACGTTTGTTTGCCCTAAATATGTACAATTAATGACAGTTTTTGTATCGTCGTAGTTTTTTCCTCATACTATCCCCGGAGGGCGAGTTTAAAACGAGATCCTAACGCCTGCAGCATGAGTTCCTTACCATTTTAGAGCACGTATACTCAGCCTCAGGTTTGAGTGCGGATCGTGTTACACGATTGTTGGTTCTGTGTAATGTTTATTTGTATTGTTGTGTTATCGCCTTGTAACCACTGGTTGCGTCTGTCCCCGACTTATTGTGTCATAAATACTCCGTATAGTTCATTTCTTTTTCTTTGCAGATCATCTTCTTTTAAGACACTGTCCCAAATATTTATACCAAATCGTACAAAGGTAACCAAGGAATACCCATCTCAATTTAAAATTTGTACTGGGTATAACATTCGGCCGGTTCTGATTAACTGCAATTTCTAAATTCTCTTAGAATCTGCTGTGCGAATAAAGATATTGTAGAAATGATGTTAAACAGACAGTTTAATCATTTTGTGAACTTACAGCCGATGCAAGATGGCTATGATCACGGAATAAAGTACAGAAAGTATTTATAAACAGGTTCTTCTAAAACACTAGCTAGATTTCATTAATAACACATGAGGTATGAATAAAGATGTATGCCACGCTTGACCGAAACATGTAACATGTTGCTACTACAACAGGCTGTCTCTACTTAACAAAAAAGGGTAAGGAACATTGTAGCTACTAACAAATTATCCGGCCCTACCCAATACGTTATTATTAGTTTATCCCTAATAATTGTTTGTTTATAAACTTGTTCTCGTCCTGCAAAATGCTGAAGTAATTTTGCAGACGGTAAGCAAAACTAAATAAATCAATCAATCAATCATCAATTTGTTGTTATTTATGTTTTCATCTTCTTACACGTAAAGCGACTACCCATCATCGCTAAGCTAGGGGAGTATATTTAGTCCGGGTCTAGACTTTCTGCTTGTTTATAGGTATTTTTGATATTTAAATGCTATGCAGTGTTCAAAACAAAAAAGTCGATAATATCAGAACGTAAATAACAATATACAACATATTTTATTTACATCGTGTGTACAGTAAACAGGAAAGAAAAGTCATCGTGCTGTGTAATTTGGTATTGGCATCTCTATTTCAAATCAAATAATGTTTCAAATTAGAAGGTAAAAAAATCGATTGAAATATATATCAATATTTATTAACATGATTGGTTTGTATCTAATGGTATATACAGTGTCACGACTTTGATATAATGTTAAATATCCTCAAACATTAAAAAGGTTTTGTAACAAATAAACAAAACCTAACAAATACGATTTTATACAAACAGACCTTGTTGTTACACGTCAAAATGACAATGACTTCATTATTTATTTTTGTAATAATTATAACATCCTTTTTGGCTTACATTTGAACAATGTATTTCTTACACGTTCTTTGTGATATTGGAAGATAAACGTTTGATTACAAGTGATATTTTATTGCTGGCTGCATGAACAAAGCCCTCCTAGAGCCGACCATGCAATACCACATGTAATCGTGTATATATCAAATCCAATATATTATTCAGACTTGGATTAAAAGTGGGATATTTACAGTGACATCCAAAAATACAATTATGACAGCTCACTGAATGCATCATGTTTTGTTTACATGTGTAACATTTAAAAGAAATATCTACTATGGCCGTTAGCTGCAGTCCATATATCTAAAGTGTTCCACGAAATATACACTTAGCAACCATGATTGTATAATATTTAACATATAAACTATTGTCTGTCAGAAATTGCTTGAATAAAGTTCAATCCCCAAAAATACATTTAATAAAAACAGATTAAACATGTAATAAAAACAAATTAACATGTACATTACGGAATTTTGTGTTGTTACGGTGTTCTTCACTTTCATTGCTGTCGGTAATTGATGTAATGTACAAAGAAACATTTTGTTCATTTCCTAACGTGGTCCTAATTATCTTAAACATCATAGAATAGTTACATTAAGGTAAACGTATCTAGTATCTGCTACAATAGAATAAGCTGAGAACGACTGGCAATGCATACTACGTCAAGGTCTGGTCAGCGATTCAAGAAATCATTAAATTAGAAATTAACGCTCTTAAACGAATCATACGACGAGTATTACGGATTACAAGAGAATACGTTCTATCAAACATTATCTGTTTAAATGAAAAGAAGTCTGCTTACAAATGTTAGTCAAGATATCTTACGCAATTGTATTGTATTATTGATTGTAAGAAATTTCAATATTGCAATTTACAGTGGTATTGTTTCAGACAGATTTAGTATAACCAATTACATTATTATATTATTATTAAGTATTCAGTTAGGAGCAGTAATCAACCAATCAATGATTTATCAGTAATAAATATAGATAATCTTCTATTGTAAACATAACGTCTACATGTAGCTTGCATAAAAGCATTAACAAATAGTATTTCTTCTAAACTATCTTATGTTAAGAAATAAGGAAGAAAATCCTGCGCTACCAACTTTATTTAATTGTCCAATATAAATATAGGCTCAGCCTAAATGCGATCATAACACATTTTATATTTCACGACGTTAATTCATAGCAGTGCCCTTGCATTCCATTTTTAACGTGACGTCTTTCTTTTATGTGTTGATGTCGTCACAAAAATGTAAATTTTAACAGCGATTCACCTTTAATGTATTGTTTGTAAACTTGTTCTCGCCTAAATATAGCTGAAATATTGCTAACTAACGTTAAGCAAACATTTATCAAATCAAACAGTGTTAACTTTTTAATTATTTATGTAACATCTACTTAAAGGTAAATTGAGTAATCACCATTACTAAGCATGGACTGTATACCAATATGGTTTATGGGTATTTCTGACATCTGAAGGTTTTATAATGTTCAAAAGATAAAAATCGATAATATCAAAACGTAATGACATTGTATCTTTAGTAAACAGAAAATCATTGCTTTCTGTAATTTGGTATTGATTTGACATCCCTATTTCAAAGAATGGTTTCAAAATCGAATTTAAGAAAATTTCGTTCAGCGTTGGTCTGAAAGAAGAAACCTAATATTAAGTGGTTTCATGACTTTTGTAGTATAATAAATGTCAACAAACATGTTCTGCTGCCAATTTAACAAATATTGTTTGTATCCCATAACGATAAAACATTTTAGGTAGTAAAAAAGACATGAAACGGGGTGATAGGAACGAGTTGCAAGACGGATAATGTTGGATCTAGATATTCTTATAAAGTCTATGTCATCGTCGTACCGATGACAATTACATCACTTTATGAAATATTGGTACAATAGATGTTTTTAACATTATAACACATTAATTATTCATTTCAGTTCCGCAGAAGCTGCGAATGATTCTATTGGTTTGTCAGCAGAAGAAGAGACAAAAGATATTTATATGGGAGTTCATTAAGAAGTGCTTGTTCAGATATTTCTTCATAATGCCTCTTCAGCAAAGATTAGGAAACAAATGTTATGGTTCTTCTTATCATTAAAATTGAAAAGACATCTATTAATGTTTAGTTTGAAAGTTTTTTCTGCGTCGAAGATGCATAAGCGGCAAGTGAAATATTATAGTGTTTATGGAATAAATAGCGCTAATATATTGTATACGCCTGATAAAGCTCTTAGATAGGGCAAATTATTGTGTTTCCTAAGTATAATGTGCATATAGTAATATTATATTTATTTATGTTTGACAGTGTATCATTTGTATTTGTGATGAATCAGTTTGCATGTGACCGACCCATTACTAAATAAAGTTAATTGTTGTTGTTATTTATGAACAAATATTCCGCCTCGTGGCACGGTCACAGACAGTTAACCACGCCTCGTGGCACGGCCACATACAGATAGTTAACTATAAACAACACCAATTCTACGATGATCAATTAATTGTGCAGTGTATGGTAAGAAGCTGGGAATTAGAATTTTGGCAACAATACAACACTTGTACAAATCTTTCAAATGGATCAAAATACCAAAATCTATATTATGGTTATGTCTTTTGAAAAATTCAAAGCCCGAAAGAGTTGATGCAAAAAATAAAAAAGCAAGTGAATTAAGGTATCCGACCCATAATTGAAGTCACCGTTTAATTTTATTTTTAGACCAAGAAATGCAAATTTATTTACTCAATATATTACTAATTATTGATACAAAGTAAATATATTGTTTTACTTTGAGTCAATGTTAACAGTTTTGAGAAAAAATTTAGTTGCTCAAATAGTAGTTCCGATGTTTGCCGAACATTACCGAGGTCTGCTCCATTGACAAACAATGGACATCCGGGACACCAAATATGATCACGTGGTCAATTATGGGTCGGATACCTTAAATACCTTAAATACCTTAAAACTCATCATACTTTTCTTTCGTTTAATAGAATAGACAATATAAAGGAATTTGTAAATACAATAGGCTACAAATTAACAAAGTTCACTTGCTCAGACGGGGTTTCCTATCCTAAACTTTTGAGAATTGTACATAACAATGTTTTGTACAAAATCATCAAATATAACCCATTACGCTCAAAAATAAGTATGCAAATATGATAATTAAACCTTAGATATGCTTCAACTTACATAGTGGGCTGCCATGAAAGATTGCCTAATAATTCCATCAATCTTGTATTTGGTGCAATGCCTACCTTATGTGGTACACTTATAATCGAAAACAGAAAACAGGAAATGGCAAACAAGTCAAAAAGCAAATCGACCACACCAAATATCAAACACACCTTTATAATATATTATTTAAACGCAGATTTAGGTAAAAAAATAAAACACGATCTAAGTTTTATGAAGGACAAGGGAATGGAAAAACTTCTCCATTAGCTTAATGGTACATGTAAAATCAAATAAATAAACTTTAGGTTCTGTGTATAGAGTTTTAATACTTTATTGTTAATTAGAAGTGTAGGCACCAAATTCTTCTAAAACTTGAATTGATGTTCATTCATACAGATATTCAGCATTCAAGATATGTGTTGTTGATTTTGCGCTAGTTTCGGCTATTACGTATACTATACTTAAATTGCAATGATGACTTATGCTGTCATTGACATTAGTGGCACTACATATATTGTTTTTAATCTTAGATGGCTGAAGATGATTATCGTCTAGTTTATAATAACAAAGTTACGACATTCAGAAATTCATTTACAAATTGAAAAGGCAATAATATTGCAAATCAACAATATCCGCACAATTAAATGTTAGTTTTTATAAAAGTTATGTAGTACATTAATAGTAAATATTGACATACGGGTATATAGATTGACCTGTGAAATTACATATACCTGGTCCGAGAAACCTTTTTCATAAGTATATTTGTTACATGTACCTACATTTCTTTGCTTTCAACTATCATTTGTCTGTTTATGTATCCTTGATACTAACAGGTCATAAAAAACGTTTGTAATAGTATACATGCGTACCTGTACAGAACACTGGAAGTTCAAGTCATTTGTTTACATAATGTAACCTTCCAGCACTGGCGATTACAATACGGATGCATGTATTTTGTAAGCATGAAACATTGATCAGAGGCGTTAACTAACACAAAACAGGTAGGTTCAATTTAAACAAGCTTTTGTTCCGTTAACAAAAAGTACTTGTATCTGCAAGAATATGAAATATGAAAAAAAAACGATGAAAATGTAGCAAACAATTAACAAATGTTGATATAATATTGTTAGGCACTTTGTTGGCTAAATGAAGTAATATCTACAGTATAACCTCATCATAAGAAAGATGTTATGATTTCTGTTCAAAGATGTGATTACATATACTATACACTAATTATAAATGATAATATTTCTAAACAATGTTCTTGCCTAAAGTAATGATTTTATTGGTATGGTGACATCATCTACCAATTTAATCTGGATGCAAAAATATATTGTTTTCATTTTCAATTCACATGCCGATAGAACAATAGTGCAAAGTTGCGTTTAAATTGTAAGTATATTTAAAGGAAAATGCTATAGATTTACATTATTGAACAGAATATGAGATTATTCAAGTCCGATAAAATAAAATGTGAACAGAATCTTAGTTATTTGGGAATACAACACTTTGACGCGGTTGGCCAATAAATAATTGCAAAATAAATAGTCACCAGACTTACTCATTGATAAT